>SJYX01012459.1:271115-554571 GCA_006410675.1 Oreotragus oreotragus | reverse complement strand
ATATATATATATATATATATATATATACTCATAAAGTAAATCAGCATCAAACTAAAGAATAGGCTTCCTTGAAAATAAGCAGACAGCAAATACTTGCTTCTCTTAGTGAACTCTAGAAACAGCTTTGAAGTTATCAGTAACCACTACTTCTGGAGCAAACAATAGTTTCATAATTATTAGTTTACTTATATTAGATTAATTTATATTAGAGTTTATTTAATGCAGTTGCTCACAACTGCATTTAATGCAGTTGCATTAACTTTTATGCAACTTTGTAGTGTTCTGTGTCTGTTTAAATGACATGCTTTCCTAAGCTCAATATCAGTGTTTTTATATTGTGCAAACTAAGAAATTACTGGGGGATATCTGGTAAGCTTGATAGGAAACCTGAGATGTCAGTAATTTGCTGGTTAGGATTTCAAGTGGCTCATGCCATTAACCTTCACCAGGAACGATATTGGTGGACAGAGCCACAGGGAATTCCCATCCATCACATTCACCCAGGAAATGTGAGTGAGAATCAAAAGGCACTGGGACAGGGACCTCTATGCTCAGATTCCACTACCAAGAAATGGCCTCAGTCAGGCCTTGTCACAGAAGAAAATAACCCTTTAGGAATCAGATGGAATTCTATTTTCAGTTTTAGAGGAGGGAGGATACTATTGATATTTAAACGTTGATGAAGTGTGATTCTTAACGCCTCTTTGTTACTGGGTTTATATATAGGATTTCACTGGGTAAGTGATTCAACAGATTTTACAGAGAAAATGTTTTTTAATGCCATTTTTGTGGCACAGTAGATAGAATGAGGTCAATATTTCTTTGAAAAAATAAACTAAAAAATTTCTAGAAAGCCATTATTCACTCTAAAAATATGCTGAGTCAAAGGAACATGAAAATTGAAGGGCTAGAAAAAGAGGGCTAGACTTCCCTGATGGTCAATTGGAAATTTCTTCTGGTGTCAGAACATGGCTGTGTAACAACTTTTACACAGTGGATTTTCAAAAAATACAAGAATGTTCAGATTTTAGTAGCCCCTGATTACTGCCTTTGCTCCCATGCTAAATCCCCTCCTCCACACACTTTTTTTTTTTAAACAATTTGTCCTCAGGAGTATTTTCCTTTACACAATTATTGCAGTAGTTTGTTAGTCTATTGGCCGCCAATGCAAATGTTCCCGTTTTCTCACCCTGTGTAGATCCCTTCCACATTGACCTGGGCTTGGTCATGTGACTTGCTTTAACCAAGTGACATTTCAAGTGCTGAAACTTGAATAGTACCTGTGCATTATGGCTTGTCCTCTCAGAACTCTGCCATGTTAGGAAGCCTGTCTAGTCTAGTGAAGACACCTGGCCCAGCCCACAACCAGCACAAAAGGGCCAGACACATGGAAAAACAGCCTCAGTCCAGCAGCCAGATGACAGCAGCCTCAGTAGTCACCTCAGGTAAAAGTAACACAGATCCATCCAGCAGGTCCCAACCCAATCTGCTGATTCCCAAATTTTGTGGAGATAAAATATCTGCTGTTTGAAACCACCAAGTTTAGGAGTGGTTCATCACACAGGAATACATACAGCTATCTTCACTGTTAGATTAGCTTCCCATTTTATATCATGTGCAAGTGTGATCAGTTGTTCAATTATATCCAACTCTTTGCAACCCCATGGACTGCAGCCCGCCAGGCTCCTCTGTCCATGGGATTCTCCAGGCAAGAATACTGGACTGGGTTGCCATGTCCTTCTCCAGGTGATCGTCCTGACTCAGGGATTGGCAGGTGGATTCTTTACCATTGAGCCACCTGGGAGTCCCCATTTTTATACCATATTCCCCTTCTAATAAATGTTCCTTTATCCAAGATTCTAGAAAAGAAATAACAACTGATAAGGCTGATATAGCCTTAATTTTTTTAAGTTTTATAAACTTCTAAAATATATTAATAAAATCAATATTTTTATCACAAAATTATTCTCTTCAGTCAGCTTAAGAATTAATGCAGAATTGTAGTAAATTTATAAATTTGGAGGCTCTAAAAATATGTCACTCCTTAGATTGAGTCTTAGTGTACTTTATGTGGCATTCACCTTTGCAAAATGATTCCAGGATATTTTTTCAATATTCATTTAAAAACTTTGGCCTAAAGACATTCTTACCTGAAAAAAGTAATACATAATTCCACTTTCAGCTAATAAGCCACAGTTTCCTTATTTTTTAAATTCTCTATCTGTAATGAAGACTGTGTCTAGAGTACAAGACTGTCATAACTAGGAGGGAGCTAGTACAGAAAGGCATTGCCCAATCTTTCAATATGTTAAAGTGGGGAGTCATGGACACCTTGAAGACTGGAAAAGGAGACTGAACCAATGTAATGATTATTGTAAGGATGAAGATAATGGTTCTTATCATTTTATTTTAAATATGAATGGCAGAACATTCTGGGGAAATGACGCTAGCTACAAAAAAGATTTTTATCTCTGAATATCCCACCCCTCCCATAAATAGGCACTACCCCACCAAAGAAAAGAAAGAAAAGCATCTGTGATAGCAAGATCAAAAATCCACAGATAACACCTACAACAAGGGGTCCATATGAACTGCAGCATACAACCAGAGAGGAACAAATCAACAGGAAAAAGATGTACATGTGTGTATCACAAAGTGTGGGAGAAAGTCGAGGGAAGAAAAGGTGATTTTATCTTTCAGGAGAGCCAGAGAGTCCTGTGATTTAAGAACTCAAAGATTTAAAGACACTGAGAACAGCAGAGAAGCTGCGAAACTGGAAATGAACAGTGCAGGCGCCACTTTTCAAGTGAGAGCAAGCACTTCGGAATATTCTGGGAAGGCCTTGAACTCTGGGATCAAAGAAACATTGACACTTATCAAACCAAAAGACCCTTCCAGAACAAATCCCCATACTCAACAAGGACAGGAAGGAGAAGGCCTGGATAAAAGAGAATAAGAGGGCAGAGGAGGGAGATTTTAGAAATTATTAGGGTCGCTTTTTAAAGTATGTCATGAAAACAGAAGATACTGAACCCTGGGGTTTTAAAGCTAAAAATTATATTCTGATCTATGCCTCCTTCCTAAAGTGAAAACTTATTTCATTTAGAAATAAGCAACTGAAGAGTATTCCATTCATTTCCCATAGAAAATTAGTAAGGAAAAAAAAGAAAAATGAGAAGAAAGTTCCAGCAAATCCTGAAAGCATGACAAAAATATATGTCCAAAGAACAAATAAAATCTTCTGCCTGATATTTCAAAAAAAAAAAAAAAAAGAAATTTTAAGAAGGATAGAGACTGTGTTTTTATTTTAAAAATACATAAAAGGCAGTTAGAAAAACTAAGAAATGAAGTGGTTGGAAAATAGGAAGATTTAAAAAGTTGAAAGAATTCAGTGGGTAAATTCTTAAAAAAAAAAAAAAAAAAGTCCTGACTTGAAAGAAGGTTAAACTAGAAGGAACACAAGTTTGAATAAACACAGTGAATAATGTCTCCTTGGAGAAATACTGATTTCAAGTTCAGCAGGAGGAATGAACAAGATGTTCCTGTTATATCTTGTCATACAAGAGAGCTGGGAAGATTATCAAAGACTACTGTGGATGTGTCGGAAGGACTCAAGAGCCAATTTGAACAGGATCCATAAACCAAAGAGGGGACAATCTGTGCAATGATATTTATAACAACCTCAGTGAAAACAACAAAGAAAAAAATGCCTAATTTGTCCTCCTTGGAAGCTTCTCTGGACTCAATCTCTCTCTCTTTTTCCTTTTTTTTCATAAAACTTCTTCATAAAATAAAAGAATTTATTCTGTCTTTCCTAATTAAACTGTAACTCAGGGAAACCAAATAGTTGATGAAATAATGTTCTATCTAGTAAACGAATACTAATAATCTAATTAGTAGAATATCACCAATAGGTACTGTAATAAGTTAATGGATCTATGCATGGATCATTAATGGTTGCAACATCACGGTAAGACAAACACTTTTTAATTCCTTTTGGAATTAATCAATATTATATACAAAGTAAAATTCCCAAAAAATCAAACCTGAATTTGGTCAGTGCTCTAAATCTACCTACCAACTGTCAGTAAATAACATGGGCCAAAAGAGCATCATGAATACATAAGCATGAAGGGCATGCAATCGGCATAAGCCACACAGTTGGAAATCTTACTGGCTTAATTCCTTGAATTCAATGACAAGTGCTTAAAAGAAATATGAGCAAACTGAGTTCTTTTAAACCTATAGTTGGGCTTACCTGGCGACTCAGTGGTAAAGAATCTGCCTGCTAATGCAGGAGAGCAGGAGATGCCTGTTTGAGCCCTGGGTCAGAAAGGTCCACTGGGGGAGGGAATGGCAACTCACTCCCATATTCTTGCCTGGAGAATTCCATGGTCAGAGGAGCCTGGCAAACTAAGAGTCAGACACGACTGAGCGACTAACACTTTCACTTTCAGGTTATTATATATGTAATTGTATATGTAGAACACAAACTCCTCTAAGAGCAGTGACTAGTCTTATCAACATCAAATTGACCTCAATATCAGTGCTTTCAAAATGTATGGTGCCTAGAATATGTTTGACAGTTAAAAGTTATACACAACTCTATTCTAACTAAATAATAATCTGAAAGTGTTAGTTGTTCAGTCGGGTCCAATTCCTTGCAACTCCCAGCTAGGCTTTTCTGCCCATGGGATTCCCTCCTCCAGGGGTCTTCCTGACCCAGGGATTGAACCTGGGTCTCACCAATTGCAGGAAAGTTTTTCACTGTCTGAGTCACCAGGGAAGCCCCCAGATAATAATGATATTACTACTACTAATAATAATAATATGAAATAGACTATAAATGGGAGAATAAAGATGACACTGGAAATCCCAGACTATAAAATAAATTATCTCAAAGCCACTGGCCAATCCATTGACTACACAGTTGCTTGTGAATTGTTCACCATTTAAATGCATAATTGAGAGAAGTGTTAAAATAAATTGTATCAAAACATACAATTTTTATACCTATAATTTTTGAGATAAACTAACCAGTCCATTCTGAAGGAGATCAGCCCTGGGATTTCTTTGGAAGGAATGATGCTAAAGCTGAAACTCCAGTACTTTGGCCACTTCATGCCTTGAAGAGTTGACTCATTGGAAAAGACTCTGATGCTGGGAGGGATTAGGGGCAGGAGGAGAAGGGGACGACAGAGGATGAGATGGCTGGATGGCATCATGGACTCGATGTACGTGAGTCTGAGTGAACTCTGGGAGTTGCTGATGGACAGGGAGGCCTGGCGTGCTGCGATTCATTGGGTCGCAAAGACTTGGACACAACTGAGCGACTGAACTGAACCTGTAAAGTAGAAATAGATTTGATAGAAAGTATTCATGCAGGTTCCTAAAGGATCTATTCTCTATATTTCCCTATGAAACAATCAATTATAACTATAATAATCTGTCAAGTATTCACCAATCTCTCCTTCCTTTATTTTCCAAGGTTTGGTATCACTACAAAGTCAAATCCTTTTGCAGAATATAGCAATTTCAAAACCCCTCATCAATGTTATTCGCCAGGATAAAATAATAAAATTAGAAAACCACTGGTTATATTCTAAGAAATGATCTTTTAGTGTCACTCAAGGTGGGCCAGAATTCAGACTATACCTGAGTTGAATTTGAATTCCAGAGTGGACGATTAAATCACAGCTCATCTTCTCTTTTTAAAACTATTAGAAATAAACCTGTTGCCTGACCTTTAAGATTCTGCAAAGAGATCATATTTAGATTTTTTTTTGTCTCTTTCAACTTCCCTAGCCCCTTTCTCTACTTTCAGTATAGTGATTCCCAGGTAAGTACAGTGAGCTCAACAGATGTTAGTCAATAGGTACAAACTTTCTAGTTAAAAGACGAATAAATCCTGGGAACCTAATGTACAGCATGATGACTATAGTTAACAGCATTCTATTGTGTACTTGAAAGTTTCTGAGAGAATGGATCTTACATGTTCTCACCATGCACACACAAAAAAGGTAATTAATTGTGTGAGGTGATGGATGTGTTAACTAACCTTATTGTAGTAATCATTATGCAATATATACTTGTATCAAATTATAATGTTGTATCCCCTGGAGAAGGAATGGTTACTCACTCCAGTATTCTTGCCTGGAGAATTCTGTGGACAGAGGAGCCTGGTGGGCTACCATCCGTAAAATCTCAAAGAGTCAGACATGACAAAGAGCTGGACACAACTGAGCAGCTAATACTACTGCTACGACTATACCTTAAACTTACACTGTGTTACATGTCAATTACATCTCAGTAAAGCTAAAAAGGGAAAAAAGGACTCAAAAGGAGCAGGGTGAGGCTGGCGGAGAAAAGCCACTGCCTTAAGCAGCACTGAGGTGGGCTGAAAGTCATGGACCTCTGTTAGCACTGCTGTGGAGGAGCTGTTCCCACATGAGAGGAGGGGGCGGGGACAGCGCAGCTGTGATTCTTGTTGCAAATCCTAGACAGCCTCAGGCAACTTTTCAAAGTTAGGTGCTGAAAACCAATAAATGAGATTATATGAACGAATTACATAAATGCCTTTATTCTACTTACAGTGCTTTGGCAACTTCTTCCGTCTAAACCCTGTGGTTCTCAAATCAGGAACTTTAATATGCATCAGAAATTTCCAAATTTTTCATCATCAACCCCGACACCAAAAGAAAAGTTGAAATTTTATGACCCCTAGTAAATGAAATATCTTTTGTATTTTTAGCATTTACCAAGAGAATTATTAATGATTACCTACCATGTGCCAGGAGAAAAGAAAAATAAGGCACAGATTTTAAGTATAGACTTTGTTCCAGTGTTAGTCTTCCTTTTGACCTCAGTATAAGAGCTATTGGGCTATTTGATGTCCCTGTGAGGGGATAGCAAATGCTTACAGAGGGGATAAGCAATCCTAGAATTACTCAATAACTCTGTATTTTGATTTAAGGGAAAACTAAAATGACCTTCCTGTCCCAAAGTATCTCTGCTCTGTGGAGACTGGAGGTGCCCTGCAGTTGACTCAAGATAATGGTTATTTGTTTAAACAGTTAAATGAGTAGTTTCTATTTAACAGGTGAGCACAGATCTTCACAACAGTACCTACTCTATGACAGAGATAAGAGAAAAACTCTTAGGGAAAGAAACAATATGGGCTAAACGTCAAGGTTCCATGGGATATTGATAGGATNTTTTCTGCCCATGGGATTCCCTCCTCCAGGGGTCTTCCTGACCCAGGGATTGAACCTGGGTCTCACCAATTGCAGGAAAGTTTTTCACTGTCTGAGTCACCAGGGAAGCCCCCAGATAATAATGATATTACTACTACTAATAATAATAATATGAAATAGACTATAAATGGGAGAATAAAGATGACACTGGAAATCCCAGACTATAAAATAAATTATCTCAAAGCCACTGGCCAATCCATTGACTACACAGTTGCTTGTGAATTGTTCACCATTTAAATGCATAATTGAGAGAAGTGTTAAAATAAATTGTATCAAAACATACAATTTTTATACCTATAATTTTTGAGATAAACTAACCAGTCCATTCTGAAGGAGATCAGCCCTGGGATTTCTTTGGAAGGAATGATGCTAAAGCTGAAACTCCAGTACTTTGGCCACTTCATGCCTTGAAGAGTTGACTCATTGGAAAAGACTCTGATGCTGGGAGGGATTAGGGGCAGGAGGAGAAGGGGACGACAGAGGATGAGATGGCTGGATGGCATCATGGACTCGATGTACGTGAGTCTGAGTGAACTCTGGGAGTTGCTGATGGACAGGGAGGCCTGGCGTGCTGCGATTCATTGGGTCGCAAAGACTTGGACACAACTGAGCGACTGAACTGAACCTGTAAAGTAGAAATAGATTTGATAGAAAGTATTCATGCAGGTTCCTAAAGGATCTATTCTCTATATTTCCCTATGAAACAATCAATTATAACTATAATAATCTGTCAAGTATTCACCAATCTCTCCTTCCTTTATTTTCCAAGGTTTGGTATCACTACAAAGTCAAATCCTTTTGCAGAATATAGCAATTTCAAAACCCCTCATCAATGTTATTCGCCAGGATAAAATAATAAAATTAGAAAACCACTGGTTATATTCTAAGAAATGATCTTTTAGTGTCACTCAAGGTGGGCCAGAATTCAGACTATACCTGAGTTGAATTTGAATTCCAGAGTGGACGATTAAATCACAGCTCATCTTCTCTTTTTAAAACTATTAGAAATAAACCTGTTGCCTGACCTTTAAGATTCTGCAAAGAGATCATATTTAGATTTTTTTTTGTCTCTTTCAACTTCCCTAGCCCCTTTCTCTACTTTCAGTATAGTGATTCCCAGGTAAGTACAGTGAGCTCAACAGATGTTAGTCAATAGGTACAAACTTTCTAGTTAAAAGACGAATAAATCCTGGGAACCTAATGTACAGCATGATGACTATAGTTAACAGCATTCTATTGTGTACTTGAAAGTTTCTGAGAGAATGGATCTTACATGTTCTCACCATGCACACACAAAAAAGGTAATTAATTGTGTGAGGTGATGGATGTGTTAACTAACCTTATTGTAGTAATCATTATGCAATATATACTTGTATCAAATTATAATGTTGTATCCCCTGGAGAAGGAATGGTTACTCACTCCAGTATTCTTGCCTGGAGAATTCTGTGGACAGAGGAGCCTGGTGGGCTACCATCCGTAAAATCTCAAAGAGTCAGACATGACAAAGAGCTGGACACAACTGAGCAGCTAATACTACTGCTACGACTATACCTTAAACTTACACTGTGTTACATGTCAATTACATCTCAGTAAAGCTAAAAAGGGAAAAAAGGACTCAAAAGGAGCAGGGTGAGGCTGGCGGAGAAAAGCCACTGCCTTAAGCAGCACTGAGGTGGGCTGAGAGTCATGGACCTCTGTTAGCACTGCTGTGGAGGAGCTGTTCCCACATGAGAGGAGGGGGCGGGGACAGCGCAGCTGTGATTCTTGTTGCAAATCCTAGACAGCCTCAGGCAACTTTTCAAAGTTAGGTGCTGAAAACCAATAAATGAGATTATATGAACGAATTACATAAATGCCTTTATTCTACTTACAGTGCTTTGGCAACTTCTTCCGTCTAAACCCTGTGGTTCTCAAATCAGGAACTTTAATATGCATCAGAAATTTCCAAATTTTTCATCATCAACCCCGACACCAAAAGAAAAGTTGAAATTTTATGACCCCTAGTAAATGAAATATCTTTTGTATTTTTAGCATTTACCAAGAGAATTATTAATGATTACCTACCATGTGCCAGGAGAAAAGAAAAATAAGGCACAGATTTTAAGTATAGACTTTGTTCCAGTGTTAGTCTTCCTTTTGACCTCAGTATAAGAGCTATTGGGCTATTTGATGTCCCTGTGAGGGGATAGCAAATGCTTACAGAGGGGATAAGCAATCCTAGAATTACTCAATAACTCTGTATTTTGATTCAAGGGAAAACTAAAAAGACCTTCCTGTCCCAAAGTATCTCTGCTCTGTGGAGACTGGAGGTGCCCTGCAGTTGACTCAAGATAATGGTTATTTGTTTAAACAGTTAAATGAGTAGTTTCTATTTAACAGGTGAGCACAGATCTTCACAACAGTACCTACTCTATGACAGAGATAAGAGAAAAACTCTTAGGGAAAGAAACAATATGGGCTAAACGTCAAGGTTCCATGGGATATTGATAGGATAGTAAAACTTACAGAGGTACCTAGAAACCCTGGGTATTTAGTAATAATATCAACAAAAGACGATGGAAAATAAGACAATACTCAGGTCAGAGGATGAATTAAGTAGATGAAGTGGTCCTTTATATTCTTTTCCCTTCTCATATACCTCTGCTTTTTCCTGTCCAGAATCTGTTCTGTATCCTCAGTAGGCCTATACATGAATACACACACACAGAGGCGTGTGTGCAGCACACATACATACACACATACATGAATTCATGTACACATATATAAAGTCTGCTCAGTTAAAATTAGCTTTTAATAATAAAGAAAATGTATAATGCCCTAGATTTTATAGATTTTTTAAATACCTGCACTTTAATAGAAAACATTTAATGTCTAAATATAAGAAGTCATTTCTGACACTGGAGCTTGACAGTTTCACAGAGAAAACTTGAGGAGCACAGAGACAAACCTGACCTCTCCCCATCCACCATTTCCCACAGCCTTGGGGAAAAGTCATCAACCCCTCTGCTAAGTCAAAATCAGGTTCATCAATGTCCCAGTTTCAAAGAGAATTCCCTACCTCATGTTAGGCATTCACATCTATTTTATTTGTTGAAGAGAGACAATATAAAGGAGAAAATCATCTGAAATTATAAGGTATAGCATTTAATCAACAGATATTTAAATTTAAGGTAAAATTAAATCATAATTTGATATTATATGTGGAGTTTTATTTTCGAAAGGATAATTTGAAAAGCTCAACTTTTATTTTAACTTATATTTTCAGAGAATATACTTGGTGTAAAAGAAGAATGTCTTTCATTATTGTGCTTTTATTACAAGCAAACAGGATATATATTCCTTTTCAAGAAATGACTGTTTGATAACAGAAGAATAAATACATTATATTTTTAGAAACAACAGGCAGGCTACTGATATCCTTGATTAGCTTCAATAAATTTGAATGGTTCCTATCTGCAGCTGCTCTTAAGTCACTTCAGTCGTGCCCGACTCTGTGTGACCCCACAGACGGCAGCCCACCAGGGTCCCTCGTCCCTGGAATTCTCCAGGCAAGAACACTGGAGTGGGTTGCCATTTCCTTCTCCAGTGCATGAAAGTGAAAAGTGAAAGTGAAGTCGCTCAGTCGTGTCCAACTCTTAGCGACCCCATGGACTGCAGCCCACCAGGCTCCTCTGTCCATGGGATTTTCCAGGCAAGAGTACTGGAGTGGGGTGCCACTGCCTTCTCCATGGTTCCTATCATCCACTCTTTAATTTGTACCTGACCCGCTTAGTTCCTGGAAATCAGTCTTCTTCTAAATACGCAGTTCACAGAACCCACCACCAGAGGGCAATAAAGAAGTTAAAATCTTGAAGCCATACAGTGAAAACGCGAGCCATGCCGAAGTCATTTCAATCTATCCGACTACACTGGACTGAAGCCCACCAGGCTCTTCTGTCCATGGGGATTCTCCAGGCAAGAATAGTGGAGTGGGTTTCTGTGGCCTCCTCCAGGGGATCTTCACAACCCAGGGATCGAAGCCACGTCTCTAACATCTAACCTGCTTTGGCAGGCTGGTTCTTTACCATTAGTGCCACCAAATAGTGGGAATTTAAATAAAAGCAACATTTCACAATATGCTTTCCTGACCCATGTTATATATAATAACTTAATGGACTATAAGTACATGGGTTCTGAAAAGTAAGCAGCACACTTCACTGGTCAATTTCTATGACAAGGGGAACATAATTTGAGTGTAGAAAAACAGTCCACTTACATCTTAAAATTTCACCCCCCTATAGAATCTATACACTTTTGAAAAATGGTAAGAATAATGGCTTTCTGTGACTCAATAACCAGATAACATAATCAAGTGTAGAATTTATCTTCCTATGATGCTCAAATGTATAGGAAAAACGCATATCTAAGAGAATGGATAAACTCTAAGTGACATGTGAAAATGAGTAATTCTTCAAATGGGAAAAGTATAAGCTCTATGAGGAACAATTTTCACTG
This sequence comes from Oreotragus oreotragus, assembly GCA_006410675.1. NCBI lineage: Eukaryota > Metazoa > Chordata > Mammalia > Artiodactyla > Bovidae > Oreotragus > Oreotragus oreotragus. The sequence goes on along the minus strand of SJYX01012459.1, from coordinate 542,823 downwards.
TACTAGTATGGATGTATACATAAATAGTCTCTAAGAAACATAAAAACCACTTCGAGAAAGTAATTTGAGGTAAAAGGGAATTAACATGGATGAGGAAGAAAGGAGAGTTAGTTTTTAAAAGAGTTTCCTCTATTTGGTTTTTTTTAATTTATTTTACTTATTTGGTCTTTGCAATATAAGGAAACAGTGGTTTTCAGACCAGTGTCCCAAAGGAATAAAGGGAATGAGGACTATACTGGAGCCCAGCTAATGTCTGATTACCTTGTAATAATACTGTAATAATAATAATGTTTGATTATCTTATAGTAGATGGATGTGTGCATGTTCAGTCTCTCAGTCATGTCCAACTCTTTGAGACCCCATGGATGGTATACACCAGATTCCTCTGTCCATGAAACTTGCCAGGTGAGAATACTAGAGTGGGTTGCCAGTTTCTTCTCCATATAATATATGAAATGGTAGCTAAATCATTTGAACTACAAGCATCCTCTCTGAAAATAATCTTAAACCATCAACCTTAACTTATATATGAAAGAAAGCAGAGCTAGAATAATGTTTTCTTTGGAGAGAAAAATAAGATTTTGGATCAAATCAATAATGTCAGCAAACCTCAGTGGTATAAAATACTTCTGATTCCTGTCATGCCTCTAGAAGAGTGAAAGCTGAGTGATAATTTCCCCAGATTTGATAGTCAAGGCAAATATTTTAGAAAAATCCATCTCTAGTTAAAAACAGGGTTTCCCACATGGTGCTAGTGGTAAAGAATCTGCCTACCAAGGCAGGAGAGCTGGATTTGATCTCTGTGTTGGGAAGATCCCCTGGAGGAGGGCATGGCAACCCACTCCAGTATTCTTGCCTGGAGAATCCTCGTGGACAGAGGAGCCTGGAAGGCTACAGTCTATGGGGTCTCAAAGAGTTGGACACAACTGAGTGACTTTCACATCACTAATAAACAGTGTTATGGATTTTTCCCTGAGTAGTCTCCAATATGATAGCTGACAGGAGTTCCTCTTTCCTTCCCAAATACATATGGGGATATGGAGGTGGGTACGAGTCAGCAGAACTATCTAAATAAAGCATAGTAATCAATATTTGTTTTTTTAAAAACAGAGATTTCTATATAAATTGTTTTCATTGGATAATATTTAATATCAGCTCTTGAAAATAGGAATGACAAATATTTTAAAATTTGTACAATTCATCATGATTGGCTATAAATTATGTTCCTTTCTACAGAAATTGGATTGATATAATATTATATGAACATAATTTCAACTCTGAACTGCAGTTCTGTGGGATCAATAACTGTGTATTATTTATCATTCTATTTCCTACAAAAATGCATAGAGTATACTTAATAGGAATTCAGTAACACTTGATTGGATATATCATTGACTAAAAGAATATATACAAGAGATACAAGACAATTCTAACTTATACTAAATCAGAATAATTTTTACAAATAATAATCATTTGAATTTACCTCAAAAACTCAATATATTTTTGAGGACCTATATATTAATAATTATAAATGTAAAAATCTTCAAAGAAATGTCAGGTTTTCAAGTTATATTTGATAGTGATTAGAGGGAAAAATGTATTCTAATTATGGGTATTTCCTTTACAGATTCCTTAATTTATATTGCAATTAAGTCATGAAAATATTATGGCTTAAATTTCAACTACATGAAATGAGGAAACCTTTTAGGATTTTCCTACCTCTTGCTGCTGTTTTTTTTCCCTTAACAAAAATTCCTGGAAGGGGGAAATTTTATGAGAGCAGAGTAAGTAGAATGAGGCAAGGGTCAGAGAACTCAGAACACAGTGACACACAGAAGAGGACAAAGCCAGGACCAGTTAGGGTATGGCTATCTCGGTATAATATAAAGCCTAATTTTTTAGACTATAAAGGTTGATTTTCCCACTAAATGGGGATTAATTTACTCCAAGTCCAAATTAAACAAAAGTAAGATTTAATGCCCCCTAGACATGGTTAAGAGTCCCTTGGACTGCAAGGAGATCCAACCAGTCCATTCTGAAGGAGATCAGCCCTGGGATTTCTTTGGAAGGAATGATGCTAAAGCTGAAACTCCAGTACTTTGGCCACCTCACGCGAAGAGTTGACTCATTGGAAAAGACTCTGATGTTGGGAGGGATTGGGGGCAGGAGGAGAAGGGGACGACCGAGGATGAGATGGCTGGATGGCATCACGGACTCGATGGACGTGAGTCTGAGTGAACTCCGGGAGATGGTGATGGATAGGGAGGCCTGGCGTGCTGCGATTCATGGGGTCACAAAGAGTCAGACATAACTGAGCGACTGAACTGAACTGAACTGAGACATGGTTAGATCTTATGGAAAGTAACAGTCAGTGTCAATAAACAAAGTGCTACACACATTCATGATAGTGGAGCAAGGGCATTAGAAATTTTCCTTGCAGCCTAAGATTTGAGTAAATGACCTTACTTCCTCCCTTGTTGGGGAATGAGTAGCAATTCAGCTAGCCGAGTCCTACTCACGCAGTCACGATACAGATCAGATAGATTCTTGCAGCCCTCTCCTTAATGGGCATCACAGGGTATACATGTATCCAGACATGTATCTGGGGATGGATCTTCCAATAAAAATGTGACCCACCAATCCTTTTAAACTATATTTCTAAAATCAATCATACACACACAGAGAAACACAATTCAAATGTATCACTTGTAAAGATTCATTCAACTATTTTTTAATTAGGTGGTCTAATTCTGCTTAGGTTGCAAACAGCAGAGGCAAAAGGGACCAATTCTCATTGTCAAATGGCAGTCGTTTGGTGGTCTTAGACTCCTAAGGGCTGCTGAATCTAAGGACTCAAACAAATGCCACAATTCATTGCTATGAGTTGAATTGTATCCCCCTAAAATCTAACCCGTAGTACCTTAGAGTGTGAACAGATTTGGAAATAAGAGTCTTTGCAGATGTAATTAGTTGAGATAAATAGGATGGATCTTCAATTCAATATGACTGGTATCCTCACGAGAAGAGGAAACGCAGAGACAGAGACCCACAGAGACAACTCCATTTGACAACAGAGGAAGAGACTGGAGTGATACAGCTGCATTGATTTGCTAACAATGCCAACATCTTTCTATGTGCCTCTTGAAAGTGAAGTGAAAGTCCCTCGGTTGTGTCTGACTCTTTGTGATCCCATGGACTGTAGTCCATGGAATTCTCCAGGCCAGAATACTGGAGTGAGTAGCTTTCCCTTCTCCAGGGGATCTTCCCAACCCAGGGATCAAACCCATGTCTCCCACATTGCAGGCAGATTCTTTACCAGCTAAGCCACAAGGGAAGCCCATGGCCATCACTAATTAAAATTACAGTGAGGTACAACCTCACATTGTCAGAACGGCCATCACTGTCAAGAAACCTACAAATAAATGCTAAAGAATGTGTGGAGAAAAAGGAACCCTCCTGCACTATTAGTGAGAATGTAAATTGGTGCAATCACTGTGGAGAATAGAATAGAGGTTCCTTAAAAAGCTAAAAATAGAACAACTACATGACCCAGCAATCCCACTCCTGGGCATTTACCTGGAGAAAACCATCATTCCAAAAGATACATGTACCCCAATTTTCATTGCAGCACTATTTATGATAGCCAGGATATGGAATGACCCTCAATATCCATTGGTAAAAGAATGGATAAAGAAGATGTGGCACATATATACCATAGAATATTACTCAGCCCCATACAGTGGAAGTGAGAAATAGATTTAAGGGACTAGACCTGATAGACAGAGTGCCTGATGAACTATGGACAGAGGTTTGTAACATTGTACAGGAGACAGGGATCAAGACTACCCCCAAGAAAAAGAAATGCAAAACAGCAAAATGGCTGTCTGGGGAGGCCTTACAAATAGCTGTGAAAACCAAAGGAGAAAAGGAAAGATATACCCATTTGAATGCAAAGTTCCAAAAAATACTAAGGAGAGATAAGAAAGCCTGCCTCAGTGATCAATTCAAAGAAATAGAGGAAAACAATAGAATGGGAAAGACTAGAGATCTCTTCAAGAAAATCAGAGATACCAAGGGAACATTTCATGCAAAGATGGGCTCAATAAAGGACAGAAATGGTATAGAACTAACAGAAGCAGAAAATATTAAGAAGAGGTGGCAAGAATACACAGAAGAACTGTACAAAAAAGATCTCCATGCCCCAGATAATCAGGAAAGTGTGATCACTCACACTCACCTAGATCCAGACAACCTGGAATGTGAAGTCAAGTGGGCCTTAGGAAGCATCACTATGAACAAAGCTAGTGGAGGCGATGGAATTCCAGTTGAGCTATTTCAAATCCTGAAAGATGATGCTATGAAAGTGCTGCACTCAATATGCCAGGAAATTTGGAAAACTCAGTAATGGCCACAGGACTAGAAATAGTCAGTTTTCATTCCAGTCCCAAAGAAAGGTAATGCCAAAGAATGCTCAAACTACCGCACAATTGCACTCATCTCACATGCTAGTAAAGTAATGCTCAAAATTCTCCAAGCCAGGCTTCAGCAATATGTGAACCGTGAACTCCCTGATGTTCAAGCTGGTTTTAGAAAAGGCAGAGGAACCAGAGATCAAATGTGGCAAGAATACACAGAAGAACTGTACAAAAAAGATCTTCACGACCCAGATAATCACGATGGTGTGAATTGGCAGAAGAGTAGACAAACTGACCAATAAGAACAGAGGCTCCAAAAGTTAATCTCAGTATATATATAAATTTAATATACAATAAAAGCAATACTTATGGGACTTTCCTGGTGGTCCAGAGGTTAAGACTCACACTTTCACTGCAAGGGACATAGGTTTGATCCCTGACCAGGGAGCTAAGATCCTGCATGCCCCACAGCACAGTAAAAAAATTTTTTAATAAATTAAAAATAATTAAATAAAAGGCAAAAAGTGATATTTATAATCATGAAAATGGTGTTGACACAATGGACTAAATATATGAAGAAACAAAATTAGACTTTTTAACTTAAACCATACAAAAATTAATGCAGATGAATTAAAATTTTAAATAACACACATCTTGTAAGAACATGTAGGTGACTCTAAGAATAGGTAGTGGTAGGGGACCTTTTCAACTAAGGCAGGAAACCTAGAAGCTATAAAGTAAAAGGTAGACTTTGTAAATACATATTTTTAAACTAAAGACATATATAGTAAAAGATACCATGAATAATAATAGAGCTGAAAAACTATTTGCAAGGCAAATGACAGTTAAAGAGTTAACATTGATATGTGACCACTAAAACTGAATAGCTTCTATATACACACAAAAAGAATATGTACAAATTGTGAAAAAAGTGAAAATATCATGCAAATTACTAAAGAAAATGCCACATATGTGACACAATGGCATTACATATTTAATACATAATGGTGAATATCTGTATTTAAAAATTGGCAAATGGCACATAACAATTCACAGCAGAAGTATAATAAATAGCCAACAAGAACTTGGGAAATACTTATCCTCACTAGAAAGTAAAGAAATATAAAATAAAACAGAAATAAGATGCTTTTTTGAATAAATGCATATATCAAATTATAATTTTCAAAGTTGGTAAGACTCACGGGGAAATAGACTCATTGGAGAAGGGAATGGCAACCCACTCCAGTATTCTTGCCTGGAGAATTCCATGGACAGAGGAGCCTTGTNATAAAACAGAAATAAGATGCTTTTTTGAATAAATGCATATATCAAATTATAATTTTCAAAGTTGGTAAGACTCACGGGGAAATAGACTCATTGGAGAAGGGAATGGCAACCCACTCCAGTATTCTTGCCTGGAGAATTCCATGGACAGAGGAGCCTTGTGGGCTACAATATGGGGTCACAAAAAGTTGGATATGACTGAGTGACTAACACACACATACGCGCACAGCCTTTCTCAGACCTAGCTGATTGGAGTATAATCAAGTACAGCCTTTAATCCAACACTACACTTCTGGAATTTGCATAAGAAACGAATCAAAGATGTACACAATTATTTAGTTATAAAAACAATTATTATAGCACTGTTTATAATAGAAAAATTGGTAATAAGTATTTATCAATAAATGTTTTAAGTAAACAAGATTTATCTGTATAAGAAAATATAATGCAGTCAGCAAAAATTATAGTATTAGCCTATATTTATTGATATAGAACTATGTCCACATGATGTTATTGAGTAAAAAAAGTATATTTTCCATCATCAATATATGCAGACATAGTATTCTATGAGTATCTGTGCATCAACTAGTATCTAGAAGAATGTTTTTATTATTAACTACCTGCTGCTGCTGCTAAGTCGCTTCAGTCGTGTCCGACTCTGTGCGACCCCATAGACGGCAGCCCACCAGGCTCTCCTGTACCTGGGGTTCTCCAGGCAAGAACACTAGAGTGGGTTGCCATTTCCTTCTCCAATGCATGAAAGTGAAAAGTGAAAGGGAAGTAGCTCAGTCGTGTCAGACTCTTAGCGACCCCATGGACTACAGCCTACCAGGCTCCTCCATCCATAGGATTTTCCAGGCAAGAGTATTGGAGTGGGTTGCCATTGCCTTCTCCATATTAACTACCTACTTCTTAGCATATGTCATCATTATTTTAACCAGTGATTATCTCTGGATAGAAAGATCTCAAGTGATTTTTTTTTACTTCCTATTTTCTGTACAGTTAGAATTGTTTGCAAGCAATTTGTTTTATTTTTAGAAACTACTAAAGCTATCTTTTTGTAAAACTATATATATGAACCACATGGTTCCAATATGGTAAAAATCTTTGTATACAGGTATAGAAAAAAGAGACAAGAGGTATATATAGGAAAATGTTATTAGTGGTTTCTCTAGATAATAAGATTACAAGTGGGTTTTTCTACAAAGAACATGTACTGCTTTTATAATAAGGAGAAAGATAATCACAGTAGTTGTATAAAGAAACTTTTGGACATACTCTGCTTCTATATGTCTTAAAAGCAAATCTTCATTTCTTAGGAACAGAAGATACTACACAGCATAATTGCTGAGATCCCTTCCAGTCCTGACATTTTAGTATTCTGAATATCGCCACACTGTACACTGTTGAAGTCCTATTTGAAAATTAAAAATAATTCTTGACAAGTATCCAAAGGAGAACATTGTACTAGTCACCTACTATTTTATTCAAAATTATGTCACCAGAATGAAATTCTCTTAAAATAGCTATGAATGAAATATATGAAGGGAAGGGTGTAGGGAGAAAGGAGGAAGGGGAAAAGAGAGAGAGAGAAAGAGAGAAGAGTCTTGTCTGGGTTCCCTGAGACCCCTCCTTTCGGCGGTTTTAGAAATGGTCACCAAAATCCAAACAGCTGATACGCAGAACTCTTCACAAAAGGATGCTGTGCAACATTTCTGGAAAATGAGAGTGCTTCATATATGTGATGCACCAGCTGTTACTTATTTTCCACTGCACTCCTGTGAAGTATGGGAATATCTCAGATTTAGGTTTCAAGACAAGAGTAAGAGCAAGGTGATTTGCTCAGGACCACAGGGCAGCCTTCTGAGCTCAAGCCACTGACTCGTAAGTGGCTGGAACCGCTCCTCCCTCTGGGTACAGCTACAGCTCTGTGGCGTTCTCTGTTTCTGCAGATTTATAATGAAGGCCCTCTCCACCCTTGGCTGTGGAGGTCTCACCCTTGCTAATTCACCCGCACATGATACAGTGGAGGAGCAAGGTCAATAACTGAAATTTATTTATTTATTTGAATTTCATGCACCTACACAGACATGGCTGGATGGCATCACGGACTCGATGGACGTGAGTCTGAGTGAACTCCGGGAGATGGTGATGGACAGGGAGGCCTGGCGTGCTGCGATTCATGGGGTCGCAGAGTCGGACACGACTGAGCGACTGAACTGAACTGCCCCCAACCAACTCTTGTATTCTGTGCCTCTACTTGCCAGTTTCCTGAGTCTGCTTTAACTAGCCAGAATACAGGAGCTTATTAACTGCCATCTATACTTTGATGATAAGACAGTTGTTTAAAAAAAAAAGTTTTCTCCCCTCTCTACCGTCTTTATAAATCTTTCTTAGATCAAAAAGTCTTTGGGACTCTGTATTCCCTTAAAAGTGATTGTTTTGAATTTTCAAGGTGTTCCTGAGTTTTTGGTTTATTGTTCTCATGACAGAAGTGAGACCCACAAATAGGACGGACTGACCTAGAATGATGCAGTAAGTCCATAGAGAGGTTAAGATTTAAATCTGTGACTTAGTTACAGGAACATTCTTGGTAAAACCTCTTCAGTTTGTTGAGTTTTTAGCTCTAGCTCAACAGGTCAAGGGAAAGGTGATCAAATGGTCATTGATGGGACCATCCATGTGAGCAGATGTAAAGAACCTAGCTCCTTAAAATATTTGAGGGCTTCAGGGTCTGCATTCAGCTAAACTTTAACAGGGGCATGTGGACTGTTTATTCTCCTGCCATTCCTGGCATTGCTTGAGCCACTCAAGTGGCACTAAAGTGGTACTTAGTGAATAGAAGGCAGAATATCAGTCTTTTAACCCTTGAACCAGCCCTGCCTGTAGACTTCAAGGGTGGACAAGGGATCAGAAATGGAGATTGTGTGAGAGACTGACTCTTTGGATCCTGCATCTATCTGTACACTTCTTTGGTTCTCCAGTTCACTTAGCCCTCTGTGAAAGTTTAGATGGTAGAGCAGAAACCATCTTGGAGATTTCCTTTAGGCTTTTTCTTGAATAGCTCTCTGGGCAGAGATGGACTAGTGGGGCAGGAGAGCCTTTGTGTGACCCTCAAAGGTACCAGCTAATCTGTATTCTATCATCTTAGACTTGGGGAAGGGAAGACTGCTCTGTGAGTAGGTGATAGAGATGGTATGGATCACAGGTCTACTAACTCTTCATTATTATCTAGCTGCCTGTAACAGTAGCTTGTTTTAAGGGTGTTCTCACTTTTCTCTTTCTTCGTCCTCTCAGGAGATTGCTGTACTGAATGATAGAGCTGGAAGGGATATTTAGAGGTCATTTGTTCTGTTTCTCTGACTCCAATTCCAATTCTCTCTGGATAGGATCAGTTGACAGCTAGATTTACTCTGAAATTATTCTAACAGTGTTACCTGGCAACAGTATATCTAGGTCCCTTTGTGTCTTCTGGGAGTCCTCCTCACTGGAATTCCAAGACTTAAGGTCCTTAGAAGGGAGAATATCTGGCTACCCACACTACTCGGATTGGGTCTTTCCTGTTTAAGCTGATGACAATTGGCCTCATTACAGATTGGGAGCAGTCTGTTTCTGATATATCAAAGGTAGAACTGAGTTTATCATGTGTGTCTTTCCCAAATCAGGATATTTTCTCCCTGCTACCTCACTCTATTCTTCTGCCTCCAAAGAAAAAACGGTATAAAGGTAGTTTCTTTTGGTGCAGTCTGTTGGTCAACTGAAAGAGGTAGTCTTATTATGATTGACTGGTTTTGCTGTTCATCCTTCCTCCTATTTCATACTTGATAGAGCTGAAAAAGTTTTCAGTTCCAGGTTCTGATGTGTGTTATAGGAGGGTTAGCTTAGGACTGCATTAATTTGGAAGGTGAGTGTTGGAAAATGGTAGGTAACACTGACTTGATAGATTTCCTTCTTTTTCCATGTAAGAAGGATATCTTCCCTGACCTTAGTTAAGTGATCCAAATGAACTGGGCCTTTATGCAAGTTCTTTCTTCAGGCCCTAAGTCTCTTCAACTTGTCATAAGAGAACTGTACTAGTAATAGATACACTCTAGGTCTGATGTGTGTTATAGGAGGGTTAGCTTAGGACTGCATTAATTTGGAAGGTGAGTGTTGGAAAATGGTAGGTAACACTGACTTGATAGATTTCCTTCTTTTTCCATGTAAGAAGGATATCTTCCCTGACCTTAGTTAAGTGATCCAAATGAACTGGGCCTTTATGCAAGTTCTTTCTTCAGGCCCTAAGTCTCTTCAACTTGTCATAAGAGAACTGTACTAGTAATAGATACACTCTAGGGATGCTAAAGCTGAAACTCCAATATTTGGCCACCTCATGCGAAGAGTTGACTCATTGGAAAAGACTCTGATGCTGAGAAGGATTGAGGGCAGGGGGAGAAGGGGATGACAGGATGAGACGGCTGGATGGCATTACCGACTCGATGGACATGAGTTTGAGTGAACTCCAGGAGTTAGTGATGGACAGGGAGGCCTGGTGTGCTGTGATTCATGGGGTCGCAAATAGTCGGACATGACTGAACAACTGAACTGAACTGAGGGACCCTTTTAGTACTGATGTTCTTTTATAAGTTGAGAAATTTCTTTGGATATTGTCATTTATTATAGAGAAATATTTATTATAAATTGAGTAACTCCCTCAGTTTGATCTCATTTTCTTTTTATAAGTACGTCTGTCCGTGGAATTCTCCAGGCAAGAACACTAGAGTGGGTAGCCATTCCCTTCTCCAGGGGATCTTTCTTATCCAGGGATTGAACCCAGGTCTCCAACACTGCAGACAGATTCTTTACCACCTGAACCACTAAGGAAGTCCCTACTGATGTTCTTGAAAGCCTTGATGGTACAGACCTCAAGCCTCCCATTTTTGTGTCTTCTTCCTTCAGACATTCTTTCCTTAAAATTTGAGTGTCTTCTTTGTACCAGAAAGTGTGCTAGGCTATGCTGAGAATACAGTTGAAGAGCAGTTGCTAAAAGTATCTTCTTGTCCCCCTGCACCTCTGGAGTGTTGTTTCTTCCTGGGTACTGGGTTCAGAATAGAAAGCTTCAAGCTTCAGAGTTGGTTTGTCTCATTAGCAGCTCTGACATGAACATTAGCATGAGTGTTCTGGGCCATTTCTTCTTGATTCTATGGAGGGGAAAGCACTATATTTATGTAGGGAACAAGAAAGAAACCAACTGAGAGTATATTGTAAAGATTGGGGTTGACCGAGGAGCCTCAAACACTGAAAACTTGATGGATTTCCCCTCTGTTCTTCTCACTGCCTGCCCGAAGCATGGCTCCTCCCTGCCTCTCTTCCGCCCTGCCCCCACACCCCCAGTTCTGTTGAGAGGCTAGGAAGCTACTGAGTTATGTTTCAAGTTTACTTTAACCTCAAGTGTGGTAGTTAGATATTCTGGTAGACAGTGAGGAGGTGGTGGGCATAAACCAACCTCTTAAGGTATCTACCACCAGTGCACTGAGGGCTGGCTATTGTGGGGTGCAGCATTTCAAATGCATCTGTACGTAGGATGACCCAGAGCTTCCTTAGCCTTAAGTTGTTTCCCTTTTAGCTGATTGCTCTGAGTGGTCTGGGTTTCTCACAGAAGTATTTTGAATCACAGAGTAAATGAGCTGGGCTTGAAACTTTTTAGTTTAAGTTTAGTTTATATTTTAGATGGATACCAAAGCCTAGGAAAGAGAAGTGATTTGAATGAATTGGTAATAGGGCTGTGGACTAAAATTCAACTTGTCTGACCTCAGATAGGGGGGAAATATTGAATGTCTGCCTTTTAAATGGAACTCACTGCAAGATGCCCAGCATTTTCTTCTTTTGTGCTACGGGTGACTAGAGACTTGACTGCAGGGTTAAAATGGTCCTGAAAGCAAGTCCTTTGTGTATGTAGTGCCTATCTCAAAGGTTACTTTGTATGGAGATAATCCAGATGGTTCAGGCTCTGACCTTGCTTTTGGGATTGTTTGTAGCACTTCCCAGGAAGGTAAGTGTTTTGCTTTGACTGTGAAGCATGATATAAAGTAGACATATGCACAGAAGGAGGGTAAGGAGAGGAGACTAGCTATGTTTTCCTGCTTGCAACTAGGCTTCACTGTCCTGAGTCTTTATTGAGTAGAGTTCTTTCTTTCCCATATTCATAGCTGAAAGGGTTAGCCAGCTTGTTCAGGGTCACATGAAGTTTGTAACAGTTTTGAAAGGAGAACTTGACTTTCCTGACTCCCAAGTTAGTGGACTCTCACTGGCCTTGCCTGACTTGAAAGGATGATGACTCTTTTTACTCATGGGACAACGACATCCAGAGAATTGGCTCTGTGGTGATTATATTAACAGTATGGCCACAATGCCACAATGGGGTTCCCCTAAATAGCTTCTGCTACAGCAGGTTTCTGTCAGTGGATGACTCAGTTAGTTCTTCTGGGGCCTCAAAATGACTTTTTCCTCTTCCCGCCTGCCCCTCACACAAATTCCCCACTTTCTCTTCACCATTTAAAATTTTGATCTCTGACCTCTTTGTATTCTGACTCAGTGGTCCAGCTTGACATGTTCCTTGAGTTAGGAGAATATTATTGTACTTTCTTTCACTTTGGTGACAATATTTGAATACAAACTGGAGTCTCCTGACCTCAACTCTCACTACTTTTCTCTAGGTTTTGTAGGACAGACCCAGTGAAGGTGCATGCGTGCTCAGTTCAGTTCAGTTTCGTTGCTCAGTCATGTCCGACTGTTCGTGACCCCATGAAATGCAGTATGCCAGGCCTCCCTGTCCATCACCAACTCCTGGAGTTCACTCAGATTCATGTCCATGGAGTCAGTGATGCCATCCAGCCATCCCATCCTCTGTCATCCCCTTCTCCTCCTGCCCCCAATCCCTCCCAGCATCAGCGTCTTTTCCAATGAGTCAACTTTTCGCATGAGGTGGCCAAAGTACTGGAGTTTCAGCTTTAGCATAATTCCTTCCAAAGAAAGCCCAGGGCTGATCTCCTTCAGAATGGATTGGTTGGATCTCCTTGCAGTCCAAGGGACTCTCAAGAGTCTTCTCTAACACCACAGTTCAAAAGCATCAATTCTTCGGCAGTCAGCCTTCTTCACAGTCCAACTCTCACATCCATACATGACCACTGGAAAAACCATAGCCTTGACTAGATGGACCTTAGTCGGCAAAGTAATGTCTCTGCTTTTGAATATGCTATCTATGTTGGTCATAACTTTTCTTCCAAGGAGTAAGTGTCTTTTAATTTCATGGCTGAAGTCACCATCTGCAGTGATTTTGGAGCCCCCAAAAATAAAGTCTGACACAGTTTCCACTGTTTCCCCATCTATTTCCCATTAAGTGATGGGACCGTATGCCATGATCTTTGTTTTCTGAATGTTGAGCTTTAAGCCAACTTTTTCACTCTCCACTTTCACTATCATCAAGAGGGTTTTTAGTTCTTCTTCACTTTCTGCCATAAGGGTGGTGTCATCTGCATATCTGAGGTTATTGATATTTCTCCCGGCAATCTTGATTCCAGCCTGTGTTTCTTCCAGTCCAGCATTTCTCATGATGTACTCTGCATAGAAGTTCAATAAGCAGGGTGACAATATACAGCTTTGATGTACTCCTTTTCCTATTTGGAACCAGTCTGTTGTTCCGTGTCCAGGTCTAACTGTTGCTTCCTGACCTGCATACAGATTTCTCAAGAGGCAGGTCAGGTGGTCTGGTATTCCCATCTCTTTCAGAATTTTCCACAGTTTATTGTGATCCACACAGTCAAAGGCTTTGGCATAGTCAATAAAGTAGAAATAAATCTGTTTCTGGAACTCTCTTGCTTTTTCCATGATCCAGCGGATGTTGGCAATTTGATCTCTGACTCCTCTGCCTTTTCTAAAACCAGCTTGAACATCTGGAAGTTCATGGTTCACGTATTGCTGAAGCCTGGCTTGGAGAATTTTGAGCATTACTTTACTAGCATGTGAGATGAGTGCAATTGTGCGGTAGTTTGAGCATTCTTTGGCATTGCCTTTCTTTGGGATTGGAATGAAAATTGACCTTTTCCAGTCCTGTGGCCACTGCTGAGTTTTCCAAATTTGCTGACATATTGAGTGCAGCACTTTCACAGCATCATCTTTCAGGATTTGAAATAGCTCAACTGGAATTCCATCATCTCCACTAGCTTTGTTCTTAGTGATGCTTTTTAAGGCCCACTTGACTTCACATTCCAGGAAGTGAGCATGCGTGCTCAGTCATGTCCAACTCTTTGCGACCCTGCCAGGCTCCTCTGTCCATGGAGTTTTCCAGGCAAGAATACTAGAATGAGTTTCCATTTCCTGCTCCAGGAGCTCTTCCTGATCCAAGGATCAAACCCCTATCTCTCGCATCTCCTACACTGGCAGGCAAATTCTTTACTGCTGCACCACCTAGGAAGCCCCCCAGTGAAGGTAGCTAGCCAAAAAAGGACTTTTCAGGCCTTTATAGAAAGGGGAATATAGAGTATTGGTGAAAAACACAAACTCTCGAACCAAATTGCTTGGATTCAGATCCCAGCTCTGTGACCAACTTAATAGTTTTGTAGCCTTGGGCAAGTTGCTTAACTTCTGTGCTTCATTTTCCTCAACTGTAAAGTTGAAGATGCCTATCTGGTATGGTTGTTTAAGGATTAAATGGGGTAAGTTTCTATAAAAGGCTTAGAACTGTTCAATTCAGTCACTCAGTTGTGTACGACTCTTTGCGACCCCATGAATTGCAGCATGCCAGGCCTCCCTGTTCATCACCATCTCCTGGAGTTCATTTTTTTTTTTTTAAGACTACAGCACTTCTTTTGTGTGACTTCGAAAACCCTTTTTAGTCTGCACTAGAAATTCTCATGAGGGCAGAAACTAAGGATTTTGTTTGCTTGTTCATTGGCTCATTGTATCCAAAGTGTCTGGCATATAGCAGATAATCAATAAATAGCTGTTGAATGGAAAGATAGACGGATAAATGGATGGGTAGATGGAAGGATGGAGTGAACAGTTGCTTCTGAAGGCAAATGCCAAGCTACATGGTCTAATAGTATCCGTAGCACTCCATGATTCTATATTCTTCACTAATATGATAGAATAACAACCAAACATCCCAAGTCCAATATACTGTTTATATCAAACTATTTTATGCTTTAAAAATAGATAAAGATTCCGGTATTACTCTGAGTGAAGCTTTTAACTTACCTTTCTTCTAAATCCTGAGAGCTGTTAAACGGTAAAAATGATATTTCACATTCTTCTGGCCTACAATGTAATGAAATCTGTTTTTAGCAGTCAGTGCCTCTGGGATATGAAATTTGGGGTTTAAGGAAAAAAAGCCTTACTTTAGTTTTGCCAGTGCCTTCATGATAGCAAAATCCATCCGCTGGTTAGGGGACAGCCATCGATGATCTTCTGCCATAGCCAAAGCTCTTCCACCAAAGCCAAACATGGCTGAGAACCCAAATCGAAGAAACTTGCCAGTGGTGCTGAATGTACAGACGTCGACTGGTTGTATATGCCCTTGAACGTTATGCCGAATATTAGTGTCAGCAAATACGGGCAAGTGGCAAACACAGAGGAGAATATCTATTTACTCATGGAAGAAGAAAGCATCAGGCTACTTTATTCTGTCATAAATACACTGTTTTCTCTTCCACTTTTTTTTACCTACAATGACTGCAACTGCCATTTATAGCTTTTTCAGGCACTAAACGAAGAAATAGAAAGCAGTAAATTTTGCAGTTTACTGCTATTTGAAACAAAACATTGCTAAGGAAGTAAAGTTGAAGTACATGTGAAAAGTAAACTCAGATTTAACAGATTTGCTTATATTACTGCTTATATGCTTTATATCAGTAGAGATAATAAAAAGTCTAGTGGAAGGACACAGGCTGGAGATTTTTTTTCTTGTGCCTTTTTTTTTTTTNCTTCTCCAACACCACAGTTCAAAAGCATCAATTCTTCGATGCTCAGCCTTCTTCGCAGTCCAACTCTCACATCCATATATGACCACTGGAAAAACCATATCCTTGACTAGACGGACCTTAGTCGGCAAAGTAATGTCTCTTCTTTTGAATATACTATCTAGGTTGGTCATAACTTTTCTTCCAAGGAGTAAGTGTCTTTTAATTTCATGGCTGCAGTCACCATCTGCAGTGATTTTGGAGCCCCCAAAAATAAAGTCTGACACTGTTTCCACTGTTTCCCCATCTCTTTCCCATGAAGTGATGGCTTAGAACTGTGCCTAGTATCTAATCAGTGCTATACAAATGTTATTATTATTTATGGAACTAACCCTCTTCTGGGCTTCCGTGGTGGCTCAGAGGTTAAAGCGTCTGCCTGGAATTTGGGAGACCCGGGTTCGATCCCTGGGTCAGGAAGATCCCCTGGAGAAGGAAATTGTAACCCACTCCAGTACTCTTGCCTGGAGAATCCCATGGAGGGAGGAGTCTGGTAGGCTGTAGTCTATGGGGTCGCAAAGAGTTGGACACGACTGAGCAACTTCACTTTCACTTTGAACCCTCTGCTAGGTAAGATGGGTAAGAATGAAGGTAGGCAGCTTGAATTCTCACCATTTATTGAGTGGTTACTAGGTACTATTTACTATAAGGGATACAAATAAATGAATGGAGGATACAGTTGCTGCCTTCATAGATCTATTTAACTGGAGATTTAGGGCAAACTCACTAAAACACAGTTTGAAAAAAATGTATACATGGCATTTCTATAGATTTTGAGAAGGGAGTTTATTTGGACATAAACAGGGCCTTGAAGGGTGTGTACCCTCAGGGGCAGTGGCTGTTCTGAGTGGCACAGTGACAGTTTCCATATGTGGGTGCAAACCAAGTGGCCCTAGGCCACACTGTTCTCTTGAAAATGAGTTTGCCTGAAATGAAGGAAGGCTTGATGTGCTGATCGTTTCAAGGGAAGCCACAGAGTACATGTAAGCATAGACCAAGTTGCTCTTTCTAGGGTCATCTGGAGCCAACAAACAGTCCTGTTTCAATTGGCAAATGCCATCTGAATGGATCTATTCTGGGAGACTGTACCTTGGGTTTTCCAGCATTGAGTGAATTAACTAAGGCACATTTTGTTGTCTTTGTTGCCTACGTGGGTATGTGAGTGGCTCCTTCCTTCATGTTTCCAGATGAGCTAAACCAAGGAATAGAGCTCAGTGATTTCTCTTAAGGTCAGCAGCCTAAAGACAGCTTTTAATTATCTCAGTGGCTTTGCTATGAGATAGGTATTTGAGAAAGGATAGAAGTGAGGGAAGGATTCCCTTGTGTTGTGATTGTGGTAGATTGGAAAAGTGTGTCATTTCTGGTGAGGACTCAGCTGTAGTATCTGGGCCTTTAAACTTGGAGAAAGGATATTTTGGGTGACTTTCAAAAAATAGCTCTTTGCCTGTGCCTGATGATAGAAGCAGATTGGATGCTCCTATCAGTGGGCTTGTTGTGGTATAAGGTTAGTGTTGACATAGTTCCTAGGCCAATGGTATGGTGACCTACCACTGTGTTAGCTTAGTAGTAATGTTTTGCCAGGTTGCTACTGTGATTGGTGACTTCAAAGGTTGAAGTTTCTTTCTGTCCTTGGTGACACTTCTACTTTGTAGGAATTTGATAGATACTTTGTATGGCCAGGATATCAATCAGAGTCTAATGAGTAAAAAATTGAGGTGTGGACATTTGATCGTATGTAACAATAACAAAGTATAAAAGTATAATCATGAGAAATCTTTACCTGTACATTTATTTGGCAGATAGGAGGGAAAATAAGGCATACCTCTCAGGCTTGGTCAGCATTTTTTTCCTGTCTTTAGTCTTGGCCTCCTTTAAATACCTGGGAAAGTTTAATGCTCATTTTCTTCTAGTGAAGTATGTATAGATAAGGTTCCTAATCTTACTGTCTTTGTGTAATCTGCCTCTTACCCCTCCCACCTCCCTGTCCTTTTTCAGAAATCTCAGCCTGAAGGTTAGATAAGTATACAAAGATGTTCTAACCTGTTGTAAACTCTGACGGGGTTGATTAATCTGTGGTATGGAGTTGGGTGGGTGGGGGTCAAAGTAATATCCCATTTAGGTGTCATTAGTTAAGCTATACAAACCTTTGGTATTTTCAAAGATTTTAAGTGAACTAATCTCTCCAAATATATTCGCAGATTCCTGGGAGGTTGACTAATCCA
Source organism: Oreotragus oreotragus (assembly GCA_006410675.1). Taxonomy (NCBI): domain Eukaryota; kingdom Metazoa; phylum Chordata; class Mammalia; order Artiodactyla; family Bovidae; genus Oreotragus; species Oreotragus oreotragus. The sequence continues at coordinate 524,910 of SJYX01012459.1, read as the reverse complement.
CAGAAGTTCCCTTGTTGAAAGCAAAAGTCATTTTTACCTTTTAATTTTTCTTTATATTGAAAGTATCAATGACAACAGAAATATATAACTGAAATAGAGCCCTTTTCTTCAGGTTCCTTACTCTTCTTGGCACTGGGGCCATGGTGGATCTAGCATATAATTGGTGAGAACATTTGCCACTTTGCTTCAGGGTTACACTATACCTCTTTGCTGTTACTTGGAGAGGTGCTCCAGCAGGACCTGAAGAGGGCCTAGGGAAAATTTAGATTTAGTTGCCTTTCTCTCTGCCATAACCCAGGCATTTTCCTAAGGTTGGGAGTTTGCTGCCTGGCCTTAGGCCAGTTGCCAGAGGAAACCAATGACTAAAGGCTTCCTCCCTGCGTCAGCTTCTGGAATCTTTCCTGATGATTCCCTACCAGTCAAGTATGCCTTATATGGCTATATTTTCCCCCCTGAAATGCCTTTGCCACCTCAACTAGTGTCTTGTTCTTCTTTGGTACAGGGAATACCTTCCTCATGTTTGTATAATGCCACCTACAAACTTTTCTTTTCTTCTCATTTAGAGCTTGTTAGAACAGGAGGTGGCCCCTTTGTTGGGGCCAGGGTGGGGACCAGTGAGAGAGGAGAGAGGAAGATGAGTGAGCTCTGGAATGACTGATTTCTCCACCTTGCTTTCTTATCTTTTCTTGTCCTCCTCACCCATGCCTGATCACCTCTCTCTAGTTTCTTACCTAGATCTCTGATAGTCTAAGAGTAGTCTTGCATGGCCTGAAGAGGCTCAGGGTGTGGGGGTAGGGTGGGGCCAGGTTGGGCTCTCAGCATTTGAAACTACTTCTTTGGAGTAGCTAAAGCCTTCAGTTGGAGAAGGCAATGGCACCCCACTCCAGTACTCTTGCCTGGAAAATCCCATGGACAGAGGAGCCTGGTGGGCTGCAGTCCATGGGGTCGCTAAGAGTCGGGCACGACTGAAATGACTTAGTAGCAGCAGCAGCAAAGCCTTCAGTTAAGTTCAGTTAACTTGCTCAGTTGTGTCTGACTCTTTGTAACCCCATGGACTGCAGCACACCAGGACTCTCTGTTCACCACCAACTCCCGGAGTTTACTCAAACTCATGTCCATTGAGTCGGTGATGCCATCCAACCATCTCATCCTCTGTCGTCCCCGTTTCCTCTCACCTTCAATCTTTCCCAATGTCAGGGTTTTTCAGATGAGTCAGTTCTTTGCCAGAGTACTGGAGTTTCAGCTTCAGCATCAGTCCTTCTAATGAATATTCAGGACTGATTTACTTTAGGATGGACCGGGTGGATCTCCTTCCAGTCAAAGAGACTCTCAAGAGTCTTTTCCAACACCATAGTTCAAAAGCATCAATTCTTTAGCATTCAGCTTTCTTTATAGACCAACTCTCACAACTATACATGACTACTGGAAAAACCATAGCTTTGACTAGATGGACCTTTGTTGACAAAGTAATGTCTCTGCTTTTTAATAAGCTGTCTAGGTTGGTCATAACTTTTCTTCCAAGGAGCAAGTGTCTTTTAATTTCATGGCTGCAGTCACCATCTGCAGTGATTTTGTAGCCCCCCAAAAAGCAAAGTCTGCCACTGTTTCCACTGTTTCCCCATCTATTTGCTATGAAGTGATGGGACTGGATGCCATGATCTTAGTTTTCTGAATGTTGAGTTTTAAGCCAACTTTTTTACTCTCCTCTTTCACTTTAATCAAGAGGCTCTTTAGTTCTTTGCTTTCTGCCATAAGTGTGGTGTCATCTGCATATCTGAGGTTATTGATATTTCTCCCGGCAATCTTGATTCCAGCTTGTGCTTCATCCAACCCAGCTTTTCTCATGATGTACTCTGCATATAAGTTAAATAAGCAGGGTGACAATATACAGCCTTGATGTACTCCTTTCCCAATTTGGAACCAGTCTGTTGTTCCATGTCTAGTTCTAACTGTTGCTTCCTGGCCTGCATACAGATTTCTCAAGAGGCAGGTCAGGTGGTCTGGTATCCCATCTCTTTAAGAGTTTTCCACAGTTTCTTGTGATCCACACAGTCAAAGGCTTTGGCATAGTCAATAAAGGAGAAATAGATGTTTTTCTGGAACTTCCGTTCATTGATCCAACGGATGCTGGCAATTTGATCTCTGGCTCCTCTGCCTATTCTAAATCCAGCCTGAACATCTGGAAGTTCATGTACTATTGAAGTCTGGCTTGGGGAATTTTGAGCCTTACTTTACTTTACTAGCGTGTGAGATGAATGCAATTGTTCGGTAGTTTGAATATTCTTTGGGATTGGTTTTCTTTGGGATTTGAATGAAAACTGACCTTTTCCAGTCCTGTGGCCACTGATGAGTTTTCCAAATTTGCTGACATATTGAGTGCAGCGCTTTCATAGCATCATCTTTTAGGATTTGAAATAGCTAAGTGCAAGTCCATCACGTCCACTTGCTTTGTTCGTAGTGATGCTTCCTAAGGGCCACTTGACTTCACATTCCAGAATGTCTGGCTCTAGGTGAGTGATCACACCATTCAGTTGCTAAATTCTTTATATGTGCCTTTTGTATGCCTAGGCTTCTCACTTGGCTTTTCTGAGTGGGCTGGGTCCAACATCCTTCTTAGTCTTATCTCCAGTCCTGAGCTGTCTCACCCCAGCTGAGAAGAGCTGAACTTTTGACACAGCTTCAAGCACTTGTCTGTTTTTTTTTTTTTTAATGCTTTTGAGTAGAAATGGTACATTGAAAAGACTAACAGACTGAATCAGAATTTATGGTTTTTAGTCTCAATCTGTGTGACCTCAGGCAAGTTACTTTTATGAGCCTTAGTCTTCCTATCTGTAAAATAAGAACATTGGCTTTTTCTGACATTCTGGTTACCTGTGCCTGGTCTTTAAGAAGATGATAAGAAGTTCATGGAAAGAGTGTAACAGAACAAAGAACAAAGACTATTTGGTGAAACTGCTTTTTCTTCTTTAGAGTAGTATTGGGAATGTCATTCCCCTTAACCCTGTTCCCAGCTATCATTGTGTAAGTAGCCCTCTCTGTTTCAGTGAGCTTTGCTTAAATGTATTGGATCAACCTGTGACAGAGCTTGCCTTGAATATCCTGACTTGGAGAGATTACTGTTAACTGAGAGCCATGGGTGTGGGGCCTTGAAGTTCAGCCTGCAAAGTACAGTTGCTGGCTATTTTGGGTCCTTGGTGACTCCAAGAAGAATAGAAGACCCTTGAATTGGTCATTGTTCCAGTAGGAAAGGGGAATACCAAGAAACCAACCAAAATTGAAATGCAAATGAAATTTGACTTCCTGTACTACCTTCCCCTAAAACATCCCTCTCCTTAGGATTATGAAATTGCTTTTGGCTACATCTAAAATTGCTAAGCTCCCCTTCGCCTTCTTCTGTCTGAGTCATTGATGCCTTTGTTTCTCTTGGATCAGGAGAGCTAGATGATGTGGACTTGGTTGGAGTGAAGGGGAGAAATTTCTAGTGAGGGAGATTGCCACAGGCCTAGTATTCAGCCTTCAACTTATCCTGCATTTTGTGAATATGGCTTCCAGTGGTCTTAGATCTGTAGATGAAAGGGGAGGGATCTCTGAATTTCCTGTGAGGGAGTGATGGGCTTATGAGGCGTAAGAGGTTCACTGGAGATGGTACACCCTTGGCTGGATCTGTTTTTACCCTTCTTCCTCCTTAGTGACATTTTGTACAGTGTGTACATGCATGCTCAGTCGCTTCAGTCGTGTCCAACTCTTTGGGACCCATGGACTGTTGTCCGTCAGGCTCCTTTGTCTGTGGGATTCTCTATATAAGAATACTGGAGTAGGTTGCTGTGGCCTTCTTCAGGGAATCTTCCTGACCCAGGGATCTAACCCATGCCCCCTTCATCTCCTGAATTACAGGCAGATTCTTTACCACTGAGCCACCAGATGATGCTGCTGCTGCTGCTGCTGCTGCTGCTGCTGCTGCTGCTAAGTCACTTCAGTCGTGTCCGACTCTGTGTGACCCCATAGACAGCAGCCCACCAGGCTCCCCCATCCCTGGGATTCTCCAGGCAAGAACACTGGAGTGGGTTGCCATTTCCTTCTCCAATGCATGAAAGAGAAAAGTGAAAGTGAAGTCGCTCAGTCTGTCCGACTGTTAGCGANCCCCATAGACGGCAGCCCACCAGGCTCCCCCATCCCTGGGATTCTCCAGGCAAGAACACTGGAGTGGGTTGCCATTTCCTTCTCCAATGCATGAAAGAGAAAAGTGAAAGTGAAGTCGCTCAGTCTGTCCGACTGTTAGCGATCCCATGGACTGCAGCCCACCAGGCTACTCCGTCCATTGGATTTTCCAGGCAAGAGTACTGGGGTGGGGTGCCATTGCCTTCCCCGCTGAGCCACCAGGAAAGCCCTATTTTCTACAGTACTTGCTTGTAAATCAGGGATCCCAGGCTGTATCTCAGCCACCTAGGAGTTGGCCATGAACACACTCTTCACCAGCTCTGAACCTTCTGAAGTGAGGGCAAGATAGAAGTCTTCTTTGTGTCTATCTTCTTTCCTTTGGGAACAAGTTCCTAGGGCAGAGAAGGCTTAGTTGGGTAAAACTGGACAATGCTTTTGGGTGGAAGATTCTTCCCCAGCATTAAGCTGGAATGGCCTCTGGCCCATGCAGGAGCTTGCTGCTTGGAGCAGCCACCTTGCTGGCAGCCTTTCCTTCTTAGGAGCCTTCCATGTGTTAAGGATTCCAGTCGCAGGTGGTAGATTAGAAACGCTGTTGGTGAGGGAGAGAAAGAAAGCTGATAGAGGAGAGAGATGGTGAGACGGAAAAAGTGATCAGATAGAAGAAGAGTGTTTATTTTTATACTTCCCGTTTTTGTAAAACCCAACATGGAATATGACAGAGTTTAGCAAATAGAGGGAGACATCTTCCATAAATCCACCATTTTAACATAGCAATTATTATTTATGTGTGTGTCTCATCATATCTCAAATATGTACCTTAGTTTTCCGTGGTATAATCATATTGTACATAAAAAAAATCACTGAAAGCTTAGGTAAATGCACTTTAGTTTTTAAAAATGAGAATTTTTAAAACCTTTACAAAATTTCATACAATGACTATGTCATAATGTACTAACCATTCCCCTTTTGGTGGGCATTTAAATTATTCCCAGCATTTGCCAGTATTTATATCACTGCAGTGAACATGAATAAGAGAAAATCTAAAACCCTTAGTGTGGTATATATGGAGAGCCATTTGATACCTGGCTACATCATAGCTCTGTCTCTAGACTCAGGTCCCACTTGTCCCCATATGTACACTAACTATGCTGTAGCTTTGTGGGATCATTTCCCCAAGTAAGCCATATCTCTTACATCTTTCACCTTTAGCATCTTTTTTTTTTTTCTTTCAACTTAAAATGTCAAGTGTATCTTCCTCACCTCCACCTACTCTGACACCTCCACTGGATGCTTTAAGACTCCCTATAGTATTAATTACAGTCTCTTCTGTGTGCCCACTGTACTTTGTAAGAATTTCTGTTATGATACTTACCATGTGGTATTGCAGCCATCTGGGCTCCCATTCTGTCTCCTTTAGCAAAATGGTGGATTTGAAAGTTTCTAACTCTTCTTGCCTCAAGAAGGAGCTGTTGTTCAGGTAGAGATGGTGAGGGATGGGCAGGCCTTTGGAGAGCACATAGTCAGTGACAGACATGGAGAAGGGTAATATATGCAGCAGTAATATATGCAAGGGATCCAGTGTTGGATGAGCACCTGGTAGGACACACTCTAGGCACCAATAATAGAGAAAATACACCTTGGAGAAGGATAGGGTACATTAGACCTTTAGGGAAGAGAGGCCTGAGAGAGAGTCTGTCTGACCTTGACCCACCAGTGCAAACTTCTCAAACCATTCCAATTCTCAGTTTCCCATCTGTAAAATGGAAAGAGTAATAGCATCCTACTCCTTAGGGTTATGGGTGAATATTTAGGCACTAATGCATCTGGCGGGGAAGGCAATGGCACCCCACCCCAGTACTCTTGCCTGGAAAATCCAATGGACGGAGGAGCCTGGTGGGCTGCAGTCCATGGGGTCGCTAACAGTCGGACAGACTGAGCGACTTCACTTTCACTTTTCTCTTTCATGCATTGGAGAAGGAAATGGCAACCCACTCCAGTGTTCTTGCCTGGAGAATCCCAGGGATGGGGGAGCCTGGTAGGCTGCCGTCTATGGGGTCACACAGAGTCGGGCACGACTGAAGTGACTTAGCAGCAATGCATCTGGAGGTGCTCTGTGAGGTATGGGGCACAGGGGAGGAAGAGTAGAGCTAGGGCACCCCATAATTTTTGTTCCAGTTGGCCTCTGTGTATGTTCTCTCTGTGTAGTTTCTCACAAGCTTCTGAGCCCATAATGTCAGGTGCTATAATTTCCCTGAGCAAACATTCCCATAGGTACCCCACAACCTGATGCTTTTAGTGGGATATATGTAGGGAAGGCCCATCTCCCCACTTACCTGGGCAACATGGCTCCAATTGGCCCCAGCACAACCCTACTCAAAAATGGCCACAAGTGGCCGTGGAGGGAGGTACCATCTTCTCTTCAGCAACAAATGAGTGGTACTAGAGCAGAGGGTCTTCTAACATCTCTTCAGCTGGAGGTGTAAGTATTTATAGAAGCTATAGTAAAACTGGTCACCTTTCAGGCCTTCTGGCCTCAAATCAGCCAAGTACTATTAGAAGGACAGAACTCATGCTCCTCAGAGGCCTGCCCATCCCACCTGTCTTGTGCAAACAGCTCATGGAGAGCTTTAAGTTCTTTGGATAGAGATTCTCCTCCACCTAGTGTGGTTTTTGTTTTTACCACATACTACCCATGACTCCTTCCTGCTGTCCTCAGTTCAATTCAGTCACTCAGTCATGTCCGACTCTTTGCGACCCCATGAATCACAACACACCAGGCCTCCCTGTTCATCACCATCTCTCGGAGTTCATTCAGACTCACGCCCATCGAGTCCATGATGCCATCCAGCCATCTCATCCTCGGTCATCCCCTTCTCCTCCTGCCCCCAATCCCTCCCAGCATCAGAGTCTTTTCCAATGAGTCAGCTCTTCCCATGAGGTGGCCAAAGTACTGGAGTGTCAGCTTTAGCATCATTCCTTCCAAAGNAAGTTAAGTAAGCAGGGTGACAATATACAACCTTGACGTAGTCCTTTTCCTATTTCGAACCAGTCTGTTGTTCCATGTCCAGTTCTAACTGTTGCTCCCTGACCTGCATACAGATTTCTCAAGAGGCAAGTTAGGTGGTCTGGTATTCCCATCTCTTTCAGAATTTTCCACAGTTTATTGTGATCTACACAGTTAAAGGCTTTGGCAAAGTCAATAAAGCAGAAATAGATGTTTTTCTGGAATTCTCTTGCTTTTTCCATGATCCAGCGGATGTTGGCAATTTGATCTCTGGTTCCTCTGCCTTTTCTAAAACCAGCTTGAACATCAGGGAGTTCACGGTTCATGTATTGCTGAAGCATGGCTTGGAGAATTTTGAACATTACTTTCCTAGCATGTGAGATGAGTGCAATTGTGCGATAGTTTGAGCATTCTTTTGCTGTCCTGGCCATCTGAAAATCCACCACAGAATTATATGTTTTATAAAGGAAGCACAAAATACAACAAGGGGAAGAGACTTGCTCAAGGTCATGTAGTGAGTCAGGGGCAGAAGCCAGTCTTTAAGCCAAGACTCTCAAGAGTATATTCTTTTCATTCTATCGTTTTGTTGTTGTTAAGTTGCTAAGTTGAATCTGACTCTTTGTGACCCCATGAACTGCAGCATGCCCACCTTCCCTGTCCTTCATTATCTCCTACATTTTGCTTAAACTCATGTCGGTTGAGTTGGTGATGCCATTCAACCGCCTCATCCTCTGTCTCCCCATTCTATCAGCTTAGCTCACGAATAATTTGTTCAGTAAATACATTAATAGCTACTATTGTCAAATTGGAGTTGTCTTGCACTGACTCCTTTGTTTAGGTCTATTAGAAAGCCAAACAACAGTTTCAGGGGCCCACTGGAAATTACCTAATGCGAACCTAGCTGGGCCCTGGCAGAATGGAGCTAAATAGTGCCAAGAAATGGGGAGGAATTTTTCCCTTTTGGGTACCTCGAAGAACCTGTTTACCTGTGAGTGGCTAGCTTGTTCATAACTAATTTCCATTCCCTTTTGCCATGTCTCCACACAATACAGTAGTGTTCACACCAAGGGAGAATATTTAAATCAAAGTTTTTGGTGGAGTCTAACAGGTAGCCATGAAATTAAAAGACACTTACTCCTTGGAAGAAAAGTTATGACCAACCTAGATAGCATATTCAAACCCCGGATCCCACCCTCTCCTTTCTTTCCTTGCATTTTTGTTGCCACCATGACCAGAAGATTTCACCTCCTAAATCTAACCCACAGTTCCACACTCATCCGTACACCAGATGCTGCATTTTGGATGCTTATAACCTGAAGTGAAAGTGGAGAGTGAAAAAGTTGGCTTACAGCTCAACATTCAGGAAACAAAGATCATGGCACCTGGTCCCATCACTTCATGGGAGATAGATGGGGAAACAGTGGAGACAGTGTCAGACTTTATTTTGGGGGGCTCCAAAATGATTGCAGATGGTGACTGCAGCCATGAAATTAGAAGACGCTTACTCCTTGGAAGAAAAGTTATGACCAATCTAGATAGCATATTCAAAAGCAGAGACATTACTCTGCTGACTAAGGTCCATCTAATCAAGGCTATGGTTTTTCCAGTGGTCACGTATGGATGTGAGAGTTGGACTGTGAAGAAGGCTGAGTGCCGAAGAATTGATGCTTTTGAACTGTGGTGTTGGAGAAGACTCTTGAGAGTCTGTTGGACTGCAAGGAGATCCAACCAGTCCATTCTGAAGGAGATCAGCCCTGGGATTTCTTTGGAAGGAATGATGCTAAAGCTGAAACTCCAGTACTTTGGCCACTTCATGCGAAGGGTTGACTCATTGGAAAAAGACTCTGATGCTGGGAGGGATTGGGGGCAGGAGGAGAAGGGGACGACAGAGGATGAGAGGCTGGATGGCATCACTGACTCGATGGACATGAGTCTGAGTGAACTCCGGGAGTCGGTGTTGGACAGGGAAGCCTGGCGTGCTGCGATTCATGGGGTCGCCAAAGAGTTGGACACGACTGAGCAAATGAACTGAACTGAACTGAACCTGCAAGCCTCCCCAGCACACCCTAATTGTATGTCTAGTTCTGCTTATTCATAACCTCCACTCAAGGGGTCTCTGAAACATCAGACTCAACGTTACACAATTTGGCTCCTTTAAAATGTTATTCTTCTTTTTTAATTGGAGTATAATTACTTTACAATGTTATGTTAGTTTCTGCTGTACAACAACGTGAATCAGTCATATGATTACATATACTCCCTCTCTGGAGTCTTCCTCTCAACCCCTCTAAAATTTTTATTCTTCAAAATAGATCATGAAGAAGGGTTTCATAACTATAGGCAGGCCTATTGCCTAACAGACGATTCTGACAAGCCAAATAATTCAACACTTGAGAGCATCATGTCAACCTGCCCTTAGGCCAAAGCTGAAGTGGAACTGACATGATTTCAAGAAGGTGATGGCAGCTGACAAGACATACTTGACTCTTCCTCTCAATCCCTCTAAAATTTTTATTCTTGAAAATAGATCATGAAGAAGGGTTTCATAACTATAGGCAGGCCTGTTGCCTAACAGACGATTCTGACAAGCCAAATGATTCAACACTTGAGAGCATCATGTCAAACTGCCCTTAGGCCAAAGCTGAAGTGGAACTGACATGATTTCAAGAAGGTGATGGCAGCTGACAAGACATTGTTCACCTCTAATTCTCAGGAATTTCACCCTGCTTCTGTCTCCCCTCTGGATCTCAGAGCAGCCACACCCAGGTCCAAACTGAGATAGCACAGACTGGTGACTCAGTCACCAGCGACTGCCCTCATCAAGACTTAATCACTTCATCACCTGCACCTGCCATCCACAGGTGAGCACCAATTGGGTGTATGTCGGGGGAGAGGAAGAGGGATTGCTGAGCATCATGCTAGTCAGTTTCTAGCATGATCAATCAATTTGGCCACCAGATTATCTGTTATATTATTTCTCCCACATGCTCAACATTCTCAACCTTTTTATGTGATAACCCCAAAGCTCATTCAATCACTGCCCCCATCAATGACAGAATTTCTGTTCCCAACCTAACCTCAGACCTGGAGGCTCTCCTCCAGGTTCAGGGACACAGTGAAAGGGACCTATTCAAATTGCCAAAGAAATAACTGCTCATCTAACTTTCTAAACACATTGATAGTGTCTTTGGAGTAAGAGTATAGAATAAACTACTTCACATCACAAATGAGAAATTTAATGTAGAATTAACCTGCATAAAACAAAATTCTTTTTAAGTATCTTCTATTTAATGATGATGAAAAGTGATCCCAGGTGAAAGATCTGTGATGATAGAAGAAATGAGGCTTCAAGAGAGAGATGCATCTGTGGATTTAAAAAAAAAGCTCATTATCTGTGTAAAACATGAATAATATTCCATTATGAAGTCAGAATGACAGCATTACCATGTGCAGCCTCAATGACATAAATATATATTCAACTGAAAACTAATATTAATATTTTATTTTTAATAACATGTACATACTGAGATGGGACAAACTGGTTAATGTTCAATATTGTGGAGGAGGGAGGTAAGGTATTTGAAACTCTTTGTTCTGTTTGGTTAAATAAGTGTTTGTAATTGTTAGCTTAATACTAGGAATCAGAATATGCAATTCCAAACTAGAAGAAAGAAAATTTGGACTGTAAATAAGTAATCAGTCAAAATTTTAAAAATGACCACCTAAAGAACAGTGAGGCAAAGAAATTTACATAATAAAAGAATATAGTTAAAGTAATACATTAACTATTACATTAAGTGAACATATGCGAGATGTTCAAATTAGCTGCCACTATGCAGTGTTCTTGCCTGGAGAATCCCAGGGACTGGGGAGCCTGGCGGGCTGCCGTCTCTGGGGTCACACAGAGTCAGACACGACTGAAGCGACTTAGCAGCAGCAGCATGCTTCCCCGGTGGCTTGGATGGTAAAGAATCTGCCAGCAATGCAGGAGACCCAGGTTTGATCCCTGGGTTGGGAAGTCCCCTTGGAGAAGGGAATGGCTATCCACTGCAGTAATCTTGCCTGGAGAATTCCATGGACAAAGGAGCCTGTTGGGCTATAATCCATGGGATTGCAAAGAGTCAGACATAACTGAGTGAATCTCACTCACTCATCTGGGCTTCACAAATTAGCGGTCAATGATCTTTATTGAGATCAAAATACCTTTTATGAGGAATTTAATTTTCATTCGTGAATTTAAAATTTTATTCAAAGCACAACTAATTCCATGGTATCCTGAGTCACCACCAGTGGAAAGGAGCCAGACGTTGAGCAGGGATGTCCTAGATTTGGCTGGTAGGGTGCCAAGATCTTATATTGAAGGTCATGAGGGTCACGACCAAGGCCGAAAGCCAGCTGAGATGTCCATGGGAAACTGTAGTATATGTGCTTTTATCCAGAAAATCACTAGGTCAGCAGCATTCTCTGATGGGGGAGATGGGGGTTGGGAAAGGTGTATGATCATAATTACAAAAATATCTGCCCTTTTAAAAACATGTTCATATATCAAGCATACATACATGTACAGATGCTGTGCCCTTTAACCTACAAAGCAGTCTGGAGAGGTAAATCTGCCCAGTTTACAGAGAAGGAGATCAAGGCCCAGAGACTCCTGTGTTGCCTTTGGTAATATTTGGTAAGTGGCTGGGAATGTGTCCCATAGAGCTGCAGTTCTGCCCAACACCCACACGATCTCCTTCCCAGTATCATCTAATCTGGGCTGAGCCAGGGTCCCTCTGTGTCAGAGAAATGAGGCCATAGAAAAATGAACTGCCTGAGTAACCCTCATGGGGACAGGGAAGAATCTCGCCTTTTCCAAGCCCCAGAAACGGCAGCCTTTGGCTCCAGCAGATTACTGTGTACTGACCAAGAAATATAAACACAAGAACAGGACATGCCCTGCAATCCCATGTATGCAGTGGGTTTTTCAGAGATGAGAAAAGTCATCCCCTGGGGCTCACCCCCTTATCCCAACCATCCATACATCCTGTTAGCTCTGCTTCCTAACATGACCCCGGTCATACTCTACCCTCCAGCTTAACACTAGAGTCCTGGGTCAATCCACTGTCAACACACTCCTGGATCATATGGCAGCTTCGCCACATCCCGTCTCAGTTCTTGACTCTACCGAGTACATTCCTCACACATCAGTAGTTGTTGTTTAGTCACTTAGTCATGTCTGACTCTTTCATGAACCCATGGACTGTAGCCTGCCAGGCTCTTCTATCCATGAGACTTCCATGTCAAGAATACTTGAGTAGGTTGCCATTTCCTTCTCCAGGGGATCTTTCCAACCCAGGGATGGAACCTGTGTCTCCTGCATTGGCAGGCGGATTCTTTACTGCTGAGCCACCAGGGAAGCCCCTCACACTAGTTAGAGGGGGAGTTAAAGACAAATCAGATTGTGTCTTTGTCCTAGTGAAACCATCCCACAACCTCCGTAAGCAATTAGGACAAAATCTACACTTTTCACTCTGCCTTCAAAACTCTGTGCATCAGTCTCTGCCTCCTACTCTAGCCTCTTTGGCCCAGCCCTTTGAGCCTCATGGAAGGGTCCATGCTATTTTCTTTCGCAGGAATACTATTCCCTATCTTTTGGACCAAGTTGACTCATTGGAAAAGACTCTGATGCTGGGAGGGATTGGGGGCAGGAGGAGAAGGGGTTGACAGAGAATGAGATGGCTGGATGGCATCGCGGACTTGATGGACGTGAGTCTGAGTGAACTCCGGGAGTTGTTGATGGATAGGGAGGCCTGGCATGTTGCGATTCATGGGTTTGCAAAGAGTCGGACACGACTGAGCGACTGAACTGAACTGAACAGGTAGCTATGTAAGCATTTTTATATGTCTTTGTGAAGCAACTCAGAATTTGGCCCTAGAGTACCAAGAATTACCCAGCTTTTTAAAATTTTTACTTTTTTGTATGTGTACTGTTCATGACAACACCCTTATGGCAGAAGTCCAAGAGGAACTAAAGAGCTTCTTGATGAAAGTGGAAGAGGAGAGTTAAAAAAACTGGATTAAAACTCAACATTCGAAAAACTAAGATCATGGCATCTGGTCCTATCACTTCATTACAAATAGATGGGGAAACAATGGAAACAGTGACAGACTTTATTTTCTTGGCATCCAAAATCACTGCAGATGGTAACTGCAGCCATGAAATTAAAAGTCACTTGATCCTTAGAAGAAAAGTTATGACAAACATAGATAGCATATTAAAAAGCAGAGACATTACTTTGCCAGCAGTGGTCCCTATGGTCAAAGCTATGGTTTTTCCAGTTGACTACTGGAATGGATGTGGATGTGAGAGTTGGACTGTAAAGAAGGCTGAGTGCCAAAGAATTGATGCATTTTAACTGTGCTGTTGGAGAATACTCTTGAGAGTCCCTTGGACTACAAGGAGATCAAACCAGTCAATCCTAAAGGAAATTAATCCTGAATATTCTTCTGAAGGACTGAAGCTGAAGCTCCAGTACTTTGGCCACCTTATGACAGTGGTGGCCACTCTCTCTCAGGAAAGAGCTGACTCATTAGAAAAGACCTTGATGCTGGGAAAGATTGAAAGCAGGAGAAGTGGACAACAGAGGGCAAGATGATTGGATGGCATCACTGACTCGATGGACATGAGTTTGAGCAAGCTCTGGGAGATGGTGAAGGACAGGGAAACCTGGCTTGCTGTAGTCCATGGGGTTACAAAGAGTTGGACATGACTGAGCAACTGAACAACAACAACTGCTCATTGTGGCATGGCCAGCAGGCAGGACTGCATTGGATAATCTAATCCTGAGAAGTTTGTGCTCCTGAGGTTTAAGGATTGAGTTGGTTTCTCTGCTAAGAGATGGGTAGGGCCAGATATAGTTCTGGGAGGAGAGCAGGGAAATGCTATAGATCATCATGTTGGGGCACCCAGCAGCTGTATTCTGCAGTTGTTCCTGTTGTCACTACTACTGCCACCATCATCCAGGCTGCCTTAGGTCCCAGACCGCCTATCTTTTCAGATTTGGTAAAAGGTAGGCTTTTCTGTTTTAGTAAAGGTAGACTAATTTGAGGAGCAATAGGAGATACGTGTTCTCCCACACATTCCCTGAAAGAGGAGTATGGCCAGCATTTGAGAGATATAGGATTAGGCCTACTAGATAGGATTGGGTGGTCTAAAATAGCAAGAGCCTTTGAGGGTCATCTAGGCTTTAAAGGAACTTTGTCCATCTGTTCTTACAGTACTGAGTTAGACACTGTATGAAGAATATTAACAGACACAATCTGTGCTTTTTGGTAGGGCAGACAAATAAAATAAGACTTTATTTTACAATTTTTTATTTTTTTTCATTATGAAACTGATAGGTATTTGCTGTGGAAATAAAATAGCACTGAAAAATTTAAAATCTCCTGTCTTCTGCCCTGACTGTTCTCTAGAGACACCAACATTTGTGTGAACTAGTTAGTTAATGTGAACTTGGACTCCTTTTTAAATGCATTTGTACACATAGAACTTTAAATACATACACAATACAAATCTATACTGTTCAACTACTTGTTTTTTAAACTTACCACATGGTGTGCAACTTTTCATATCAAATCAGACTTTAGCATCTGTGTGGGCTCATTAATAATTGATTTATCAAGTGAGTAGAACACTTAAAAGCATTTAAAAGTTTTTCACAAATGAAAAGGGCTTATATTCTTCATTGAATGGAAAATAAAGAGAACACTGTAAGGGTCTTCCTACCTGAGACCTGAGAGAAGGATTTCTGGAGAAGGTAGGAGTTGTGGATGCTTTTGTTGGGATAAAGAATAAAATGATGATAGCTGTTCCCCTTTTCAAGCTCTGTAGGCCCCACTTTTAGAGATTGGTGTGATTTCACCCATGCTTAAGTTATCTTAGTGGAGTGATTGGTGGTAGTGAAACAAGAGAGAAGGTGGAAGGGCACAATATATAAAATAATGATATAGTTATCAGTTCAGTTCAGTTCAGTCGCTCAGTCATGTCCGACTCTTTGCGACCCCATGAACTGCAGCACGCCAGGCCTCCCCGTCCATCACCAACTCCCGGAGTTCACTCAAACTCACGTCCATCGAGTCGGTGATGCCATCCTGCCATCTCATCCTAGGACATGACAAAAACTGGTCAGAACCAACTAGGTCCAGGATGGTGGAACCCTTGCTTTCCAGTAGATCTTGAGTGTCATCATTACTCATTGTAATATGTTAGCATGCTAAATGACACATCCAACAACATGACAGTTCTGTTGTTGTTGTTCAGTCTCAGTCGTATCCAATTCTTGCGGCCCCACAGAGAGCAGCATGCCAGGTTTCCCTGCCCTTCACCATCTCCCAGAGCTTGCGCAAACTCATGTCCATTGAGTTAGTGATGGCATCCAACCATCTTATCCTCTGTTGTCCACTTCTCCTACTGCCCTCAATTTTTCCCAGCATCAGGGTCTTTTCTAATGAGTTTGTTCTTCGCATCAGGTGGCAAAAATATTGGAGCTTCATCATCAGTCTTTCTAATGAGTATTCAGGGATGATTTCCTTTAGGATTGACTGGTTTGATCTCCTTGCAGTCCAAGAGTCTTCTCCAACACTACAGCTCAAAAGCATCAATTCTTCAGCATTCAGCATTCTTTATGGTCCAACTCTCACATCCATACATGACTACTGAAAAATCATAGCTTTGACTATATGAACCTTTGATGGCAAAGTAGTGTTTCTGCTTTTTAATATGCTATCTGTGTTTGTCATAGCTTTTCTTCCAAAGAGCAAGTGTCTTAATTTCATGGCTGCAGTCACCAACTGCAGTGATTTTTTGGGGCCCAAGAAAATAAAGTCTGACAGTTCTGAGGCTCAGCATAAAAGGTCAAAAAGTCAGCAGTGGTCCAGTTCCTGGAAATCCCCACCCCTTCCCCAAAATAATTGGGATAATCTTCCTACTTAGTAGCCTAAGAAATAACACAGTGTGTAAAAACAAACTGCCATATTTCAGGACTCTCTTGGTTTCTGAGATGGCTTGTTCTTTGTCTGTGTAGTGTGTTTTTCTTTAAATAAATCTACTTCTTATCTACAACTTTGTCACTGATCTGTGATATGATATTAGGAACCTCAGATTTGCCCGGGAATAGTAGGGTAAACCACTTTCCTGTGCTTAAAGTAGCCCCTCTCCCTTTTATGTGGTTTTGCCAATTTGGAGTAGTTTAATTCCAAACAGTACAAGACTGAGAACCCTGTTCCTCAGGCCTATTCTGGGCTGCTGTAGCTATCTGGAGTTGAGGAAAGAAGCTGTGTGTGTGTGTGTGTGTGTGTGTGTGTGTGCGCGCGCGCACACATTTGCACACACACTTTGTTAGCGTTCACATTCCTTTCCAGTCTTCCCCAGAGAAGAATAGTGAAGTTGGATTAGAATCTGCTCTTCCCATACTTACCAGGGATCTTGTCTAGGTGACAGTAAATTAGAATTTTGCAGACTGTTCTGCTATAGCTGATGCATCTAATTGAAGAGCTGAGAAAGAGTGATTTTTGAAATGCAAATAAATACAGTTGACCTTCGAAAAATAGGGAGGTCAGGGCACCCCCCTGCCTCACCCATGTACTGCCAGTTGAAATTCTCCTTTTAACTCTACAGCTGGCCCTCAATATCCTTGGTTCTACACCTGCATATTCAACAACCAACCACAGGTTCAGCCAACCACAGATTGTGTGGTACTGTAGTATGTATTTATTGAAAAAGATACGCTTATTAACTGGACCAGCACAGTTCAAAGCCATGTTGTTCAGGGTCAACTGTTCAGTTCAGTTCAGTTGCTCAGTTGTATCTGACTCTTTGCGACCCCATGAGCAGGAGCACACCCAGCCTCCTTGTCCATCCCAACTCCCGGAGTCCAACCAAACCCATGTCCATTGAGTCGGTGATGCCATCCAATCATCTTATCCTCAGTCATCCCCTTCTCCTCCTGCCCCCAATCCCTCCCAGCATCAGAGTCTTTTCCAATGAGCCAACACTTCGCATGAGGTGGCCAGAGTACTGGAGTTTCAGCTTTAGCATCATTCCTTCCAAAGGAATTCCAGGGCTGATCTTCAGAATGGACTGGTTGAATCTCCTTGCAGTCCAAGGGACTCTCAAGAGTCTTCTCCAACACCACAGTTCAAAAGCATCAATTCTTTGGCACTCAGCTTTCTTTACAGTCCAACTCTCACATCCATACATGACCACTGGAAAAACCGTAGCCTTGACTAGACGGACCTTTGTTGACAAAGTAATGTCTCTGCTTTTTAATATGCTGTCTAGGTTGATCATAACTTTCCTTCCAAGGAGTAAGCGTCTTTTAATTTCATGGCTGCAGTCACCATCTGCAGTGATTTTGGAGCCCCAAAAAATAAAGTCTGACACTGTTTCCACTGTTTCCCCATCTATTTCCCATGAAGTGATGGGACCGGATGCCATGATCTTCGTTTTCTGAATGTTGAGCTTTAAGCCAACTTTTTCACTCTCCTCTTTCACTTTCATCAAGAGGCTTTTTAGTTCCTCTTCACTTTCTGCCATAAGGGTGGTGTCATCTGCATATCTGAGGTTATTGATATTTCTCCCGGCAATCTTGATTCCAGCTTGTGTTTCTTCCAGTCCAGCGTTTCTCATGATGTACTCTGCATATAAGTTAAATAAGCAGGGTGACAATATACAGCCTTGACGTACTCCTTTTCCTATTTGGAACCAGTCTGTTGTTCCATGTCCAGTTCTAACTGTTGCTTCCTGGCCTGCATACAGATTTCTCAAGAGCAGGTCAGGTGGTCTGGTATTCTCATCTCTTTCAGAATTTTCCACAGTTTATTGTGATCCACACAGTCAAAGGCTTTGGCATAGTCAATAAAGCAGAAATAGATGTTTTTCTGGAACTCTCTTGCTTTTTCCATGATCCAGTGGATGTTGGCAATTTGATCTCTGGTTCCTCTGCTTTTTCTAAAACCAGCTTGAACATCTGGAAGTTCACGGTTCATGTATTGCTGAAGCTGGCTTGGAGAATTTTGAGCATTACTTTACTAGCGTGTGAGATGACAGCAATTGTCTGGTAGTTTGAGCATTCTTTGGCATTGCCTTTCTT
Organism: Oreotragus oreotragus; assembly: GCA_006410675.1. Taxonomy (NCBI): domain Eukaryota; kingdom Metazoa; phylum Chordata; class Mammalia; order Artiodactyla; family Bovidae; genus Oreotragus; species Oreotragus oreotragus. The sequence continues at coordinate 506,616 of SJYX01012459.1, read as the reverse complement.
TGAGATTGGAATGAAAACTGACTTTTTCCAGTCCTGTGGCCACTGCTGAGATTTCCAAATTTTCCAAACTGAGGTCAGCTCTCAGTAAACACTGAGTCAACACTCCTGTTTTCTTTCTTCTTCCACTTTATTTCTGAGCCAGAAGCCTGCAGGCAGACTCCCAGACGCTACTCGTCCAGTAGCATCTGGACTGCTACATGCCCTTCCCAGAACCTCACTGATAGCTCCCCAACAAAGTCCTTCTCAGTCAGGAATGCCCTGTACATTCCATTCTCTAACCTTCATTAACAACTCTGAGGAAGGTGTTGTAAGTAAGATAAAGCAACTGAGGCTCAGCGAGATTGAGCAATTTACACAAGGTGACATAGCTAGCGTGTGACAGAGTCAGTGACTCAAACCAAGTATTTCTCATTATCTGTCCAGGGAGTGTTCCTGTATAATATGCAATTAACAGAAACCCATCTAATTTTTATTGAGTACCTGCTATGTGCCAGACTCCAGACGAGGTGCTTTCACAATACCCTTCCAGCTAATCCCCAAAACAACTCCACTGGGCAGGCACTGCTGGCCCATTATACAGGTGGAGATACTGACGCCCAGATAGGGAAGTGAGCCAAGGCTGACAGGGTAACACAGAGCCGAGGAAGTGGACTTTGTCCACTACTCGGTGCTGATGGAGGGTCTTGGGTAGCTGTGGTCAGCTTTGTTGGACTGGCCTTTGCTTTAATGTTGTTTTGCTTTAAGTTGTTGTCATTTAAAATGGTGGGATTGGTCAGCGATCTGATATAATAAATGTCCTGAGGTTTGCAGAGAGAGCTGCTGCCCACGTACCGATGTGTGTGCTTCTTGTTGTTGTTCAGTTGTTGAATCGTGTCTGACTCTTTGCGACCCCATGGACTGCAGCATGCCAGGTTTCTCTGTCCTTCCCCATTTCCCAGAGTTTGCTCAAACTCAAGTCCATTGAGTCGGTGAGGCCATTCAACCCTCTCATCCTCTGTCGTCCCCTTCTCCTCCCGCCTTCAATCTTTCCCAGCATCAGGGTCTTTTCCAGTGAGTCAGTTCTTTGCATCAGGTGGCCAAAGCATTGGAGCTTCAGCTTCAGCATCAGTCTTTCCAGTGAATATTCAGGGTTGATTTCCTTTAGGATGGACTAGTTTGATCTCCTTATAGTCCAAGGGGCCCTCAGGAGCCTTCTCCAGCATCACAGTTCAAAAGCATCAGTTATTTGGCACTCAGTTTTCTTTATGGTCCAACTCATATATACATATATGCCTACTAGAAAAACCATAGCTTTGACTATATGGACTTTTGTCAGGAAAGTGATGTCTCTGCTTTTTAATATGCTGTCTGGGTTTGTCAGAGCTTTTCTTCCCTGAATTACAAGGCAGAGTCTTAACCACTGGACCACCAGAGAAGTTTCATTATGCTTCTACTAGTGGTTAACTGGTGGAAGTGATGACTGGAGTAAAGTCATTCCTTCTGCCCCAGGAGGGAAGGTCCCATAGCAGAGTGTGCTTGTCTGGAAGCTGGAAGAGGAGGTTCCCCTCCCATGTGCCTGGACGGCTCTCTCAGCTGTGTCAGTTTAGCTGATCACTTGCCTCTGCAGACCTTGGTTTGCTCATCTGTAAAATGGGGTGAAAGCAGATGTCCAATCTACGTCACAAGGTTGTTATGAAGTTTAAGATAATAATAAAGTAGATTAGAGACTGAAAAATGGAGCAGTTGTGAAGATTAGAATGCAGGATGTTGCCTCAGTTCAGGAGGTCCTGCTGACATCACAGAGAAGGCAGTGTCTGTAGTTGACGTCACAATTGATTGCTGAGTGTGGTGTGATGCTTCCCCTTGGGAATTACACCCAAGAGAATTATCCCAAGATCAAGACAGGAGAGTCAGCTTCTACTTGAACTATTTCATTCCTTGAACGGTTCTCTTAGATATTTTTCACTTATGCACTTTCGGGTGGTCATAATCATGGCATCGATTTATCACATATATACCATGAACAAAACCTGTTACAGGGTCATCTTACTTCTCACAACAATTCTAGGATGCACTTACTCTGATTATTTATATTTTACAGGAGAAGAAACTGAGGCTCAGGAAGGTTAGGTAACTTACCAAAGGTCACAGCCAGTGAGGGGGAAACTTAGGTACGGTACCATTTGAAAATAGCAAGCAAAGGCAGGCAAACTGCACAGGGCAGGTGAAAGCGGGATTCTCCAGCTCCCACGGCTTAACCACCACCTGGAATCCTTCCTTTGACAAGCTCATCTTCACCCATTTTCATGTCATCTGAAGACCAGCAGCCCGGCTAGTGGTTTTATCTCTCCCTCAAGACCAAATGTCTCCTATATTCCTCTCATTCCACTGGAAAATGTCCCATATTGCTTATTTATGCCTCTTTATTTCTTTCTTCCTCCCTCCCTCCCTTCCTTTCCATTTTTTGGGTACTTCCGGGATCTTAGTTCCCTGACCAGGGATTGAACTTGCACCCTTGGCAGTGAAAGTGCTGAGTCCTAAGCACTGGATCCCCAGGGAACTCCCTCTACCCTTTTCTAGGTTGGCTTTCCCCTTTTGCTGTCAGGAAACTGGTGAACACATCCAGAAGACACTCTTGTGAACGCAGATTGTCACACCTGAGAGTGAGAACACCAGCTCTCAGGAAGACTGGCCACATGCCAGTCCACTCACAGAATATCCTGGTCAAGGAGGTCTGTACAGAGATTTCCCTGGTGGTCCAGTGGCTAAGACTCTGGGCTCCCAATGCAGAGGGCCCAGGTTTGATCCCTGGTCAGGGAACTAGATACCACACGCCACAACTAAGAGTCTGTATGCTGCAGCTAGAGCTCCTGTATGCCACGGCCAAGACTGGAGATCCGGCGTGCTGCGACTAACACAAGTTGCAGCCAAACAAATAAATATTAAAAAAAAAACACAACTCACTCTAACCTCTAAAAAAAAAAAAAAAAAAAGGGTTTCTCTGAGCGGAGAAGGGACTGATGGAGAGTGAATATGAATGAGCCAAGGGGGAGATTCTGAAGACGGAGAAGCTTCAGTCATATGAAAAATGGGTGCAGAAAAGGGCTTCAGATTTGTGGGCTGCTGACTCCAGCTGGACAAGTCACCTGGAGAGGAAATGACTCCTCAGATGCCTCCTGGGCCTGGCACAGTGCACATTTCATGCACAGGGAGGTGCTTTTGTTTAATTATTAAATTTGTTTCCTGTTTGTGCTCTTCTTTCTCACAGAGGGATCCTCACGGCCTCTGGCCTGGGTGGTTCCGGCCATCTCCTGATCAGCCTCTTACACACAGACCTCGTCTCCTCCAGCCCATCCTAAGTCAGCTGGAGCTGGGGAGAGCAGAGAATCCGGAGGTATGGTTTAAAAGGTATAGGCTTTTCAGACATACAAGAGGAAAGAGTTACGTGATGGATGGTGGTGACGGCTCCACCACCATGCAAATGTTTTTAATATTACTGAACTGTACACTTAAAATGGTCAAGATGGTGTATTTTATGTTATGTGCATTTTATAATAGTAAAACTTTGAAAAAGTCAGCTCTAGTCAGGCCACTCCCCTGCTCAAGTATCAGCCAGCAGCAGAGCCCAGACCCTGCACCGAAGGTCATCACCACGTGGCCACTGCCCCTCTGACTTCCTGTGTTCCTCATCCTCATTCCTGGCCCTGCTCTCTGCCAGGGCAGACACTACTGGAGGAACTCAGAGAGGCTTTAGAACTGATGAATGCAGGTAAGCAAGCAAACACCTAGCTCCCTGCCCTGCACACCCACCCAGAGCCCAGCCTTCAAGCCCCTGGCCATTCTGTACCCTTACTCCTGTCATCCACCCCTCTTCTCAGTGAAAATGAGGAAAGAAAAAAAAAATGATACTCAGGAAAAAAAAGAGAGACATACAGCTAGATCTCTTTCAAGTAGTATATTCATGGAGAAAGTTCTGTCAGGATGTTATTCAGCAGTTACTCTCTGCTAGTGGAAACTGAACTTTGTAACCATAGGCACTGTTATAACCTTTTCAAGGAGCAAATACATACAATACTAGGCTTACAATGAAAACAAAGAAACCAAACCAACAAAGAGGCCAACCCATCTGTAAATGACTCCTGGTTCAAGAAGTCTTTCCTGACCCCTCACTGAACTCTCCTGCCTTTTGCCTTTTTTGTGACATCGGATCATTATGGTTATGACTGCTGTAACTAATGGGCCAGGTACTAAACTCTCCAAACCTCAGTTTCCTAATCTGTGTATGGGGGACAGTCAGTTCCCATGTGATAGAATTGTTGAGATGACTCAAGCAAATAACTGCTTGTTAAATGCTGACCATAGCATCTGCCAGAACAAGAACTTAATAAATCTTTGGTTGCTTTTAGTATTTTTTGAAAATTTTTATTTATTTACTTTTATTTTTTGGCTCTGCTGGGTCCTTGTTGCTGCACGTCGGCTTTCTAAATTTGCAGCGAGCATGGACTACTTTTCACTGCAGCAGTCAGGTTTCTCATTGCGGTGACTCTTGTTACAGAGCGCAGGCTCAGCAGTTGTGGCTCGTGGGCTTAGCTGCTCCACAGCATGTGGGATCTACTCAGAACAGGGATTAAACCTGTGTCCCCTGCATTGGATTCTTAACCACTGGACCACCAGGAAAGTCCTGCTCTTACTATTATTATAATTTATTCTAATTCCAAACAATCTTCCAATGTAGGCATTATCAACATTATAAATGATGAAAATAAGGCTCAGAGAGGTTTGGTAACTTGCCTAAAGTCACACAGCTAATAAAGGGCTTCCTTCACTAGTTAGATGGAAGTTCATCACCCGTGAGTGAAAGCTGTGGCGGATTTGCACAGTACGTGAGAGACACCATCTGGGGAAGGAATTGTAGAGGTGCTAAGGAAGTTTAGGAATAACTAAATCCAAACAAAGGAAACATGCCTGGCTGGAGACTGTAACTCAGGAAGAAAAACTTGATTTCAGGGTACTGGACTCTATCTGAAGGAAAAAATGTGGCTGCAGGAAAGGGTCAACTTCACGGGACCCAGGAAAGGGAGACCCAGGGGATATGAACTGTGAGTTGTTTAGTTGCTCCCTGTAGGGAGACAGGCTTGTTCTGGCCATGAGTATTCTTTCTGTTGTAACCTACTGTTAATCACACCAAATGGCTGTGATGTCACATGTATAATAGCACGGAACTAACATTCATGCTCTACGTATCAAAAAATGGGTGGAGAGAACTTCTTATGTCAGTTTGATGAAGAATTCATGATCACACTAGAATCTCTTGATGGGTTAAGCTGGACCAACAGCAGAGGCACATGGATTGCGTTATTCTGAGCAACTCTGCCTAAACATGGTACCACCAGCCATCACAGGGACGCTGGAAGAAATGAATAAATCCTGTGAAACTTGTATTCATGATAAAGATGTGGCTGGGATTTTGTTCACTTTATCCCACCACTTCTATGGAGACCTCCTTAACCCAGGAAAAGGAATAGCTCTACATCTCCTGAGAGATTCTGGTCTCTTTTTCGTTTACAGACGTTGGGTGCCAGGTAATGACTGTGTTTTCCTCTTTGAACTGGCTGCTAGAGAGCTCAGTTACAAATCTGTAGTTTTCCTTCCAGCATGATGGTCATATTAACCTTACTTTTGGTTTTATCCCATTTTTCTAACTCTTCATTTCCCTGGTTGTAATTTTTATTGTTTAAGCTATTTTAGATTACGTTTAAAACAAGGCCCTCCTCCAGGGGAAATCTTCCTGACCCAGGCATCGAACCTTCGTCTCCTGCAGCTCCTGCATTGCAGACAGGTTCTTTACTGTTGAGCTCCTGGGGAAGCCCTGTTTAAAACAAGGCTGGTATAAGTGAATACCATGGTTATTCCAGGACTGGGATTTACTGTAACCTGGATGAAATGTTTCCAAAAAACCCACGTCTCTTGACTCTGATTTCTTGGTCACCAAGCAATATTCTGATTGGCAGTCATCTTTCCCCTTCTAGGAATCTTACTACTAGGAGGTCGGCATGCTGGATAGTGGGCAAAAGTATTCCGTCTCAGGAGTTAAATGGTTTCTAAACCAGAGATTCAGCAATATCTCGGGTGTGTCCCAGTTTCTCTTTGGGTGTGGGGATTGTTCTAGAGCTGAGAAGGGAGATTCCTGGGCAAAATCACAGGACACTCAGTTCTTTTACTTCATTTTATAAGAGGTAAACCCCTCTGTGATGCTCTCCAGGGGAAGACAGAGGAAGGAACTGGCATTAAGGAGAGACGGAAAGTACTAGGCAGCTTACCGTGGGAACACACTCATTTTGGTACTAGTAGCTGCTGACCTGGAGAAGTCAATGGCACCCCACTTCAGTGCTCTTGCCTGAAATATCCCATGGACAGAGGAGACTGGTAGGCTGCAGTCCATGAGGTCACCAAGAGTTGGACACGACTGAGCGACTTCACTTTCACTTTTCACTTTCATACATAGGAGAAGGAAATGGCAGCCCACTCCAGTATTCTTGCCTGGAAAATCCCAGGGATGGGGGAGCCTGGTGGGCTGCCGTCTATGGGGTCACACAGAGTCAGACACGACTGAAGTGACTTAGCAGCAGCAGTAGCAGCTGCTGACCTGGGGCAGGTTAGAGCAGCTAAGTCTTCATTTATAAAATGGAGATAATAAAGTCGCCTAACGGCAATCCACTCCAGTACTATTACCTGGAAAATCCCATGGACAGAGGAGCTTGGTAGGCTACAGTCCATGGGGTCCCAAAGAATCGTACACGACTGAGCGGTTTCCACTTTCCTTTTTCCAACTTGCAACTTCCCAGGTGGCGCTAGTGGTAAAGAATCCGCCTGCCAATTGCAGGAGACGCAGGTTAGATCCCTGAGTTGGGAAGATCCCCTGGAGGAGGAAATCGCTACTGACTCCAGTATCCTTGCCGGGGAAAATCCCATGGATAGAGGAGCCTGGTGGGCTACTGTCCATGGGGTTGCAAAAAGTCAGACACAACTGAGCACCTGAGCACCCAACTTGTCTAGATTAAATAAGACGACTCATGTAAATCACTTAGCATAGCTGCTACAACTATTGCCATTTCTATCGCTGCCAAAACTATAACCATCACTGATGCTCACTTCAATTCTACGAGGTAGGTTGAGTGAAGCGAAAGTCGCTCAGTCGTGTCAGACATTTTGTGACCCCATGGACTATACAGTCCATGGAATTCTCTAGGCCAAAATACTGGAGTGGGTAGCCTTTCCCTTCGCTAGGGGATCTTTCCAAACCAGGGATCGAACGCATGTCTCCCTCATTGCAGGCGGATTCTTACGAGTTAGGTTAGTGAAAGTGAAAGTGAAAGTGAGGTCGCTCAGTCGTGTCCGACTCTTTGCGACCCCATGGACTGTAGGTGAAGATGACTCATATTTTGAGGACGGGACGCGGGTAATGAGCGTTACTGTCACTCCGCAGGCTGCCACTAGAGGGCAGGCTGAGGTAGGGCGTGCGGGAAGGAGCAAGGCCTATGGTTAGCTCTGAAAGCCGGAACAAGCGGTAACAGAGGGGGATAGAAGCAATCAGCTCTTATTGAATAAGTGTGAGCCCCGGGGTTTTAAAAGTTCTCCCCGAAGGAGGGCAGGTAAGTAAAAAAAAAAAAAAAAAAAAAGTTCTCCCCGTCCCTCTGCTCCTGAAGTCTGTCTGTCCATCTCAAGGTCTCAGGTTGTCTTTGCTTCTTTTCGGATCACTCAACTCACAGTGACACCTAAATCCACCCCCTCTCATTCATTCTTCTCGCCATACTCTCTGGGACTTAAGGACTGGGTCTCTTTTACCCTCAGATTTCTTTCGCTCCAATAAATAAATGAGAGACAGGATACCGAATCCCCACTCTGGGGCAACTCAGGCTTCTCCTGTAGGCAGAGCGACAGCAAATAACATGCATCATTCCGTCCTGCAGAGCCTTAGATCCACAAACTCACTTGATTCCACCACCATAATTCTGGTGACGACCCCGTAGAGCCTTGTCCCATCCCCCCTTCCACCCACACACTCCAAACCCCATGGGCAGTCCATATGCAGAAGCTTCTGGTAATAGGGCGAGTGTGGGGAAGGCCTCATGCCCTTTCGCATGCAAGATAGGCAGCATCAAGATTTAAGGAGTCACTGCTAGTGTATTCTAAGCAGAATTCTAAATGCACCAATAGTTGCTCTTTCAGTCCTGGATTCTACTGGTAAAAATTTCTGTGAATGCACACAGTTTTACTTCTAAAAGTCTCAGGCAACAGAAGGCATCACAGATTCTTTGGACCCACTGAGGCAGCCCCAGGCTGTGCATTTAGCAAGAGGACATTTCGAGAGGGGACTCGGGCTCAGGTGGATTCTGGCCAGTTTGTTCCCCAGACTCCTAACACTGGAGCCCAGTGAGGATCCAGTACAGGAAGCTTGGTTCTGTGAGCAGCACAGGGAAAGGGCCTTTTTCTGTTTCCAGGAGGAACAGCTGTTCTTGTGTGTGGCTTGTAAAGATCACACACAGCACAAAGGCCACTGGGTGCTGCAGAAGGAAGACGCTGGGCCTCATGAGGAAGGTAAATCCCTTTACTGTTAAACCAGGTACAAATCCCGGAGTGACTGGCTGTATTACTGGCTTATGTGCTAGTACGGAAAAAAAAAAAAAAAAAACTGCTCTATTCTCTAGACACAATTCTAGATGCAGTAACAGTTGCTCTTTCAGTCCTGAATTCTACTGGTAAAACTTTCTGTGAACACACACTATTTCACTTTTAAATGTTTCAGGCAACAGATGGCATCACAGCCTCTCCATCTGCAGAATCTAGAACCCTGAATGTTGCTCTGAGATTTCACATACCCTCCAGAATCCCCTTCAGATTTCTGAATGTGAAGCAAACGTGATTGGACATGAAGCTGTGCAAATGAAAGTGTTCACGATAAATAAGGCTTTCTTTGAGGTTGGCTCTATTATTTGGGCAAATAAAAACTATGTTATTTCTAGAAAAATGAAACCAGATATATTCGTCAGCTTTGTTTCTACTGAAAGGCAGAAATCTGACTCAGGCTTGTCAAAGGGTGAATCATTGTCTTACTGAACAAACCAAAGAAATGCCAGGGAGCAAGTGAATCTCAGGTACAACTAGAACCAAGGGCTTGAATGCAACTAAGACTCCCCACCTCTTGTTTTCTCTTGTCTCCCACAGGGGAGCTGTATGACTCCTCCCTGGGAGAATGAGGGCTCTATCCTGCTTAAGTTAAGGCTACTAATGTCTACCACATTGATACAAAGTGGGAAAAGCTATTTTCCTAAAACACAATCTTCATCATTTTCTACTGATTTCTTGGGATCCATATATTGGAACCTCGGGCAAATAGGCCCTAAGTTTTCCTACCAACAGTAAAAGTCTATTCCTAATCTCTTGTGCCTTCAATTGCCTGGGAAACCAAGGAGGTATTAACCTTGAGTTGTACAGGTTTATTTCTTTTAGTTTCTTCTCTTCACTCTCAGCACCTGACTCTCTCCTTCGTCTACTACGCCCGCTGGCTCACTCTGCAAATCATCCTCTCAGCCTGCAGCTCACCTGCTGTGCCTGGATGCAGGCTCTTGATGGCATCAGAGAGTGTGAGGAGCCACGATAATCCTGAGTCAAGGAACACTTTTCTGCAGGATTTCAAATCCACGAATTAGAGAGTAGAGGCTTTTCCCCTCTCTTCCAGGAGGTGGCGCCAGAGGAAAGGTTTCGCCTTCAGTCACTTGCGTTCCCTGCCCGTGAGAATTGGCACTTTCCACCCCTGCATCTCAGTCCCGGGTCAAGGGTGTGGCCCCTCATTGCTTCTTGTGACTGCAGAGTCTTTGGTTCCTTGTCGAAGCCAGTGCCGCTGGCGTCGCTGCGGGGATCCTCTGACCCGTGGGGGTAATAGGGGAATGCGGGCGGCTGTGACGGTGCAGGCACCTCTGCCGAGTCCTGTGTGGTCAGGTTCTCCTCCGCTGCTGTGAGTTAGGGGTGGAGAGGCCGAAGTCATGGGCATCTCAGTGGCTGGTGGGCTGGGGCCCCGGGACCCACTTCTGTGGCTGCCTCGTTACCTGGGGCTCTGGGCACCGCTGAGGCTGGAAGGCTGGATTCCGGGGTCACCTTGCTGCTACTGCTGGGGGTTCTGGGGCTTCCGCCTCCACGGCCGCAGCTGGAGAACAGGATCGCGGGCTCTGCTCCTGCCCTTCCCTCGTCCCGCCTCCCTTCTGTGTCCCTGTCCACCCACCTGTACGCACACTGTGTGGGGTTATCCGCATCCTGGGGTGTTGGGCAGAGGCACTTCTGTTTCGTTGTGCACGTTTACCGGTTGTGCATGGAAGGGGAGAGACAAAGGCAGCTTTTCGCTCCTCCTTCTCCTCAGGTTCCAGTTTTATGTCCAGAATCTGCTGATCCTGTTTAGCTGGAGGTCTGGCTCAGCTGGAGCCGGTGGAGCTCTGGGGAGCCTCCCTGACCTGTGACCCCCAAAGTCCTAGGTGAACATCAAGGCCAGATGTTAGATTTGGGTCCAGGACTGCAGAGCCTTTAATGTCAGGTTGGGAGGTAATCCACACACTAGAGATATCTGGCTGCCTTGTCTTTTTATGGTACATCTTCCTGATGCTGCCCAAGTGCTGGAACTTTTTCTCTCTAAGTGGAGGCGCTCAGACCTCAGTGGCCTCACCCTGCACTCTCCAGATGCCACTTTCGGGGTCAGCTCACTCTCACACCTTCTGAGAGGCTGTTCTCAGCTTCATCTCCCTCCTCAATCCCCTCCACTGCCTCCCCACTCCCTGTTGTTAATGGTGAGCTTCTTTTTACACTCAGAAAAGAAAAAAGGACATAGGTGAGAAGTCCATCCTCCTCCTCCTGCACTCCCACCCCTGCACCTGCATCCTCACCTTCCACACTGATGATGGTCGGTCCCCTCCTGTCTAAGGCCACCCCTCAGCATGGGCACAGGATCCGGCTCCATCCTTCCCTGTGTCATCAGTTTCCCACTCTCTACTGGCTCCTTCAGTCCTGCATACAAACATGCTGCAATTCCTTCCACTAAAAAAAAAAAAAAAAAAAAAAATCCAACAAAACTAACTAAATATAACAAAGTCCTCCCATAAACATCCACCACTCCGCGTCCAATTTTTTTCCAACTACTTCTCCGTATCTAGGACTCTCCTTGCAGAAACAGTTCTGTCACCCACTGGGTTGCCTTTTTATTTTTATCTAATGAATATATGCACATAGTTTTCAAAAGTAAAACTCCTCTGATATCTAGATAGACTTGATATCTAGACAGACTTGATATCTAGACTGATGTCCCTAATCTTCCATGTCACCCCATCTCTTGAATCTCAGAGACAGCTATTTTAGTTCTTTTGGCTGATCCTCTGATTGTCATCTCAATGCCTCTAAATAACATGCCCCTTACCATACTCCTTCTCTGTTTTTCAGTTTTATGTATCATTTTTCATTCTGGTTCTTCTTTCACAAACCCCTCTCCTTCAGATATAATTAGAACTTTCTTTTCCCTGAAATAAATAATATTTTAGCTTTGTTGTACTTATTTTAACTCATTCCCACCTCACCCCAGAGTCCTTCATGAACATCTGTGAGCACATTTGCTGTTCCACCAACTTCATCTCTTTGCACAGACTGTCCTGCAACCCTCAGCTCTGCCCCATGGGGACAGGTTCCCTGCACACCTAGGGCAGGACTGACATGCCGGATCTCCTCATCTCATCCTGGGCAGCCCTCTGCCTCTGGGTTCTGCTCCTCTGTGATCTATTTATGTTTATCCAGTTAAGGAAAACAACACCAAAAGCTCAATGTAATATAGACAGGGATTATCTCCAGTGATGGGCAGTTTTGAACAATTACAACCTTAAGGTGATAAACTTCCCTCATAGCTCAGTGGGTAAAGAATCTGCCTGCAATACCGGATTCAATCCCTGGGTCAGGAAGATCCCCTGGAGAAGGAAATGGCAACCCACTCCAGTATTCTTGCCTGGAGAATCCCAGGGACCGAGGAGCCTGGTGGGCTGCTATCTATGGGGTCTCACAGAGTTGGACACGACTGAAGCGACTTAGCAGCAGCAGCTAGTATTCTTGCCTGGAGAATCTCACGGACAGAGGAGCCTGGCAGGCTACAGTCCATGGAATTGCAAGAGTTGGACACGACTTAGGGACTAAACCACAACCACTTAATGTCTGAACACGCTAGTTGTTAAAATAAATATTAATGAAATATTCTGTGCATGCTGCATTTTAAGACTCTAAGAGTTTCTATGTGAAGATTTTATTTTAATATGTATCAGCCTATGAGTCACACAGTATCCTTTGGGGGAAGAGACTGAAAATTAAGAACACTCTAGATATGCACTATCCAATGTGCTAGCTACTAGCCACATATGGCTATTTAAACTAAATAAAATTAAAATAAGCACAGATTTACAGATACAGAGAACAGATCTGTAGTTGCCAAGGGGGAGAAGGGCTGGGGAAGGGATGGACTGGGTGTTTGGAGTTAGTAGATGAAAATTATTATCTATAGAATAAACAACAAGGTCCGACTGTATGGCACAGGGAACTATATTCAATAGCCTGTGATTAAACCATAGTGGAAAAGAGTATAAAAAAGTGTATGTATATGTAAACTGAGTCACTTTGCTGTACAGCAGAAATTGATACAACATTCTTAATCAACTATAATTCAATAAAATAAATAAAATATTTAAAAACTAATTAAATAAAATGAACGTGCTCAGCACAATAGCCACTTTTGAGGTGCTAAATGGCCATGTGTGGCTAGTGGCTACGTGACCTGGACAGCACAGATATAGAACAATTCCTTCATCACAGAACGTTTTGTTAGACCGGACTGCTCTTCATGATTTGTTGGCTTCAAGTCAGATACATTAGATACATGGGGGATGAAAGGGCTAATATTGTTTCTCTTAGACACTATGTCAGATTTCTCTATGGGATATGAACACATATTAAGCTGGTGTGTAACAAAACCAAACTAGGTTATGAGTGGGTCCGGAGCCTTCAAGTACAAACTCTTCCCAGGTCCAAAGGAAACACTTGTCTCTCTACCTCCCTTCCCAGCCTGAGGATACTCTCTGGCATCGCTTACTAGGGGCTGAGTTCTCGCCTAGAGAACTCAGGAGAGAGTTCTCTCCTGAGGAGAGGAGGGCAGGGCAGGGCTTTCAGCTAAGTTTGGGGAGCAGTGAGTCCAGCTCAGGGGGAAGGAGTGTCTGAAATGAAGAGCAAGCAAAGGCAGGGATCAATTGGGAGACGCCCTGGCTGTGGAACCCTTGATGTCAGTGAGAACTTTTCATGAGATCCATGAAGTGAAAACTACTTTTATAGCATCTAAGATATTATTTGACTTTTCACTATGTTGAAATTTGCTTTGAGGCATAAGTAACAATCATAGAGACTATGGCAGGATAAAAAATTAATGCACAGAATCTCTTGCATTTCTATATACTAACAACAAAAGATAAGGAAGAGAGATTAAGGAAACAACCCCATTTACCACTGTAATAAAAAGAATAAAATATCTAGGAATAAACCTACCTAAAGAGGCACTTCATGGGAAATAGATGGGGAAACAGTGGAAACAGTGTCAGACTTTATTTTTTNTATATTATTTTTCAGACTATTTTTTATTATAGGTTATTACAAGATATTGATGGGGAAGGCAATGGCACCCCACCCCAGTACTCTTGCCTGGAAAATCCAATGGACGGAGTAGCCTGGTGGGCTGCAGTCCATGGGGTCGCTAACAGTTGGACAGACTGAGCGACTTCACTTTCACTTTTCTCTTTCATGCATTGGAGAAGGAAATGGCAACCCACTCCAGTATTCTTGTCTGGAGAATCCCAGAGACGGGGGAGCCTGGTGGGCTGCCGTCTATGGGGTCACACAGAGTCGGACACGACTGAAGTGACTTAGCAGTAGCACAAGATATTGACTATAGGACACTCTTTGACATAAATCTCAGCAGGGTCTTTTTTGATCCACCTCCAGTAATAATGAAAATAAAAACAAAGTTAGACGAATGGGACCTAATGAAACTGAAAAGCTTTTGCCGAGCAAAAGAAACAAGATGAAAAGATAACCCTCAGAATGGGAGAAAATATTTGCAAATGAAGCAACTGATTAAGGATTAATCTCCAAAATATACAAACAGCTCATGTACCTCAATATCAAAAAAACAAATAACCCAAACTTTTTGTTTAAAGTAGACAGAAGACCTAAATAGACATTTCTCCAAAGACAAACAGATGGCCAACAAACACATGAAAAGATGCTCAACATCACTAATTATTCAGTTCAGTTCAGTTCAGTTCAGTTGCTCAGTCGTATCCGACTCTTTGCGACCCCATGAATTGCAGCACATCAGGCCTCCCTGTCCATCACCAACTCCCAGAGTTCATTCAAACTCACGTCTATCGCGTTGGTGATGCCATCCAGCCATCTCATCCTCTGTCGTCCCCTTCTCCTCCTGCCCTCAATCCCTCCCAGCATCAGGGTCTTTTCCACTGTGTCAGCTCTTCGCATGAGATGGCCAAAGTATTGGAGTTTCAGCCTCACCATCAGTCCTTCCAATGAACACCCAGGACTAGTCTCCTTTAGGATGGACTGGTTGGATCTCCTTGCAGAAATGCAAATCAAAACTACAATGAAGTATCACCTCACACTGATCAAAATAGCCATCATCAAAAAATTTATGAACAATAAATGCTGGAGAGCGTGTGGAGAAAGGAAACTCTCCTACACTGTTGGTGGGGATGTAAATTGATACAGCCACAATGGAGAACAGCATGAAGGTTCCTTAAAAAACTAAAGATAGAGTCACCATGTGCTTACTAAGTCGTTTCAGTTGTGTCCAACTCTTTGCAACCCTATGGACTGTAGCCCACCAGGCTCCTCTTGTCCGTGGAGATTCTCCAGGCAAGAATACTGGAGTGGGTTGCCATGCCCTCCTCCAGAGGGTCTTTCTGACCCAGGGATTGAACCTGTGTCTCTTAAACATCCTGCATTGGCAGGCGAATTTTTTTTTTTTTTTTTAAACCACTAGTGCCACCTGGGAAGCCCAGGACATATATTAATTTAACCTCAAAAATGCATTCCAATATACATCAGATGCAGAAAATTACTGTTTAATTCCGCTTATATGAAGTACCTAGAATAGTCAAATTCACAGAGTTAGAAAGTACATTGGTAGATGCCAGGGGCTAGGGGGTGGAAAGGTGGAGAAGAGGAATGGGGAGTTTCTATTTAATGGGAACAGAGCTCCAGTTTAGGAAGGTGAAAATTTCAGGAGATGGATAATGGTGAGAGTAGCACAACAATGTGAATGTACCTAATGTCCCTGAACTGTGCCATTAAATATGGTTACAATGGGATGTTTACATTATGTGACTTCCGCCATATTAAAAAAACACATAAAAAGTGGAGACTAGGATAGCAAACTGACATAGTAATTATTTTCACCACCACCTACATGCAGAAAAAAAAGCAGGTCTGCTTTAATAACTCCTGATTGACACATTACCAATTCTTATCTTTCCTTAATAAACTGCAATGGTAAAATACAAAAAATAATATATATATATATATGTATAAATGAATCACTTTTCTCTACAGCAGAAATCAACACAACATTGTAAATCAACTGTACTTCAGTAGAACAAAATTAAAATGTATAAAAATTCTTATCTTTCCTAAGTCATCATCTTAAGTCCACATTGTGAAAGTATCTTCTGTAACCTCTGAGATGCAGGAGCTCCTGGAAGCCCCCTGTCCTGAGGAAAGGGAAGCTGGAGACTGAGTTGGTCCCCAACTACATGATGCTCCCAGCAGGGAAGCAGCACAAAGATGACGATGAAAGCATCATTCTTTGAATAGGTTGATACAGAGCCCTTGTTTGAGTTTCTTGAGCCATACAGAAAATTCCCATTGGCTATCTATTTTACATATGGTGATGTAAGTTTCCATGTTACTCTTTCCATACATCTCACCCTCTTCTCCCTTCTCCCCACGTTCATAAGTCTATTCTTTATGTCTGTTTCTCCATTGCTGCCCTGTAAATAAATTCTTCCGTACCATTTTTCTAGATTCCATATATATTCGTTAGGATATGATATTTATCTTTCTCTTTCTGACTTACTTCACTCTGTTAAATTCCCTTTTTAAACAGTGATCAGAATCATTTATCTAATGTAGGGGAAGGAACCCAGATATCTGGTACCCAAAACACAGGTGCAAAGATTTTCTTTTGTCTTAAAGTTTATTCCTCAACACTTCCTAGGGAACAAACACAGCAGCCACTGTCGAGACTTGCTCTTGACTTGATGCAGCATAAAAATTTCTCATTTTTTCAGAAACAAATATAGGAAGGTCCTTTGCTGCAGTCAGATCATGTGTCTTCTGAGTTAGCAAGCAAATGCATTTAGAAGGTCTGAGGTATGCAAGGTCCAAAATTGAAATCTGAGAAACAGTTTTAGAACTTAAGCAAGGTAGGATTTTTTAGAGACTATGCAAATGAAAATCTAAGTGAAACATATAAAAATTCAGTTCTTTCTATTATTTTCAACTGGTAATTGATGGCAACATTCCCTGGTAAGGATGGGTAAGTGGTGTTATCTCCAGGTCCAAAATATCCCAGCTACTTAAAGTAGGTCCCCCAAGAGGAGAAAGACACACAGTTCTGTGGTCTCTGGAATTCTTTTTTGCCCCTCCTTTTTTTTTTTTTTTTTTTAAAGAAATAGTAGTGTCACTTGCACACCACTGGCTGAAGGGGGTTTCATCCAAATGAGAAACTCTACCCCTTATCTCTAGTGGGACAGGCACCAGGTTCCCATAAGCAGCAACTCCCATGTCCTGCAACATGTGGTCTCTAACCCTGGTGTGAAGAATAAGCTGTCACAGAGCCCTGACCACTGGTGTCCAGGCTAGATGATGTCTCATGGTGTGCAGTTGTGTGTCAAAGCTTTCAGGTTGAGGGCACTGGTCTGGTGACTACAGCTCCTGTGAGAAGTCACACCCACCTCAAAAACCTCATGAATAGCTTTTCGGAAACAATGGAAGTTATTAAACTTTTTCATTCAAAACTTTCTTCCCTATGGATGCAAACCAGTGCCAAAAATTTAGTCAGCTCCTTTAAATACAGGACAGTTGTGTTATTCAGCTTGATGAAGGCCTTGGACTCTTTGTGGTAAGCACTTTCACTTCTGTCTTCCTTTAACCCAAACATACACCACCCATCAATTACAATATCAATCATGTCACAGCAAAGTTCCTACGACTGCATATCCACAGAACTGTCTGTTGCAATGTAGATTTCGCCGACAACATCAAAGAGAAAAGCTTTTTCAATACCTGAATTTGATATAAAGATATTTAATAGGTATTCCAAGGTCAGTAGCTGTGGGATAAGTTTCTGCAGCACCTTACTAAAGGCTGCAAATATTGAATGGTCATAAATACTAGTGAAATAAAAGCTAAGATGGAGTTTTTCTAGCCCAGCATCTGCAAGGTCATCATTAGGCCTTTGAGGAATGTCCCTCTGTGTTTATATTTTGTAATCATCAGACAGACCATCAACTTTGAGAATAAAACCCTCAAAATTCATGTCTAGGTTAACTTTGTAGGCTTTAGAAGCAGTAAAGTTTTGTTAAAGCCTCCATGTAGCCATCCTGTGCATCAGTGACATTTATCAATGTTCCTGTCCCCCTGAAGATCATCTGAAACCAAAAGCTGGGTCAAAAAAGTCCATTTGCCCAGGAAAACCCCATATTTGGAAATTCACAAAGGATCTATTAGAAATGTCATCTTTGTAATTCTTGATGGTCCTTTCCAAAAAGAGGGTCTGGTTGGATGACATTTTATGAAACACCACCTTCTGAATGCAGGACGTGCCCGTTGCTCCGGAGGCCCATGAGCAGAATCCTTGACCTGGAGTTGTCAGCGCCCCACTCGGGCCACAACCTTTGCCTGCCCCTGCCCCAACTCCGCCGCCCGAGGCAGCCAGGCAGCCGCCTCCCCTTCCTCCTGCTTCACGCCATAGTCAAGTCTCTTGGGAACCAATCAGCCGCGAGGTACTTGCCCGCGCGGGGCGTCTCCTCCGCCCAGTACTGCAGGGACTGGTGCTGGAGCCGCAGCCTCCTGCTCCCTGACAGGCCAAGCCAGACCGCTGCCTCCCCAGTCCGCCGCTGCCTGTAGGCAGATTCATTACCGTCTGAGCCAATATAAATCTAGATGAAATCATACAGATATGTTGCGTGATACTTTTCTAAAATGTTTTATTGTTAATATAAACAGAAAAGTGCCATAAACTGCTTTGCTTGGATAGACTAACTTTTCCCCAGCAGACCACAGAGCTGGGGTGTAGACAAGTGAACCCCGCGTGTTCCCACCCTCCCCCTGCAGTTCCCCTGAGGCAGTGGCCTCCACTCTAGTCTCCCCTTTAGGGCCTGACCCAGGGCCTGACTCAGGGGCTCAATCAACACTCCCTGAAACACTGCCCTTGGGAAGTGGCCTCCTGTGTCCTAGTCAAGACAGTGACTTCCTCTAGTAGGCACTGAATCTTACAGAACTTTTGCTTTGCTCTAAGAGCAGGACTGTGAAGGTGGCAAGTGGAAATGTTGGCTTCTTTGCTGACAAAACCACGGAGCCGGCAGCACTTGTGCTCTTTCACGGAAGGCCACCAGAGGACAGGGTGCGGCTGCTTATGACAAACACTCAGCCCTGCCCCCCCACCTCCACCCCTCACTCCCAAGTGAGCATTAATCGGAACATGTTTGAACTTGGAGGATTTCTTTAAGGTACATTGATTTGCTTTTCCTCTTTCATCTCACTTGGAAGCTAATAAAAGTCCACTACAAGTAACAAGTATAAGTTGTCATAAGTTGTCCCTGACATAAGTTGTCCCTGTGACACATGGATGGTAAAATTATGTGTCCAGTTCTCAATCTGCATCTAGCCTCTGTCCATCCTCTCTCTATCCATCCATAAACATCTATCTGTGTAACAGTCTATGTAATGCACTAGAGATGCTTTTCAGTCATGTTACCACAGATCTGTGACATGAGTCTTTGTGTACTAAGTGTTCTGCTCAGAAGACAGTGAGAATGTCCCTGACACCATGTGAAGGGGGGCAGTATGTCTCAGTGGGAGTCGTCCAAAGTGGAAGACCCACTCAGTGTAGTCAAGGTCAAGTCCATACTATCTCCTGTCCCCAAAGCATTGAGTCTGCCTTCCTGGGGGAACTTTGCTAAAATCCTTCATATTCTAAGAAACATCAGGGTGCAAATAATGAGGAATATTTACAGTAACTGTGGGGGAGAGATAAAGTGGTGGTTTTAATTACCTGCTACTATGTCAACAACAACCTTCACTGTATTCCATTACAACCGCTACTCAGCCATGTGGGAGCAGAGACTATACCTCGGTTTCGAGTGTATTACAGACTCTCAGCCCAAAGCATGAGCCAAACTTGACAAAGCATGAGCAAATACTGCTTAATGAATACATTTGGGATCAGGACCTGGCAGACTTGAAAATGTATTTGAAATTGGAACTCTTCTGGAGTCGTCCTGACAGGAAGTGATCATAAATTGGCTGCTACCTTGCCTGCCAGGCCCTGGACACTGACAACCTTCCCATACCATCCCTCAGCCAGGACCCCCTGATCACAGATGTTCACCACATGAAATCTCACTATCAGCTCTAACTTCTTGGGCTCACTTTGGCCTCCTTGATTGTCCTACTGTGTGTTCACCACTCTAGGGATTCAGGGACACCTATGATTCCCTTGGGGAACTAATATCAGATCCTATGGTTCCAAATAGGAAAAAGAGTACGTCAAGGCTGTATATTGTCACCCTGCTTATTTAACTTATATGCAGGGTACATCATGAGAAACACTGGGCTGGAAGAAGCACAAACTGGAATCAAGATCGCCAGGAGAAATATCAATAACCTCAGATATGAAGATGATACCACCCTTATGGCAGAAAGTGAAGAGGAACTAAAAAGCCTCTTGATGAAAGTGAGAGAAGAGAGTGAGAAAGTTGTCTTAAAGCTCAACATTCAGAAAACTAAGATCATAGCATTTGGTCCCATCACTTCATGGCAAATAGATGGGAAACAGTGGAAACAGTGGCAAAGTTTATTTTGGGGGGCTCCAAAATCACTGCAGATGGTGACTGCAGCCACGAAATTCAAAGATGCTTACTTCTTGGAAGGAAAGTTATGACCAACCTAGATAGCATATTGAAAAGCAGAGACATTACTTTGTCAACAAAGGTCTGCCTATCAAGGCTATGGTTTTTCCAGTAGTCATGTATGAACGTGAGAGTTGGACTATGAAGAAAGCTGAGTGCTGAAGGATTGATGCTTTTGAACTGTGGTGTTGGAGAAGACTCTTGAGAGTCCCTTGGACTGCAAGGAGATCCAACCAGTTCATCCTAAAGGTGATGAGTCCTGGGTATTCATTGGAAGGACTGATGTTGAAGTTGAAACTCCAATACTTTGGCCACCTGATGTGAAGAGCTGACTCCCTGGAAAGACCATGATGCTGGGAAAGATTGAGGGCAGGAGGAGAAGGGGAAGGCAGAGGATGAGAGGGTTGGATGGCATCACAGACTCAATGGACATGAGTTTGGGTAAACTCCGGGAGTTGGTGATGGACAGGGAGGCCTGGCGTGCTGCGGTTCATGGGGTCTCAAAGAGTTGGACACGACTGAGTGACTGAACTGAACTGAACTGATGGAGCTAAAGTTTAAGGATGAGACTTAATTGACAAGGCAAGAATTACATGGACAAGTAAATCTCTACATGACTTAACTTGATGGTGTTGTTTTCCTGGAGCAACGAATGGTAAACTTGTGGCATAAAAGAGATCATGTTTTTTTCCTTTGAAATGAGTGTGCTTGGTGAACGTTAGCTTTACTCTGATGATGCTTAAAAGGTCTGATACACCGCAAGAGGAACAGAAGTATATCACGTTATAATAGGGCACAGAATGGTATGTTACTTCTACAATCTGCTACTATCCACTTGTGTTAGAGTAACTTAAGAAAACCTGGTGTGAATATCGGCCTCTCAAAATTCTCATGCTTAGATGAAATTCAAAAGATGGTGTTCTAATCTTAACATAGGCCTTGCACAGATATTTCTATGCTGTATTTCTTATTGCAAAAATGAGCACTTTTTTAAGGAAAATCAAAAGGCTTATGGTCATATTTCAAAATGCAAGTTATTTTTCTAAAAAAAAAAAATCTTCTAAGATGACATTGGAAGTATACATCAAGCACTTCTGCTACATTCCAAAGTATTATGTCCCAAGGAAAATAACTTGTGTGAGCTGAACTAGCCTCTCTTTGACGGAATACAATGTTTACTTCAAAAAATGAATGATGCTGGGAGATCTACAAAACTTAGTGAAGTATTGTGTTAAAAAAAATCTTATATTGGTATAAAAGACAGTCAATGTGCAAAATAAGCTTATGGATTTTAGTGTAGTAGAATAGGAAATATTCAATAATATCATTTCAGGTCCACTTTGAAAATAACCTTTGAGAAACTACCACTTTTGTAGTTTTAGTTTTGGATCAAAGATGAACTTAGATAATTATCTGAAAAGCTATTTAAAATACTATTACGTATGTGTGGGCTTTTTATTTTCATAGATTTCAGCCAAACTAATGGATTTAACAGAGAAGCAAACATAATCATCCAGTGATCTTCTAATGAGACTTGCAAAAACATAAAAATGTAAAAAGCTCCACTGTTCCCACTGTAGTGTTTATTTGGGGAAATAGTGATATTCCATATTAACTGCGTGAGTTATTAATATTATTCTAAATAAATGACTAAGCAAATTCTAACTCTATTATTTCTACTATGGAAAATATCGGTAGAAGTAACTATATAAACAAAATTACCCTTGGGGTCCTCACTAATTTGTTGGATTGTATAAATATTCTGACCAAAGATGTTCTGAAAATCGCTGACTACAAGCCCCTGGGCTAGGACTCAGGGAGCGTGACAGAAAGCTCTCGGTGCAGGAAAGGAGGGATCAGGACAACGTCCCAGGTTCCCCGGAGGGCAAGGGTCTCAGAGTCAAGGGCCGTGTCTGGGGCCGGGACGCTCCATCTTGGGGCTTCCCGTCTCCCCGAGTTTCACTTTCTCTCTCACGACCTGTGTCGGGCCCTCCTATCTGGACACTTGTGACGCGGTCCCAGGTCTCACTCCCATTGGCTGTCCCATTTCTAGCTGCCAGCATTCATCTTCGCGGTACCAGGTTACCAAGTGTTCATCCACCCGCTGGACTCGCTTCTCTCCAGACCCCGAAGATGCGCGTCAAGGGTCCGAGAACCCTCCTCCTGCTGCTGCCGGGTGCGCTGGTCCTGACCGAGACCTGGGCGGGTGAGTGCCGGGTCGGGAGGGAACGGCCTCTGCGGGGAGGTGGGCAGGACAGGGCAGGACCCCCAGNGTCATGTATGAACGTGAGAGTTGGACTATGAAGAAAGCTGAGTGCTGAAGGATTGATGCTTTTGAACTGTGGTGTTGGAGAAGACTCTTGAGAGTCCCTTGGACTGCAAGGAGATCCAACCAGTTCATCCTAAAGGTGATGAGTCCTGGGTATTCATTGGAAGGACTGATGTTGAAGTTGAAACTCCAATACTTTGGCCACCTGATGTGAAGAGCTGACTCATTGGAAAGACCATGATGCTGGGAAAGATTGAGGGCAGGAGGAGAAGGGGAAGGCAGAGGATGAGAGGGTTGGATGGCATCACAGACTCAATGGACATGAGTTTGGGTAAACTCCGGGAGTTGGTGATGGACAGGGAGGCCTGGCGTGCTGCGGTTCATGGGGTCTCAAAGAGTTGGACACGACTGAGTGACTGAACTGAACTGAACTGATGGAGCTAAAGTTTAAGGATGAGACTTAATTGACAAGGCAAGAATTACATGGACAAGTAAATCTCTACATGACTTAACTTGATGGTGTTGTTTTCCTGGAGCAACGAATGGTAAACTTGTGGCATAAAAGAGATCATGTTTTTTTCCTTTGAAATGAGTGTGCTTGGTGAACGTTAGCTTTACTCTGATGATGCTTAAAAGGTCTGATACACCGCAAGAGGAACAGAAGTATATCACGTTATAATAGGGCACAGAATGGTATGTTACTTCTACAATCTGCTACTATCCACTTGTGTTAGAGTAACTTAAGAAAACCTGGTGTGAATATCGGCCTCTCAAAATTCTCATGCTTAGATGAAATTCAAAAGATGGTGTTCTAATCTTAACATAGGCCTTGCACAGATATTTCTATGCTGTATTTCTTATTGCAAAAATGAGCACTTTTTTAAGGAAAATCAAAAGGCTTATGGTCATATTTCAAAATGCAAGTTATTTTTCTAAAAAAAAAAAATCTTCTAAGATGACATTGGAAGTATACATCAAGCACTTCTGCTACATTCCAAAGTATTATGTCCCAAGGAAAATAACTTGTGTGAGCTGAACTAGCCTCTCTTTGACGGAATACAATGTTTACTTCAAAAAATGAATGATGCTGGGAGATCTACAAAACTTAGTGAAGTATTGTGTTAAAAAAAATCTTATATTGGTATAAAAGACAGTCAATGTGCAAAATAAGCTTATGGATTTTAGTGTAGTAGAATAGGAAATATTCAATAATATCATTTCAGGTCCACTTTGAAAATAACCTTTGAGAAACTACCACTTTTGTAGTTTTAGTTTTGGATCAAAGATGAACTTAGATAATTATCTGAAAAGCTATTTAAAATACTATTACGTATGTGTGGGCTTTTTATTTTCATAGATTTCAGCCAAACTAATGGATTTAACAGAGAAGCAAACATAATCATCCAGTGATCTTCTAATGAGACTTGCAAAAACATAAAAATGTAAAAAGCTCCACTGTTCCCACTGTAGTGTTTATTTGGGGAAATAGTGATATTCCATATTAACTGCGTGAGTTATTAATATTATTCTAAATAAATGACTAAGCAAATTCTAACTCTATTATTTCTACTATGGAAAATATCGGTAGAAGTAACTATATAAACAAAATTACCCTTGGGGTCCTCACTAATTTGTTGGATTGTATAAATATTCTGACCAAAGATGTTCTGAAAATCGCTGACTACAAGCCCCTGGGCTAGGACTCAGGGAGAGTGACAGAAAGCTCTCGGTGCAGGAAAGGAGGGATCAGGACAACGTCCCAGGTTCCCCGGAGGGCAAGGGTCTCAGAGTCAAGGGCCGTGTCTGGGGCCGGGACGCTCCATCTTGGGGCTTCCCGTCTCCCCGAGTTTCACTTTCTCTCTCACGACCTGTGTCGGGCCCTCCTATCTGGACACTTGTGACGCGGTCCCAGGTCTCACTCCCATTGGCTGTCCCATTTCTAGCTGCCAGCATTCATCTTCGCGGTACCAGGTTACCAAGTGTTCATCCACCCGCTGGACTCGCTTCTCTCCAGACCCCGAAGATGCGCGTCAAGGGTCCGAGAACCCTCCTCCTGCTGCTGCCGGGTGCGCTGGTCCTGACCGAGACCTGGGCGGGTGAGTGCCGGGTCGGGAGGGAACGGCCTCTGCGGGGAGGTGGGCAGGACAGGGCAGGACCCCCAGGAAGGAGCGAGCCCGCCGCCCTCGCCCAGACCTGCCCCCTCCCCGCGTCCCGTCCTGTCCCTCCCCTGCTTCCCGCGCCCTCTTCTCTGCCCCCAAGTCCTAGCCCCTCGCCGACCTTCTCCGTCTCACGAGCCCCTCTCCTCTCCCTCCTGGGTCCATCACCTCGGACCCGGGACCCGCGCCGGGAGGAGGTCGGGCCGGGTCTCACCCCTCCCGCCCCCAGGCCCTCACTCGCTGAGGTATTTCTACACGGCCGTGTCCCGGCCCGGCCTTGGGGAGCCCCGCTTCCTCGCCGTCGGCTACGTGGACGACACGCAGTTCGTGCGGTTCGACAGCGACGCCCCGGATCCGAGGATGGAGCCGCGGGCGCGGTGGGTGGAGCAGGAGGGGCAGGAGTATTGGGATCGGGAGACGCAGAGAACTAAGGACACCGCACAGGTTTACCGAGTGAACCTGGACACCCTGCGCGGCTACTACAACCAGAGCGCGGCCGGTGAGCGACGCGGCCCGGGGCGGTCACGGCCCATCCCCGGGACCGGCGGGGGCGCCCGAGTCTGCGGGTCGAGGGTCACGCCAGCACTGCGGGACCCGCCCGGCCCCCAGCCGGGAGGAGCCGGCGGGGCTGGACCCGGTTTCATTTCAGTTTGGGTTTAATCCCTGCGGATGGTCTGGGCGGGTCAGGGTCTCACACCCTCCAGGAAATGTATGGCTGCGATGTGGGGCCCGACGGGCGTTTCCTCCGCGGGTATGACCAGTTAGCCTACGACGGCAGGGAGTACATCGCCCTGAACGAGGACCTGCGCTCCTGGACCGCGGCGGACACGGCGGCGCAGATCACCAAGGGCAGGGCGGTGTGGCGGATGACTATAGGAAGTGCCTGAACCGCGAGTGTGTGGAGGGGCTCCGCAGATACCTGGAGATCGGGAAGGACACGCTGCTACGCGCAGGTACGAGGGGCGTGGCGCCTCCTAGAGCTCCCCTTGGGCTGGAGCTGGCTTCCCACGAGGAGAAGAAAGTGGTGTCCCTGTGGGAACAGCGCCCCAGGTTCTTATCTGGAGAGGGAGGAATGCGCCCAGGTTTTCATATTCTCTACAAGATGGTGACTCGCCAGTAGCTTCATTTCTCTGGGCAATCAAGGAATCCAGTGCCTTTGGGGAAGAAGCAGGAAACCATCCCTGAAATAACTTCAGCGGTGCCCTTTCACCTTGCCCGCCATCTTGTGACTCGTGACTTGCTCATGGCCTGTTCTCAGACTAGAGCATCATAAGAGGACAGACTCCAGCTTTTCTGAGTTGTTCAGTTTCCAACCAAGTCAGGACCATTGCTCTGTATTCTCCCCCTTAAGGTGGAGCATCCTACCTTGGCTCTCACCCTGACTCCAGGACTCGGAGATCTTCCCAGACACCAGAGCCCAGGCTGGTGTCTGGTGTTTGTGCTTTTTATTTTCAAACTCATTTTCTCATCATTTCTTAGAATGGTCACGTGATGCTTCCTTCATGGCCCATGGGAGTAAAATAAAGTGTGAATTTTCTGATTCTTCTTCCTCAGACCCTCCAAAGGCACATGTGACCTGTCACCCGATCTCTGGTCGTGAGGTCACCCTGAGGTGCTGGGCCCTGGGCTTCTACCCTAAGGAGATCTCACTGACCTGGCAGCGTGATGGGGAGGACCAGAACTAGGACATGGAGCTTGTGGAGACCAGGCTTTCAGGGGATGGAACCTTCCAGAAGTGGGCGGCCCTGGTGGTGCCTTCTGGAGAGGAGCAGAGATACACGTGCCGTGTGCAACACGAGGGGCTTCAGGAGCCCCTCACCCTGAGATGTGGTAAGGATGGGGATGGGATGGAGCTTTTCTCAGATAAAGCAGGAGCCCGTCAGCACTCAAAGGTCAGGACTCAAGCCTGAGGTCAGGGCCCCTTCCCTTTCCTCCATAGAACCTCCTCAGCCCTCTGATCCCATCATGGACATCATTGGTCTGGTTCTCTTTGTGTTCATTGGAGCTGTGATGACTGGAGCTGTGGTGGCTGGAGCTGTGATCTGGAGGAAGAAGCGCTCAGGAAGGGAAGGGAGGGAGGGATCTGAGTTTTCTTGTCTCACTGAGGGGTTTCAAGCCCAGGCAGAAGTTTGCCTGCCTTGTTCCTGGGAAATACCATCCACACATATGGGCTTGCTGGTCTGGAGCTGATGCTGACATTGACCCTTTTGTAAAGTACAGGTTAAAATGAAAGATAGATTTTTCACCTTCATAATTCCAGTTGGGGCCTGTTTCTCAGCACTTGACGGTCAGAGGGGAAGGTCCCCACTGAGTTCAGACCTCTAGAAAGGTTGGAGATGGTCCAGTCCCCCCACATCTCCTTTCTTTATATTCCTGATTCTGTCCTGGATTTTTGGTTACAGTTCCAGAAAGTTTTCTGGGGTCCAGAACTAGAGGGTTTCTCTAGGATATTATGATTCAGTCTTCTCCATGGATTCTCAAGTGATGTTTTCTTCTTGCAGGTGAAAACGGAGGGAACTACACTCAGGCTGCAAGTAAGTACAGAGGGGGTGCGATTCCTGAGACCCTTCTGAGAGTGCAGACAAGAGGCCATGTGGGGCTCACCCTCCTCAAAGTTCCTTCTCTAGTTTCTCTCCTGTGGGTTCTGACCACATCCTGGTCTTGTTCTCCCCCAGGCAGTGACAGTGCCCAGGGCTCTGATGTGTGACCAGAGCTCTCATGGATCCTAAAGGTGAGACACTGGAGGGTTTTGACTGGGAGAGGAGTTGGTGCCGGGGGGACACACTGGGTGGTGGGGGTCTTTGAGAGGGACATGTGAGCATGTGGGGGGCTGTGGAGAATGTGAGCCCCAACATGACTGACCTACACTGGTTCATGATTGTTTTCTTTCACAGTATGAAACAGCTACCTTGTGGGGACTGAGTGATGCAAGATTCCATATCCCACCCCTACATTATGACTTGAAGATCTGACTTCTCTTTCTGCAGAAGTCATCTGAATGTGTCTGTGCTGCTATTAGTATAATGTAAAAAAGTGGTGAGCCTGGCTTGCTTCTGTCCACCATGACCCCTCCTCACCCTGGACTGTTTTAATACCATGTTTTATTGCCACCTGGTAAGCCCTTAAAACAGAGTCTAATTTAAGTTTATATTTGGTTGGAAAATAGGACCCATAAGTCAATAATAATTGTTTTCTAAAAAGAAAAATATCCTGTGATATGAAGGAAGGTTCATTGCCAAGAAAGGAAGAACAGCACTTGTGAGAAACACACAAGTGGCACTGATGTCAATGTGAGTAGATGTTATGCTGTAGCTACCACAATACAACATTTGGCCTGAGGTCACATTAATAAAGATATAGGGAGGTGCTTAACACTGATCCTGCTTTCCAGGTGGCTCTGTGATAAACAATCCATTTGTTGCCAGGAGCCAGCATGACGAATCCTGGCCATGGCAAAGGTCATGAGGAAGGAGGCTCGGCATACGCAAAGGCGGGATCGAGCCTCAGGGGTCCTCCTGGAAATTCTGGAGCATCTACCCCCAAAACCAGAGTCTGCCTGCTTTATTGTGCTATGCTTTCCACCTACTCTTCTGACATAACAGGGGATTATCCCCGACCACCTTTCTCTGGAAAGAGTTAGCTTAGAGCTCCAGTTAACAGTCTCCTGCATATAAAAAGGAGTGTCTCAGCTCAAACCCCTCTGATGGCTCTCTAACTTGCCTGACAATTAGAGACTTTTACAACTTGTGATTGTTTACGGCCCCTCAACCACGAAAGGCATGAAGCTTAAAGCATCTTAAAGATACAGAGCCTTTTCTAAAAAGCCATTGCACTCATCTCACACGCTAGTAAAGTAATGCTCAAAATTCTCCAAGCCAGGCTTCAGCAATATGTGAACCGTGAACTCCCTGATGTTCAAGCTGGTTTTAGAACAGGCAGAGGAACCAGAGATCAAATTGCCAACATCTGCTGGATCATGGAAAAAGCAAGAGAGTTCCAGAAAAACATCTATTTCTGCTTTATTGACTATGCCAAAGCCTTTGACTGTGTGGATANGTTTTCATACATACACAGATAATTTAAATATAGAATATAAGACAGGTGGCTGGTGTGTGTATATATATATATGAAAATAGCAGTTGAGTGAAATAAGATTTCTAGTCTCACTTGTTACTAAAGCTAACCCTAATAATTTCTGACTGACGTACATCAGTATTGCACTGTTTTGAATTTGCACTGATGATCAAGCCGCTCTTCCCTCTCTTTTTCCTTAACAGATTACAGATAAAATAACTCCTGAGAAGTTAATAGAGTGGACTAGCGCAGGGCGTATGGAAGAGAGGGCCGTGGACTTGCACTTGCCCCGGTTCCGGGTGGTGGGCAGTTACGACCTGGAAGCCGCCTCCGCGGGGCTGCGCGCCGCCGGCCTCTCGGGGAGCCCCGTGGGCGCCGGGCTGCGCGCCCAGAGGCTGCTGCACAGGGCGGTGCTGGAGGTGACCGAGGCGGGCACGGAGGCTGCGGCTGCCACCGCCGTGGGCTTCACCGTCACGCTGGCCCAGGACTGGGAACGTTTTCACTGCAATCACCCTTTCCTGTTCTTCATCAGGCACAACGAGTCCGACAGCGTCCTTTTCTTTGGCCGATTTTCTTCTCCTTAGTACAGTCCCTGCCTTGGCGGAAAGTGACCACCACCACCACCGGTGCCGGGGTGTCCACAGGCTTACGGAAATAGCCCGCTCTTTAAAAAATTGTTTTACTTGAATTCCAGCCTTACCATCAAAATCAATGATTAATGATCGCAATAGTGTATATATTTACAATTTTCTCTGAAACTGAAATGTTTTGTTTGTGATGTGCAGATAGCAGGTCAAATCAAGGCTCCTTAATAATCTTCCACTGATTTCCTTTAGGAAATCAATGCTTTGTACTTTTGTGCGCTAATGGAGAGAAACAGCCTCTTTGGTGAAGACCGTGGACTAGTGACTTTGAGACTCCCACTGCTGGGAGCCAGCACGAAGGGTCCCACCCGTGGCAAAGATCATGAGGTTAAGGGGTCTGACAGGCAAAGGTGAGTCGGGCCTTAAGGGAGCCTCGCTGAATTTTCTTGAACATCTACCCCCAAAACCAGAGTCGGCCTGCCTTACTGCACTATGCTCTCACCAACTCCTCTGACATTGACAGGGGGCTGTCCCCCACCACCTTCCTCTAAAAAGAATTAACTTAGAGCTCCAGCTAACAGTCTCCTGCATATAAAAAGAATGATTCAGCTCACACCCCTTTGATGGCTCTCTAACTTGCCTGACAGGTTTAACTACACTTGTGATTGTTTACAGCCCGCCAACTGCGAGAGGCACGAAGCTTAAAGCATCTTAAAGATATAGAGCTTTTTCTAAAAAAGCTAGAAATTGTATTGGTGATGGGTTTCACTGTTGAGTCAATGACTGCTGCCAGGCCTCCATATTCTTTATCTTTTCGGCACCTGAAGGATATTAATCAATGTAATTGGGATATAGAAAAAGGAAAATAGTAGTTTTGATGTTAGCAACACTAGANACTTTGGCCACCTCATGCGAAGAGTTGACTCATTGGAAAAGACTCTGATGCTGGGAGGGATTGGGGGCAGGAGGAGAAGGGGACGACTGAGGATGAGATGGCTGGATGGCATCACAGACTCGATGGACGTGAGTCTGAGTGAACTCCGGGAGATGGTGATGGACAGGGAGGCCTGGCGTGCTGCGATTCATGGGGTCGCAAAGAGTCGGACACGACTGAGCGACTGAACTGAACTGAACTGAAAAATTATATTGGTGATGGGTTTCACTGTTGAGTCAATGACTGCTGCCAGGCCTCCATATTCTTTATCTTTTAGGCACCTGAAGGATATTAATCAATGTAATTGGGATATAGAAAAAGGAATATAGTAGTTTTGATGTTAGCAACACTAGACTTTTGATGTTAGCAACACTAGACTTTTGATGAACTTTCTCTTTGTTATAAATCACTGTACTCCTCTTTCTTTGTTATAAATTGTTGTGTCCTTGCTAGGTAAGAATGTAACTTTATTTAGTGCTTTCTGAGAGTGGCACCAGACTTTGGAAAGAACAACACTTTTAAGGCAAATAAGTTTTCTGGTTGACAGATCCTTATCAGAAAAGGGCCATAAAATGCTAATAGGCCTCCTGGCCAGAAGATGATGTAAATCACCTAAGACTTGTGTATACAGCTAGGTATGCAGAGAGAAAGCCTGGTCTCGATAAGAGTCAGGGCTGCTGACCCTGAATTTTGTATTATCCATTGATCTCTATGTACAACCAAAAGTATAAAAAGCTTTTCCGGACAATAAAGGAGGAACCACTTCTTGGAAAGACTGGTTTCCCCCGTGTGGTCTCTTCTCGTTCTCTTCTTTTCTGGCTGAATTCCCATCTGGAGCGTGGAGGCTCGCCATGTCTACTTACTTAGAAACGCCCTGGTTTCTAAGGTGCCCAAGGCTTGGCACCCTCCACTATTCAAGCTGGTGCCTGTGGCCCTACGTAGATGGTTCAAGTCCCTTGTCTCAGGGCTTTATTGGCTTTCTATGTAAACCAAGGAATACAGCCTCTTTCCTCCTCTAAATTTCCCACTATTCTTTCCTAATCTCTCTTTTCTAATTAAATAGTAGTCCTTTCTAAGACGCTGGCTCTGTCCCCGCTTCGAATTACCCTGCATCCACCGGGGCTGGACCCTGGCAATTTGCCAATGCAGAAGACTTAGGAGATGCAGGTTTGATTCTTGGGCTGGGAAGATCCCCTGGAGAAGGGAATAGCAACCCACTCCAGTATTCTTGCCTAGAAAGTTCCATGGACAGAGGAGCTTGGGGGGCTACAGCCCATGGGTCGCAAAGAGTTGGACGTGAATGAGTGACTGAGCACATACACAGCACATTACACTGAGCATTCATTCATACCAGCTGAATGCCAGATACATGACACAATGTTTTACATCTGGGAAACATCACTGCAGTTAAAGAGAAAAATTGCTGGCCTTATGGAGCATGTATTCAAGTGGTAAGAGACAAACTATATCTTATCAGTAGGCTAAATAAGGAAAGTGTTCTGTTATGAAAAGATGGGAACAATAGAAAGACGCAGTGGGGAAGGTGATGCATAGTGTGAGTGTGAGGACAAGGAAGGTGGCTGTTGTACTAGGGTGGTCACTGTGGGTCTCACTGGGAAAGTGGCCTTTGGGGAAAGATTTAAAGGACATGCCGAGTTACCCCTGATGACTGGAGAAGGTTCTTTCCAGGCAGGGGGAAACCTCCAGGCAAATGCACCAGGGCAGGAGGATGTCTGTGTGTTTCTGTTAAAGTGAGGAGGCCAGTACGGCTGGAGCAGATTAACTGAGATGAGGTCAGAGCTACAGCCAGACCTTGTAGGCCTGGAGGGTGTTAGAAGTGTTTTGACTCTGGCTCTGAGTGAGATGGGAGTTATAAGGTTGTTTTCAGCAGAAGAAGAATGTGGTATGACATTTACTTTTTGATATTTTAACTTTATTGGAGTATGGTTGACTTATAATGGTATAGAAGTTCTGGGTGTACAGCAAAGTGATTCAATTATTCATATACATATATTCATCATTTTTTAGCTTCTTTTCTCATATAAAGAATCACAGAATGTTGAGTAGGGTTTCCAGGGCTATACAGTAAGTCCTTGTTGGTTATCTTTCTTTTCTGTAGAAATGTATGTGTGTTCATCCCAGGCTTTTGATTTAATCCTCCCCACATGTTCCCTTGGGAACCATAGATTTGTTTTTGATATCTGTTAGTCTGTGTCGTGGACTTCCTGATGGCCCAGATGGTAAAGCCTCTGCCTACAATGCAGGAGTCCCAGGTTCGATCCCTGGGTCGAGAAGAGCTCCTGTAGAAGGAAATGGCAACCGACTCCAGTACTCTTGCCTGGAAAATTCCATGGATGGAGGAGCCTGGTAGGCTACAGTCCATGGGGTCGCAAACAGTCGGACACAACTGAGCGACTTCAATGTCAATGTATAAAAAAAAAAAGTCTGTTTTGTAAATAAGTTCAGTTGTATCTTTTTAGAAAACTAGATTCCACATACGAGTGATATCTCAGGTGGAATCATTGTCTTTCTCTGACTGACTTACTTCACTTAGTGTGATAATCTCTAGGTCTATCCTTGTCAGTGCAAATGACATTATTTATCCAAATAGGTCCAAGATGGCAGATGAGCCCACTTCTGCTAGACCCTGAGACTCAGTATGCACTCCACATCAACAAGCTAAATGACACACCCACAGGTGCTATGACCGTTTCAAGGCAGATCATTAAGGCAAAAGTTTGACCATGGTCCATTTCCTTGAAATCCCACCACTTTCCCAAAATAGCCGGAATACTCCTCCCACTCATTAGCCTAGGAAATCACCCACTCTTATGAAAACTGACAACTCCATGCCCTCTTGTGACTCTCGCCATCTGAGATGGCTTACACAATGTCTACAGAGTGTGTTTCTCTCTAAAAAATCCACATTTACATATCACTTTGTCTCTCACTGAATTCATTCTGAGAAGAGACACCAAGAACCTGAGAATCAGTAAGTCCTGAGACCAGATGTGATGTCAGTTAAAAGAACGTGGATTTGAGTCCCAATCTGAGTTGCCCAGTTTCACTTGGATTCTTTGTCCCACATCTTAGCTTCCAGATCTTCAGCTCAGACTCCCCAAGGCTCTGCCCTCCCCTTCGTGTGATCATAGTGCAGGAAGGCCTGGCCATCCAAATGTCCCCCAGCAAAAAAGCTGGCCTGCACAGATCCATCCTGGGACAGCACCGTGATGTTGTAACAAAGACTGTGGGATCCTGGGGAAGGAGGAACCACAGATGAAGCTGCTTTCTGGAGACAAGTGCACATCAGATGTTTAACAGACAAGTTCTGTGTCCTGACCTGCTCCAGGTGCTGAGGATGCAGAACATGCATGTGTACAAGGGACCAGAATGAGGGTTTCCATATGGGAAAAATGGGAAAGAGGAGGGAGAGGGGACTTGAGGAGTGGAGGAGAGGGTGGAGATGGACAGACGTGTAGGACAAGTGCCAGGGCAGGGAGGCACCGGCTCCCTAAGGGTCCAGGCAGGAGGGCAAGGGGAGAGGCAGGAAGAGCAGGGTGAAGGGAGGTGGAGTCAGAGGGAGGGAAGGGCAGTGCCAGACCCAGGACCAGAGGGATCCCTGGTCAGAGGTGGGGCAGGTGAGATGGAGAGCGAGGGCTGCCGCCCCTGGTGCAGGCTCATCATGGACACGGCGGGCTCCAGGGAGGGTGAGGCAGGAGGCAGAGGGGCCTGAGGGGCTGGGCTGTGGCCCCAAGAGAGATGAAGGTGGGCCAGTAACTGGGGGAGGTGAAGGAGTGGGTCTGGGCGCAGAGTGCAAAGAGGCATGGTGAGGCCCCAGGTAGGGAGGTGGCTGCACCTGCCAGTGTCCCCTGGGAGAGGAGTCAGTGCCATGTGCACAGGGGTCATGGAGAATTAAAATATCGGAGTGGCAAGAGAAGACAGAACTGAAAGCCAAGATGCACACTGGGAAGCACCAACATGGTGGGAGGGGCTGAAGGGAGTGAGGTCACCCTCCACAGAGGGCTGGGGTCAGGCAGCCAGCACAGGGGGGCATGAGGCTGGGAGAAGACCCCCTCTAGGGAAAGACCAGTTGACCAAGTGGCATAAAACAAAGATTTTGTTGAGGTAGTGAGAGCCCGCTGATATCCAGGAACCAAAGAGAGGGTGATGAAGGCCAAGGAGGTGGGCAGTGGACCAAGGGCAGTATTCCCACTGTGGAGGAGGGGCAAGAGGCTGCAGAGGAGATAGTGGTGAGGGCCTGGGACTGGGGGACAGGGCATGAACATGGCTCAGGGGTGACCCCCCCTTGGGTTAGGGTGAAGACAGGAGAAGAGAGGTGCCCTGGGTGAGGGAGGGTGAGAGTGAGGTGATGATTTGGGGAACCACAAGAGTGGGCCTGTTATTAATTACTTGGTGAGGGCCCAAGGCACTCGGACAAGGGTGGGAGCAGGGCAAGGTGCCATGGGGGGAGCTGCAGAGGGACCAGGGCAAGTGGAGTCCAGCACCTGTGGCCCAGAGAGTGGAGGAATCCAGAGGGTGAGGTTTAGGATGCAGGAGTGGGGAGGGGCCATGTTGGGGGAAAGGCCCCCCTTGGATGAGGGCCAAGAGCAGGTGCCTGCATGGGGGCAGAGGTAGGAGGGTGGGTGTAAAGTGGGGCACAGTTCCTCCCCCAGGGGCTGGGCACTATTTTGCTCAAGGCCCAGGGAACATTGGCAGGAGAGCTGCCCCTGGTGATGAAAATAAGGCAGTGAGGGTGGAGGGAAGTGCCCCTGAGCAAAAGTCACCCCCGGGCACAAAAAAGAAAAGCTAGTGAAAGCTGAGGGGAGGTAAGAGCCTTGCAGGTGACTGGATTCTTGCAGGAAAAGACCCATGAGGGGAGAGGAGGGACTTGTGGTGGGAAAGGGGATATGGTGGTGGGGACTCCCTAGGAAGGAATCAGAGAACCGTAGAGAGGAGGGGGCAGCAGGGAGGGGAGGGCAAATCCCAAGGGGGCACAGGAGATGGGAGGGGAAGAGGTAAGAAAACAGTTGTGGAACACCAACACAGCAGAAAATTTGAGTTCACGTTAGTGGGGAGGTGGGATGTGAAGAAGGAAGTGGGGAGTGGAGAGCACAGATATTGCAGGAAGAATCCTTTGGCCACAAAGCCACCAGACTTTAATTTCTACCTATGAAAATAATCAATAAACAGTCTGTAATAATAATAGAATGGAGTTTTATTTGAGCCAAACCGACTAGTCTGTAAACCAGCTACTCAGATAACTCCAGCTGCTCCAGGGATTCAGTTTTCAGCACATCTGAGTATTTTTTGTTGCTGTTGGTTGTTTTTTTTGTTTTGTTTTGGTTTTGGGTTTTTGTTTATTTTTTGGTGTTTTTTAGGCACACAAATATCTTAGTTCCCAGACCAGAGACTGAACCCGGGGCCAATAGCAGTGAAAGTTCTGAGTCCCAGTTCTTCCACCACCAGGGAATTCCCTTTCACCACAGTTGTATATCTTGTCAGAACAAAAAACATTAAACAAGTTAGGGATAGATTTCTCCAAGGTTTAAAAAACAAAACCAAATAGACTGCACGTGTGGCACGTGCGGCACGTGCAGCACGGCCTTGGCACTAGGAGGTGAGTCTTATCATGAAAGGGGGACCAGGGTCTGCAGCCCAGAGCTCCTGGTCGCTAGAAAAAGACCTTTAACTCCAAGAACTGAGGCCCCCTGAGCACAGTCTGCCTGGAAACTCCTTGATTCCCGAGACCAGAAATGAGAAGAGGGCAGAGCTGGGAACAGGAGGAGAGGACAGCACTCAGGGGCCTCGGAGGACGCTCCCCGACTGCTGGGAAGTGGTCACCCGAGCCTCCTCGGCCCTCCAGGANCAAGAACTGAGGCCCCCTGAGCACAGTCTGCCTGGAAACTCCTTGATTCCCGAGACCAGAAATGAGAAGAGGGCAGAGCTGGGAACAGGAGGAGAGGACAGCACTCAGGGGCCTCGGAGGACGCTCCCCGACTGCTGGGAAGTGGTCACCCGAGCCTCCTCGGCCCTCCAGGAGCCCTTGCAGGCCTCTGGCAGGAGCAACGGGGGAGGTGGGGGCAGCCTTCCACGCAGGGGGTCAGAGCATGGAGACGCGTGAAGAGGAGGAAAGCGGGCAGGGCAGGCGCAGCAGGGAGAGCAGCGGTTGAGCGGGCTGTGCTGCGGTGGGAAGAGGTGGTCGCAGCAGGCCGTGGGTAGACCTCTCGACCTTACCTTGCCCCCCACGCTCCCCATCCTCGCACCCCTCACCCGCTCCCCAGGCCCCACCCCTCCCTGCACCGCGTGTGAGATGGTCCCCAGGACACTCACCGAATCCCACCCACACCCCTGAAACCGCCCAGGCTCCCAGCTGAGGACCTCAGTGAACGCCACTCACCAGCGCGGTTCAGTTCAGTCGCCCAGTCGTGTGCGGCTCTGCAACCCCAGGAATCGCAGCACGCCAGGCCTCCCTGTCCATCACCAACTCCCGGAGTTCACTCAGACTCACGTCCATCGAGTCAGTGATGCCATCCAGCCATCTCATCCTCTGTCGTCCCCTTCTCCTCCTGCCCCCACCAGCGCGGTAGCCGGGGGTGTACAAAGGCAGCCCCGGCTAGAAAGGGCGGGGCAATGAGCCGCCCCGGCGGCCGCGCGGAGCCTGACCGCTAGGGGGCGCCGCTTCTCGCCGGGCGATGCCGCCTTCTGGCATGTGGTCAAGAGTAATCTCTGAGCGCTCTGCACAGTTCCTTTGAAACTCGCTTCTCCGTCCTGCGCCTTCCTCCTTCTCGCTTGTTCTATTCTTTTCCTTTCCCGTTTTACGCTTACCCTCAACCGTTGGGGGGTTTTAGCTGTGCTGGCCCAGGACCTGGGCATTTTATCTTTTCTGTGGCGGCTTCTCAGGGGCCTATCTGGGGCTGATGGGAGGCCATTAACCCGGCCTTCTCTCTGCTCGCTTCGTCGGACTGGGGCTGTTAGGCGAACACCCCAACTAAGGCAGACACGTGCTTGAGTTTAACACACACGGTTGAGTTCCTGTGTGTCCGCGCCCGGCTTCCTAAAAGAGAATAGTGTATCTCTTCAGACGGAATTTCATCCAGGAAAAATAAGTGGCCTGGAAGTACTAATGTTCCAGGAATTCCTCTCAGGGCCTGGACTAGACAGATGTTTCTTCTGTTTTAATGATATTTTACACCACCTAAACTCAGTAGGAAACCCGCTGAGGTGAGAAATGTCTCTCATTAAAAACAATCCAGGTAACTTCTCCAGTAACCCCCTGCATTAGCCCACTAGCTCCCCTCCTTGCTGAGGGCCGTCCCTGGATTATCTTCTAAGATCCATTAGCTCCACACTCTCTGGTGACCCTTTAGTGATTCTCAGCTCTTCACAAGCAAACTACACCAGAACGCTGTGGAGTCTTGTGCCACAAGCATTGGCTTGGATTAGACTCAAAGCACTACTTCTTCAAAGGGCAACACTTTGAAAACTAGGAATCTATCATGTTAGTCGTGATGGAAAGAGATTTCTGGAGTTTCAAGTACCAAGTCTACCGGAGAGGGAAAAAAGAGTTGATTCCCGGTTTCGATAACGTGCCATAGTACCTGAGATGCTTCCACTGGGATAAGTTGGTTGAAGGTTGAGTGGGACATCTCTATTTTTGCAATAATTTTTGGTGAGTTTAGGATTATTTCAAAACAAAAAGGAGAGAATCAGGGAGAGGAAGCAGAGAGAACAAAAAGGAGGTGGCAAGGAAGAGAAAAAAGAGGAGGAAGAGGAGGGGCATTAAAAAATGTCCTCAAAAAATTGAGGGCATTTCAGGAAAAAGGGCTCTCTTTATTCCTGAGGTCTTGGCCCCAACTCTATTGTGACTTCCAACCTGAGTGAGTGAAATGGATTAGCAAACATCCCTGATCACAGTGACTTTTTCCTAGACAAGAGGCTGGGCTGTGTGGAAGCCCACCTCACCAAGCTCTGTCATGTCCCATAAGTCCTTCCCTCTTAGGCTCCACAGGAGGGGCACTGAGCCATCAGGAAGACCGTGGAGCTTATTTTTAAACCCACTATATGTCTTAGCACTCTAACATATATTATTTCCCAGATGTGTTTTTGCTTATTTGACTGTTTTTTTAAACTTTTACCAAACTTGTACATGTATATATTTTTAAAGGGACTTGCCTGGTGGCCCAGTGGCTAAGACTCCACTCTTCCAATGCAGGGGGCCCAGGTTCAATCCCTGCTCAGGGAACTAGATCCCACATGCCACAGCTGAAAGTTCTCATGTCACAACTAAAGATGCCACATAAAGACCTGGTGCAGCTACAAGACATAATGAAAAGCTGTGGTCCTTACACCACTTTCCAAATCTCTGATTCTCTTTTCCTAGATGCAAGCATTTCATTAATCAATTGGCTTTTATCTTCTTGTTTTAATAACAAGTTGTATCACGGGAGGAGAAATTGGGAGGTTGGGATTAACATATACACACCACTGTATATGAAATAGATAACTAATAAGGACCTACTATATAGCACAGGGAATGCTACTCAATACTCTGTAATGGCCTATATGGGAAAAGACTCTAAAAAGAGTGGATATAAGTTTATGTATAACTGATTCACTTTCCTGTCCACTTGAAACTAATTGTTGTTGAGTTGTTAAGTCATGTCTGACTCTTTGTGACCCCATGGACTGCAGTGCATCAGGCTTTCCTGTCCTTCACTATCTCCCAGAGCTCGCTCAAACACATGTCTATTGAGTCAGTGATGTCATCCAAAAATCTCATCCTCTGTCGCCCCTTTCTCTTTCTGCCCTCAATCTTTCCCAGCATCAGGGTCTTTCCAGCGTGAATTGGCTCTTTGCACCAGGTGGCCAAAGTATTGGACCTTCAGCTTCAGCATCA
Source organism: Oreotragus oreotragus (assembly GCA_006410675.1). Lineage (NCBI taxonomy): Eukaryota > Metazoa > Chordata > Mammalia > Artiodactyla > Bovidae > Oreotragus > Oreotragus oreotragus. The sequence goes on along the minus strand of SJYX01012459.1, from coordinate 467,457 downwards.
GTCCTTCCAATGAATATTCAGGGTTTATTTCCTTTAGGATGGACTTGTTTGACCTCCTTGCAGTCCAAGAGACTCTCAAGAGTCTTCTTCAGCACCACAATTCAAAAGCAGCAATACTTTGCATTCAGCCTTCTTTATGGTCCAGCTCTCACATCCATACATAACTACCAGAAAATCCATAGCCTTTTCTATAGGGACCTTTGTTGGCAAAGTGATGTCTCTTGCTTTTTAATACACTGTCTACATTCGTCGTAGCTTTTCTTGCAAGGAGCGTCTTTTAATTTCTTGGCTGCAGTCACCATCCACAGTGATTTTGGAGCCCAAGAAAATAAAATCTGTCACTGTTTCCACCTTTTCCCCTTCAATTTGCCATAAACTGGTGGGACCAGATGCCATGATCTTAGTTTTTTGAATGTTGAGTTTTAAGCCAAGTTTTTCACTCTCCTCTTTCTCCTTCATCAAGAGGTTCTTTAGTTCCTCTTCACTTTTTGCCATTAGGGTGGTATTATCTTTATATCTGAAATTGTTGATATTTCTCTTGGCAACCTTGATTCCACCTTTTGATTCACTGAGCCCGGCATTTAGCATGGTGTACTCTGCATAGGGGGCTTCCCTGGTAGCTCAGCTGATAAGAGAATCCTCTTGCAATGCAGGAGACCCTGGTTCCATTCCTGGGTGGGGAAGATCCCCGGGAGAAGGGATAGGCTACCCGCTCCAGTATTCTTGGGCTCCCCTTGTGGCTCAGATGGTAAAGAATCTGCCTGCAATGTGGGAGACCTGGGTTTGATTCCTAGGTTGGGAAGATGCCCTGGAGGAGGGCATGACAACCTACTCCAATATTCTTTCCTGGAGAATTCCCCATGGACAGGGGAGCCTGAAGGGCTACAGTCCATGGGATTGCAAAGAGTCGGACATGACTGAGCAACTCAGCACAGCACAGCACTCTGCGTAGAAGTTAAATAAGCAGCATGACAATATACAGCCTTTACATACTCCTTTCCCAGTTTGGAGCGAATCCGTTGTTCCATGTCTAGTTCTAACTGTTGCTTCTTGACCTGCATACAGGTTTCTCAGGTTATAGGTAAGGTGGTCTGGAATTCCCATCTTTTTAAGAATTTTCCACAATATGTTGAGATCTGCACAGTCAAAGGCTTTAGCACAGTCAATGAAGCAGAAGTGGAGGGTTTTCTGGAATTCTTGTGATCCAACGGATGTTGGCAATTTGATCTCTGGTTCCTCTGCCTTTTCTAAATCCAGCTTGTATATTTGGAAGTTCTTGAATCACATAATGCTAGTTTGAAGGATTTGGAACATAACCTTACTATCATTCTAGATGAGCTCAACTGTATGGTAGCTTGAACACTCTTTCGCATTGCCCTTCTTTGGGATTGGAATGAAAACTGACCTTTTCCAGTCCTGTGGCCATTGCTGAGTTTTCCAAATTTGCTGGCATATTGAGTGCAGCACTTTAACAGCATCATCTTTTAGGATTTTAAATGGCTCAGCTGGAATTCTCAGTCCATGGGGTCGCAAAGAGTCAGACATGACTGAGTGACTTCACTTTCACTTTTCACTTTCAGCTGGAATTCCATCACCTCCACTAGCTTTGTTCATAGTAATGCTTCCTAAGCAACTAATAGAACACTGTGAGTCAACTATACTCCAGTTTGAAAAAGAAAAAGTTGTATCAATCAAGGTTGAGTGAAGGAACTAGAGGTTACTTTGAAAGTGAAAGTGAAGTCACTCAGTCATGTCCAACTCTTTGTGACCCCACAGACTGTAGCTTACCAGGCTTCTCCATCCATGGGATTTTCCAGGCAAGAGTACTGGAGTGGGTTGCCATTTCCTTCTCCAGGGGATCTTCCCAACCCAGGGATTGAACCCGAGTCTCCCACATTGTAGGCAGATGCTTTTACTGTCTGAGCCATGGACGGTAGCTTTTAGCTTTTACCTAAAGAGGTTACTTTAGGTATGTTAAATAAGAAGGGATTTTACAAAGGCTGTTAGGAGCTTTTGAAATCTTTAGAAGGACTGAGGGAGCAGATTCCCAGCTAAGCCTGATGAAACTATAACCAGAACAATGTAGATATATTAGATGTTCCTTTGAAGCTTGTCTATAAATTTATCAGTAATTTGTCACCAAATCTCCTTCAACAGTGTAATTTTCCTCTCCATTCAAATGCATGCTAATTAATCAGTTTCATCTTTTTCTTGGACATAGTTTCTGTAGCTAGTAAAAGAATTTTTTTTATTCCTGAGGTTTTGGCCCCAAACTCCTGTTTCAATCTGGCCCTGTTGACCCCTGCTTAACATCTGAAAGTGATAAATTATTTCAGATTAGACATTTATGTATATAAAACAATACTGCTTAACACCTGAAGGTGACAAGAAAACTGGAACTTTCTTGACTCAGGACAGAAAAGAAAGATAGGACTGTTGATTGCCAAGGACACTGTTTCCATTGCAGTTTTGACTGTCATTACGTGTAGTTTGAAGGATTGTGCTATGGAGGAAAACGTAGCTTTTCCTTGATATAACAGTGATCTAAACTAAGGCTGAGAGAGATTACCCTCTATTAAGCAGTGGAACTAGATTATAACCCAGGTTTTCTGATTTTTTTCTCCTCTGGTGCCTATTTTCATGCCATAACTTACCTACATTCAAAAAATGATTGACTCATTTGTGGCAAAAATCATCAGAAATCCTACAGTCACTAGAACAAAACCCCCTGCACAAGTGGGACACCCCGTCACTGTTGTAGCCTCAGTGCGGAAGTCAATCCCTGTCCCAGAGCAGGTGCTTAATAAAAGTGTATAGATGAATGATTAGGTAAACGAATGAGTGGTGTGGCTGTTTATAAGTGGGAAAACACAACTCCTGAAATGTTAAGGAGCCCCTGAAAGCCAGTTGTATTTTATAAATTACAAGACGTGTGTGAACATATGCTGTGCTCAGTGCCCAGCAAGTGCAAGACAAGGAGGAAGCTGGGGTGAGACCCTGGGAGATGCCAGCCAGCCTCCCCGAGAGACTACAAAGGTGATGCATTTCCAGGAGAGGCTCCCCTCTCAAAGCACCACTACCCAGCCACTGCCACTAGAGGGCGCATCGAGACCTTTCATCAGGAAGCTACAGGCAGCCCAGGGGCCTCTTTTTGTTCAGGCCTTTTGTTGTCATTGCCAGTTTCATTGACCTTTTTTTTTTTTTTTACTATCCTTGCATTCCTTCACCCCTGGCCACCCCCGCACACCCTACTCCCCACCTCTCATTATCTCTTTTCTTATGCTGACTATATTTTCAAGTTAAATCTTCAATTTAACAATTTTACCACGTTGAAATTTTCCTTGTGCCAGTTTTTATCATCCTAACATTTATGTATTTGACTTTACTAGTGAGTTCTACTTTTTAAATACTTGCAGGTCTGTGATCCAGTTTCCAACCCTGCATTATACCTCAGTGCCATTCACAAATCGGGTATCAACTGCAGGCAGCTAAACAGAAGCAGTGAATACTAATCAGAAAAGAAAGAATGGATCTGTTATGGTCTCAGCGTGAGAGAAAAACGCCTCTGCTCAAGCGTGCATCCAAGCTTCCCTTGATTGCTGCCCTTACGATTATATGATTGATAGTAAATGTCACTGCTGAAGGCTCCATGACTCTTTTAAGGTTCCCAAAGAAGGTGTAGAACATTAAGAAATTTAACAACTTTTGCATCTACCTGAGAGCAATGTCCACCAGCTCCCCTCAGGCACCTTGAAGGCTCTCCACTGTGTCCTCGGAGCCTAAAAACGCCTCTGCTCAAGCGTGCATCCAAGCTTCCCTTGATTGCTGCCCTTACGATTATATGATTGATAGTAAATGTCACTGCTGAAGGCTCCATGACTCTTTTAAGGTTCCCAAAGAAGGTGTAGAACATTAAGAAATTTAACAACTTTTGCATCTACCTGAGAGCAATGTCCACCAGCTCCCCTCAGGCACCTTGAAGGCTCTCCACTGTGTCCTCGGAGCCTCACAGAGTAACTGGCATATGTGTCCTTAGTCAAGATCCGATGGATGGTTAAATGAATCACCACACACCATCTCTCCCATGGGTAGAGCATAGGTGCTGAAAAACTCTCCTGGGTGGCGAAAGTCTCAGTTCTTGAATCTGCCCTGATTTAGGGCTGCTGCCTTGAAAACTCTTGGGGTGGGGTCCTGAACCAAAAGTGGAGCAACTCTACTTGTGTCCAGGCTTCAGATTCTTTCGAGGGTTGGGCCTGAGATGCTGCAACTATTTTAAAAAGCAGACTGCACCTGTCAAGGTAAATAAATGCCCTCAATGTCAAAACTGAAGACACTTCCTATTGTTCATTGCTCACGTGGGATGGGTTTATTTGTGTCTGTGTGTCCCAAACTCATTTTCAGGCTGGGNAGGAGTCGTGTGTGTATATTGGATGGTGTGGTGATGTCACAGGACGGACCAAGTCCCTGGAGACTGGAGAGTCGGGGCTCCACCTGGGGACTCTGCACCTCAGCAGGTCCTCCCACACCCTCTTAGCTGTGTTACTCCAGACAAGCTATTTTCCCTCTGTGCTCATCTGCATCTGCAAAACGGGTGACGTTTCAGGGATGTGGTGAGGGCTGGTTGAGTTGATACGGGAAGTGCTCAGGACAGTGCCTGGCAAGTGCTGGATGCTCCAGCCTGGTCTGCTCTGGTGGCTGGAGGGAACCGAGGTGGGAGAGAGCGGGAGGCTGAGGATGGAGGCTGGGCCCTGGAAGCCTCCCTTGCCTGGTGGGATTTTCTTTTTGCTGACCCAAGAGCCTATCAAAGACAAATGATATAAATTAGGTTCTAATCATGTCTCCTTCAGGCTCCTCTGGCCGTGACAGTCTCTCAGACTTCCCTTTTTGTTTGATGACCTGGATGTTTTTGAGAATTACTCAGGGATAGTGTGGAATGTCTCTCTAGTTGAGTTGGGTTTTAGGAAAGAAGACCACAGAGATGAAGTGGCATTCTCCATGCATCAAGGGTTTATACTGTCCACTGGAATATCACTAATAAATTCCCTTCAGCACCCACCTAAGATATATTTCCTAGGTCTCTCCTTGTGAAGTTCTATTTTTACCTCCTCACTGTCCATACTGCAGCCTTTGGGAGGAAGTCACCACATGCAGTCCACACTTAAGGGGCTCTGAGGTAAACTCTGGTGTGCAGGGGCTGGTGCAAATACGAGTTTTCCAGTGAGATGGAGAAGCGCCAGACTGATGACCAGACACGACGGAGAGTCTCTGTGTAGCTTCATAAGAAACTGCTCACTCTCATTTCTAGCGGCTCCTCTNGGGGCTCTGAGGTAAACTCTGGTGTGCAGGGGCTGGTGCAAATACGAGTTTTCCAGTGAGATGGAGAAGCGCCAGACTGATGACCAGACACGACGGAGAGTCTCTGTGTAGCTTCATAAGAAACTGCTCACTCTCATTTCTAGCGGCTCCTCTGCTTCCTATTCCTTCCCCAGTGAGCAAGGATTTCAGCTGCTCCAAGTCCTGGTCAGCACTTGGCATCACCGGTTCTTGGATTCTACCTACTCTACTAAGTGTGTGAGGATGTATCATCGCTGTTTTTATTTGCATGTCTTCATATCTAGCGGCTCCTCTGCTTCCTATTCCTTCCCCAGTGAGCAAGGATTTCAGCTGCTCCAAGTCCTGGTCAGCACTTGGCATCACCGGTTCTTGGATTCTACCTACTCTACTAAGTGTGTGAGGATGTATCATCGCTGTTTTTATTTGCATGTCTTCATAACATGTGATGTTGAGCATCCTTTGTATGTGTTTCCATATCATCTTGAAGAGGTGTCTGTTCAGACGTTTCCTTCATTAAATTGCTGTTTAGTTTTAGATTGTTGAATGCAATGGTTCCATGTATATTCTAAAGCAAGTTCTTTTTCATATATGTGAGTTTGCAAATAATTTGTTCCTGTCTGTGCCCTGAGCTCTTTCCCTGACATAACAGTATTCATTAACGTCTAGATGTACATTGCTGAGAAGAGAAATAAGGAATTCTTAACTGCAAAGGTTTCTAAATAGAGGACTTGGGTGACTGGGGATGGAGGGAGAACATGAATTACTAGTTATTTTGTTTATGCTGGAGTATCTTCTCAGGCCTCTTGTATGGAGTTAAACAATGCTTTTGAAAAATGAGCTGAAAAACCCTTGCCCTTGTAAAGCCCTTGAGCAATTACCTTCAGGTCACGTGTTAGCATGCACATTCTCTGCTCCAGGACCCATCGTATGTTGACTGAGCTGTTCTGCCATAGAAATTCCACCACTGGAAAAGATGGGCTGACTTGTACGGACAATTCTTCCCACAGCANTAATGCTTTTGAAAAATGAGCTGAAAAACCCTTGCCCTTGTAAAGCCCTTGAGCAATTACCTTCAGGTCACGTGTTAGCATGCACATTCTCTGCTCCAGGACCCATCGTATGTTGACTGAGCTGTTCTGCCATAGAAATTCCACCACTGGAAAAGATGGGCTGACTTGTACGGACAATTCTTCCCACAGCAAATAGCTGAAAATGCCATGGAAAATACAAAAACTGTCCTAAAAGCATCATCAAAGAGGTGACAAAGTCCTAACAGACGACCACACCTCTCAAAAGAAGGTAAAGATTCTGCTTAGCCTCCACAGAGAACTCTGTCCTGAGAAGAGAAAAAAGCCCGTGTGAGTCACTGCCCGGAGCCCAGGCATGGAGCCTAGGACATCCAGCCTCAGGTCCCCAACTCTTCACTTTTCTACCCACCTGCCTTCTTTCTTAAAAATTTAAGTGAAGCTTTATAATTCTGATTATGATGTATAGGTATACCACCTGATATAATAAAGATTCACTGTAAAATAAGTTACAAAGGGTTGAAAGTGATAAAGGACAAAGTTAAAAGAACTTTAATCCTCACACAGGAGATATTTGGTTGCATTACTTTTAGTTTATTTTCATCTTCCGGCTGCTACCCAGCTGCTGGGACTGTCTCTAAGCTGTTGAGCCCAGATCTCAGGGGCCCCCGCCCTGCACTTTCCAGAAGCCACTTCCTGAGTTAGCTCACTTCCTCCTCCCTCCTCGGTGCCCTCTTCTACCTGCTTCCCTCTCTTCACTCTTTTTTTTTTTTTTGAATATGTATCTGTTTGGCTGCTTTGGGTCTTAGTCGCAGCACGAGGGAGCTTCCTTGCTCCTTTGCCGCACGTGGATTGTGGCGCGTGGGCCCGGAGCAGCTGAACTGCCATAGCTGCGCCGTGCTGGCTTAGCAGCTCCGTGTCCTGTGGGGTCTTAGCTCCCTGACCGGGCACTGCAGGTGCGGACCGTGCGCTGGCAGGCGGGTTCTTAGCCACTGGACCAGCAGGGAAGTCCTGTCCCAACTGTTTCTGCCTCTTTGAGTTTGAACAGGTGCGTGTGTTTGTGTCTTTGTGAGTGTTTGATTCACACAGAGAAGATTTATGGATTTCTATGATTTTTCATCTGTGGGTCATACAACTCTTCATTTCCCAAGTGTAAAATAGCCATGTATATTTTTGTCTAGGAGACAAGAGTCCAAGGGTGAAGGAAAAAAGAACTGCTTGAATTTGAGGGGAAAGTGTGGAAGGAGGACACCATGGAACCCGTTCTTTCCATAGAGAAACCCCTGAAATGAGAAGCTGTGTGCCACAGCCAGAGAGGAGCCCCTACTCGCCACAACTAGAGAAAAGCCACAGAGTAATGAAGACCCCGCGCAGCCAAAAGTAAATGAATAAAACTATTTCTGCAAAAAAGAATTTTAAGGTGGTGGATTCTTGGGTTGCATCCTCTGCTTCATAGTTTTGGGAGTCTGTACAAGTTCTACAGGTGTTTGATTTGTGTTCTGCTCAACAAACACTTTCTCTTGGGTTGAGTGGACACCTCTGTCTACTTATGCTTGCCAGGTTAAGGAAACCACCGAGAGCTCGGTATAATAGAGCCAAGACTCCGCTCCAGTGACAGGCAGCCTTGAACAGCCTTGTAACCTGAAGGTGCTGTACCATGGTCTGCTTAAAGTCTGCTTAACATTCTAGCTGCTGAAACACATATTAATGAAACTTTCTGTGCATGTTACATTTTAAGGCTGTACCTTAAATAGAGAAACCCACTATATTCACATAAAGTGAAAGTGAAGTCACTCAGTCGTGTCTGACTCTTTGGGACCCCATGGACTGTAGCCCACCAGGCTCCTCGGTCCATGGGATGTTCCAGGCATGAATACTGGAGTGGGTTGCCATTTCCTTCTCCAGGGGATCTTCCTGACCCAGGAATCGAACCCGGGACTCCTGCATCGTAGGCAGATGCTTTGCTGTCTGAGCTACCAAAGACTGTATTTTAATATGCATCAAAATATGAGTCACACAATAACTTTTGGGAGGAAGAGACTGAAAGTTAAGGACATTCCAGACACGCAGTGTCCGATATGCTGGCGACTAGTCATATATGGCTATTTGAATTAAATAAAATTAAAATAGACACAGACCCACAGATACAGAACAGACTTGTGGTTGCCAAGAGGGAGGGGGCTGGGGGTTGGGGGTTAGTTAGCTGCAAACCATTACATAAAGAATGGATGAACAGGGGACTTCCCTGGTGATCCACTGGTTAAGAATCCATCTCCCAATGCAGGGCAAAAGGGTTCAATCTCTGGGCAGGGCACTAAGATCCCACATGCTTTGGAGCAACTGAACCTGCATACCAGGACGAAAAAGATCCCTCATGATGCAGTGAACATCCTGTGTGCTGCAACTAAGACCCCACACAACCAATTAAATAAATAAATAAGTATTTAAAAAATAATAGAATGGATAAACAGTGATAGCACAGGTATTCAACATGCTGGAGTAAATCATAATGGAGAAGGATATAAAGAAGAACCAGTAAATGTGATTAACTGAGTCGCTTTGCCACACAGCAGAAACTAACACAACCTTGGGAATCAACTAGACTTCACCAGAATAAACAAAACTATTTGAACAATTAATTCATCAAATAAAATAAAAAGTACTCATCACAACACTCATGTCTGAGGTGGTGAAATAGCCACATGTAGCCAGTGTCTCCCTGACTAGACAGCACAGATAGAGAACAATTCCTTCATCACAGAACATTCTGTTGGACAGGCCTGCCTTCATGCTTTGTGGACCTAAGTCAGACGCATTAGACCATGTGAGGTGAAAGAGTCACTGTTACTTCCCTTAGACACTATGTCAGATTTCTGTCCAGGATATGAAGACATATCAAGCTGGTGTGTAACAAAACCAACCCAGGTCATAAGTGTGTGCAGGGCCTCTAGGAACAAACTGTTCCCAGTTCCAAAGGGGAAACACCTGTCCCCCGATTCCCCTTCCCAGACTGAGGCTACTCCCTGGTATCGGTTCCTAGGGGGTCAGTTCTCTTGGAGAGGAGCCCAGAAGAAGGCCTTCCACTGGGTTTAAGGAGGCAGGGAGTCCAGTTCAAGGAGAAGATCTCCAAAACAAACAGGAGGGAAAGACAGGGATCAGTTGGGAGACACCTTAGTTTACTCAGGACCACAGTTCTGAGTGTGGTCTCTGGAACCCCTGAGGTCACTGAGATACTTTGAATGTTCACTACATGGACATTAGCTTTGAGTTAAAACTTAGCAATAACGAAGATTATGGCAGCAAACTTCACTAGTAATTATTTTCACTACAATTTACTTGCAGGTTAAAAAAGAGGGAAGTTTGCTTTAAAACGTCCTGGTTGATGATTTTAAAATTCTTATCTTTCCTTCGTAAGCCATACTGGAAAAGGATATGAAAAAGAAATATATGTATATGTATAACTGAGTCACACTGCTGTACAGCACGTATTAACATAATGTAAATCGACTATACTTCAGTAAAAAAATTTTTTTAAATAAATGAATAAAAGTCTTCTCTCTCCTGAATTNATATGAAAAAGAAATATATGTATATGTATAACTGAGTCACACTGCTGTACAGCACGTATTAACATAATGTAAATCGACTATACTTCAGTAAAAAAATTTTTTTAAATAAATGAATAAAAGTCTTCTCTCTCCTGAATTCATCATCCTTAAATCCATGTTTTAAGGTATCTTCTGTAACTGCTGAGCTGCTGGAGCTGCTGGTGTAACCGCTGAGCTGCTAGAAGCCCCCCACCCTGAGAAAAGGGAAGTTGGAGACTGAATGGCTCCCCCACTATGTGGCACTCCCTGGGGGGGAGCAGCACAAAGACGGTGGTGAAAGCATTATTCTTTGAATAGTCTGAAGACACCCCAGGGGACACCTGGAGTCCACCTCCAAACCTGTGCTAGGGACAAGCATGGGCCCTTTGAGCCCCTCCTGCTTCTCGGATTCCCAGGTGTTCTGGACGTTAATCCCCATCTGCCTCCATCAGCAGAAGGAGCGAGACCGTGGAGAAACGCATGTGGGGAGGAGTCATGGGCCAGGTCTGAAAGGACACACACCAGTCCTGCTAATGCAGCGGCAACACGGTCCTGTGACCACAGAGAGGCTGGGAAGTCCCCTCCCAAGAGGGGAGAACAGTTGAAGTTATCAGCAACAGTGAGTACTCATTTCAACTTATTTAGTGTTCAGATATTTACTGACTCTTTGCCACGTGCCAGGCTCTGTGCAAACAGCAGCCTGAGGCTTGACTGAGCAGCACCTTGGTCTGGGAGAGCCTCTCCCACAGCACAGAAGACCTGTTGGGAAGCGCCTGCCACCCCAGGAGAAAGGACAAAGAAAACGTCTTCTGGAAGTTCATAGGGTGATTCTAGATTGGAAGGTGCCTGGAGATGATAGGATTTGGACTCTACTTGCAGAGAACAGGATACCAGTGGGGGAAGCTGGAACTGGAACTTAGAACCTGGGCCTATAAGTACAAGGTGTCATAAGCAATACTATGATATTGAATTCATTAAATCCACACTTTCTAAAGTTATAGATGGATGGAATAATGACTCTTTGAGCCGAAGAAGTGATGCTTTTGAACTGTGGTGTTGGACAAGACTCTTGAGAGTCCGTTGGACAGCAAGGAGATCCAACCAGTCCATTCTAAAGGAGATCGGTCCTGGGTGTTCTTTGGAAGGAATGATGCTAAAGCTGAAACTCCTGTACTCTGGCAACTTCATTCGAAGAGTTGACTTATTGGAAGACTCTCATGCTGGGAGGGATTGGGGGCAGGAGGAGAAGGCAACGACAGAGGATGAGATGGCTGGATGGCATCACCGACTCGATGGACATGAGTCTGAGTGAACTCCAGGAGTTGGTGATGGACAGGGAGGCCTGGCGTGCTGTGACTCATGGGGTCGCAAAGAGTCGGACACGACTGAGCGACTGAACTGAACTGAACTGAACTGAATATAAGGTGAAAAAGATATCAGTAAGTGAATTCATCCCGTATTTTGTAAAGCTATATAAATTTAGATGAGATCACACAGATATGTTGAGTGAAAATTTTCTAATTTTCAAACTGTTTCACTGTTAATATAAAGAGAAAAGTGCCACAAACGGCTTTGTTTGGATAGACTAACTTCTCCACAACAGACATGCAGAGCTGGGGTGTAGACAAGTGAACCCACGTCCCCAACCTCTCCCTGCAGGTCCCCTGAGGCAGCGACCTCTTCTCTAGTCTCCCTGTGGACCCAGCGCCTGACTCAGGGGCTCAGTCAACACTCCCTGAAATGCTACACTTGGGAAGTGGCCCCTTGTGTCCTAGTCAAGAGAGTGGTTTCCTCTAGAAGGCACCGCCAAAACACTGAATCTTACAGAACTGGATTTGCTCTAACAGCAGGACTGTGACGGTGGCAAGTGTGAGTGGTGGCTGTTTTACTGACAAAGCCATGGAGCCCTGCAGCACTCATGCCATTTCTCACAAGGCCACGAGGGGGCGGTGTGCAGCTGCTTATGAGAAACCAGCCCCATTCAAATATCCTTTCCAAGTTAACCTTGTCAGAACATGTTTTACAAAGTTAGAGGATTTCTTTAAACTACATTGATTTGCTTTTTGTCTTTAATCTCATTTGGACGCCAGTGGAAGTCCACTATAAGTAACAAATATAAGGTGAGCCCCTGACAGAAGTTGACTCTGTGATACATAGACGTATAAACTTACATGTCCAGTCCCATCTGTCCACCTCTGTCCAGTACTCTCTTCCTCTTCAGTTCAGTTCAGTCGCTAAGTCGTGTCCGATTCTTCGCGACCCCATGAACTACAGCACGTCAGCCTCCCTGTCCATCACCAACTCCCAGAGTTTACCCAAACTCAAGTCCATCGAGTCGGTGATGCCATCCAACCATGACTACTGGAAAAACCATAGCCTTGACTAGACAGACCTTTGTTGGCAAAGTAATGTCTCACTTTTTAATATGCTGTCTAGGTTGGTCATAACTTTTCTTCCAAGGACCAAGCATCTTTTAATTTCCCTGCAGTGATTTTGGAGCCCCCCAAAATAAAGTCATCACTGTTTCCACTGGTTTCCCATCTATTTGCCATGAAGTGATGAGACTGGATCCCATGATCTTAGTTTCCTGAATGTTGAGCTGTAAGCCAATCTATTCATTCTCCTCTTTCCCTTTCACCAAGAGGCTCTTTAGTTCTTCTTCACTTTCTGCCATAAGGGTGGTGTCATCTGCATATCTGACGTTATTGATATTTCTCCCAGCATTCTTGATTCCAGCTTGTGATTCATCCAGCCCAGTGTTTCTCATGATGTACTCTGCTTATATAAGTTAAATAAGCAGGGTGACAACACACAGCCTTTTCCTGCTCCTTTTCCTATTTGGAAGCAGTCTGTTGTTCCATGTCCAGTTCTAACTGTTGCTTCCTGACCTGCATACAGGATTCTCAAGAGGCAGGTCCAGTGGTCTGGTATTCGCATCTCTCTCCCAACTCTCAGAGAGTCGGACACAACAGTGCAACTGAACAGAACTGAACTGAATCTGATGACTGTCTTTACCACTGAACCACCAGGGAAGCCCAATCTGTAGGTCTATGGGCGATTCATTCTTTGCCTCATCTATTATTTGTTTTACTTTCTTGAAAGATTTTGTTGAAGAAATCAGCTTGTTAGTACCACTCTGAATTTTACTCATTTAAGCATCATGATACACTTTAGCACTTCTCTGTATTTTGCTCTTGTTAAACAAGAGACTTGGTAAGATTCAGATCACACTAGGTTTTTAAAAAGTACTCTAGCACAAGTGGATAATATTAATAGAAGTTTATAAAACTATCATACCGTTTTATACTGCTTTATGGCAACCCACTCCAGTATTCTTGCCTGGATAATCCCAGGGATGGGGGAGCCTGGTGGGCTGCCGTCTATGGGGTCACACAGAGTCGGACACGACTGAAGTGACTTAGCAGCAGCAGCAGCATGACATGGTAATTTACTTCTGTTCCTCTTGCAGGGTATCAGGTCTTTTAGATCATCATTAGGGGAAGGGTGACATTCACCAGGCATGCTCACTTCATAGAAAACACATATATTTATGTCATCGAGATTAACATTCATCGATCAAGGAAAACAGCACCATTAAGATCAGTTCAGTCAGTTGCTCAGTCGTGTCTGACTCTTTGCAGTCCCATGGACTGCAGCACACTAGGTTTCCTTGTCCATCACCAACTCCCAGAGTTTGCTCAAACTCACGTCCATCAAGTCAGTAATGCCATCCAACCATCTCATCCTCTCTCGTTCCCTTCTCCTCCTGTCTTCAATCTTTCTCAGCACCAGGGTCTTTTCCAGTGAGTCAGTTCTTCACATCAGGTGGCCAAAATATTGGAGTTTCAACTTCAGCATCAGTCCTTCCAATGAAGATTCAGGACCGATTTCCTTTAGGTTAGACTGGTTTGATCTCCTTGCAATCCAAGGGACTCTCAATAGTCTTCTCCAAAACCACAGCTCAAAAGCATCAATTCTTCACAAAACCACAGCTCAAAAGCATCAATTCTTCACCGCTCAGCTTTCCTTATGGTCCAACTCTCACATCCATAGATGAATCCTGGAAAAACCATAGTTTTGACTAGACAGACCTTTGTTGGCAAAGCTTGTCTCTGCTTTTTAATATGCTCTCTAGGTTGGTCATAGCTTTTCTTCCAAGGAGGAAGTGTGTTTTAATTTCATGGCTTCAGTCACCATCTGCAGTGACTTTGGAGCCAAAGGAAATAAAGTTTGTCACTGTTTCCACTGTTTCCCATCTATTTGCCATGAAGTGATAGAACCGGATGCCATGATCCTAGTTTTTTGAATGTTGAGTTTTAAGCCAGCTACCCATCAGACTAGCTTGATACACTTGTGCATGGAAGCCCTGAAAATAAGAGTGACCTCAGGGAAAGTGACTTTGAAGGTCACTGGGCTTTAATTACAGAACTTGTCGGCACTGGGAAAACAGAGGCTCTTGGAGGACACAAACAAAACCTTGTGCGCACCAAGACCCAGGAGAAAGGAGCAGTGTCCCCACTAGAGACTGAGCCAGACTTGCCTGTGAGTGTTAGGGAGCCTTTGGCGGAGGCATGGGTCAACAGTGGCCTGCCTTGGGGTCAGGGCCACTTGACTGCAACAGTCCTGGGAGGCATGGCGTGCTGGCATAAGTCTTTTTGGAGGAGGTCACTGTTCCCCCTACCATAGTTTGGCTTCAGGTCTAACTACAGGAAGAGAACACGGGCCCACCCATCAGCAGAAAACTGGATTAAAGACGTACTGAGCATGGCCTTGCCCACCAGAACAAGATGGGCAAAGCTTTTCCCCACAGCCAGTCCCTTGCATCAGGAAACTTGCACAAGCCTCTTATTCTCATCCATCAGAGGGCAGACAGAATGAAAACCACAATCACAGAAAACTAACCAAACTGTTCCCATGGACCACAACCTAATTTCATTCTAACTCAGTTAAACTATGAGCCATGCCATGTAGGGCTATCCAAGACGGACAGGTCATGATGGAGAGTTCTGACAAAACGTGGTCCACTGGAGAACAGAATGGCAAACCACTTCATTATTCTTGCCTTGAGAACCCCATGATCAGTATGAAAAAGCAAAAATATATGACACAGAAAGGTGAACCTCCAGGTTGGTAGGTGTCCAATATGCTACTGGAGAAGAGTGGAGAAACAGCTCCAGAAGGAATGAAGAGGCGGAGCCAAAATGGAAACAATGCCCAGTTGTGGCTGGTGGTGAAAATAAAGTCCGATGCTGTAAAGAATAACATCGCATAGGAACCTGGAATGTTAGGTCCATGAATCAAGGTAAATTGGAAGTGGTCAAACAGGAGATGGCAAGAGCAAACATCAACAGTTTAGGAATCAGTGAACTAATCAGGACTGGATGGGTGAATTTAATTCAGATGACTATTGTATCTAACACTGTGGGTAAGAATCTCTTAGAAAAATGGAGCAACACTCAGAGTCAACAAAAGAGTCCAAAATGCAGAACTTGGTTGCAGTCTCAAAAACGACAGAATGATCTCCATTCATTTCCAAGGCAAACCATTCAATAACACAGTTATCCAAGTCTATGCCCCAAACACTAATGCCAAAGCAGCTGAAGTTGAACAGCTCTATGAAGACCTACAAGATCCTCTAGAACTAATGCCAAAAGAAGGGTGTCATTTTCATCATAGGGGACTGGAATGCAAAAGTAAGAAGTCAAGAGATACCTTGAATAACAGGCAAGTTTAGCCCCGAAGTACAAAATGAAGCAGGGTAAAGGCTAACAGAGTTTGCCAAGAGAACACACTGGTCACAGCAAACTCCATCTACCAACAACACAAGAAATGACTCTACACAAGGACATCACCAGATGATCAACAGTGAAATCAGATTGATTATATTCTTTGCAGCCAAAGATGGAGAAGCTCTACACAGTCAGCGAAAACAAGACCAGGAGCTGACTGTGGCTCAGATCATGAAGTCTTTATTGCCAAGTTTAGACTTAAATTAAAGAAAGCAGGGCAAACCACTAGGCCATTCAGGTGTGATCTAAATCAAATCCTTTATGATTATACAGTGGAAGTGACAAATAGATTCAAGGAATTAGATCTGATAGACAGAGTGCCTGAAAAACTATGAACAGAGTTTCATGACATTGTACAGGAGGTGCTGATCAAAACCATCCCATAGAAAAAGAAATGCAAAAAGGCAAAATGGTTGTCTGAGGAGGCCTGACAAATAGCTGAGAAAAGAAGAGAAGTAAAAGGCAAAGGAAGAAAGGAAAGATATACCATTTTTGAGTAGAGTTCCAAAGAATAGCAAGAAGAGATAAGAAAGCCTTGCTAAATGATCAATGCAAAGAAATAGAGGAAAACAACAGAATGGGAAAGACTAGAAATCTCTACAAGAAAATTAGAGATACCAAGGGAACATTTCATGCAAAGACGGGCACAATAAAGGACAGAAACAGTAGGGACCTAACAGAAGCAGAAGATATTAAGAAGAGGTGGAAAGAATACTTCCAGAAAAACTATACAGAAATGATCTTAATGACCTGGATAACCACGATGGTGTGATCACTCACATAGAGCCAGACATCCTGGAATGTGAAGTCAAGTGGGTCTTAGGAAGCATCCCTATGAACAAAGCTAGTGGAGGTGATGGGATTCCAGCTGAGCTACTTCAAATTGTAAAAAAAATGATGCTGTAAAAGTGCTTCAGTCAATATGTTGGCAAATTTGGAAAACTCAGCAGTGGCCACAAGACTGGGAAAGGTAAGTTTTCATTCCGATCCCAAAGAATGGCAATGCCAAAGGATTTTCAAACTACCACACAATTGCACTCATTTCACAGGCTAGCAAGATTACGCTTCAAATCCTTCAAGCTATGCTTTAGCAGTATGTGAACTGAGCACTTTCAGCTGTTCAAGATGGATTTAGAAAAGGCAGAGGAACAGAGATCAAATTGCCAACATCAGTTGGATCATCGAAAAAGCAAGAGAATTCCAGAAAAAACATATATTTCTGCTTTATTGACTACACCAAAGCCTTTGACTGTGTGGATTACAACAAACTGTGGAAAATTCTTCAAGAGATGGGAATACCAGACTACCTGACCTGCCCCCTGCCAAATCTCTATACAGGTCAACAAGCAACAGTTAGAACTGGATATGGAAAAACTGACTGGTTCCAAATTGGGAAAAGAGTACGTCAAGGCTATATTATCACTCTGTTTATTTAACTTATGTGCAGAATACCTCATGTGAAATGCCTGGCTAGATGAAGCACAAGCTGGAATCAAGATTGCTGGGAGAAACCTCAGATAGGCAGATGATACCACCCTAATGGCAGAAAGCAAAGAGGAACTAAAGAACCTCTTGAGGAAGGTGAAAAAGGAGAGTGAAGAAGCTGGCTTAAAACTCAACATTCAAAAAACTAAGATCATGGCATCCGGTTCCATCACTTCATGGCAAATAGATGGGAAAACAAAGGAAACAGTCAGAGACTTTACTTTGGGGGGGCTCCAAAATCACTGCAGATGGTGACTGCAGCCATGAAATTAAAAGACGCTTGCTCCTTGGAAGAAAAGCTATGAACAACCTAGAGCATATTAAAAAACAGAGACACTATTTTGCCAACAAAGGGCCATCTAGTCAAAGCTATGGTTTTTCTAGGATTCATGTATGGATGTGAGAATTGAAAATAAAGAAAGCTGAGCACCAAAGAAGTGATGCTTTTGAACTGTGGTGTTGGAGAAGACTCTTGAAAGACCTTGGACTGCAAGGAGATCCAACCAGCAAATCTTAAAGGAAATCAACCTCGCATTTTTACTGGAAGGACTGATGTTGAAGCTGAAGCTCTAATACTTTGACCACTTGATTTGAAGAATGGACTCATTAGAAAAGACCCTGCTGCTGGGAAAGACCGAAGGCAGGAGTTGAAGGGGACGACAGAGGATGAGATGGTTGGGTGGCATCACTGACTCAATGGACATGAGTTTGAGCAAACTTCAGGCAATAGTGAAGGAAAGGAAAGCCTGGCCTGCTGCAGTCCACGGGGTAGCAAAGAGTCGGACAAAAACAACAAGAGGGCTATGGATTATCACCAATAAGCTAGGCCTATGACCTTGGCCATGTCATCAAATTCATCTCATTTGTGAATAAAGAGATACAGCTAAACTTCAGGCAATAGTGAAGGAAAGGAAAGCCTGGCCTGCTGCAGTCCACGGGGTAGCAAAGAGTCGGACAAAAACAACAAGAGGGCTATGGATTATCACCAATAAGCTAGGCCTATGACCTTGGCCATGTCATCAAATTCATCTCATTTGTGAATAAAGAGATACAGCTAGATATTTTTATTGATTGTCATGATCAGTACTGAATATTTGTAGTAGGTTGAAAGGTAAATGAAGACTATTACAAGCAGATCGATAGGTAGCTAGACAGCTGTATAGCAGTGGCAACTGTTGGAACTGAATTCAGATTTGTCTGACATTGTAATGAAACTAGTATAACCTCTTAATGCTACTTGTAAACTGAAGTTAGTTATGATTCAAGACAGGAAGGGCAATTTGTTGCTTGCAGTCTACATTGTAAAGGTATTCCAGCTGCCACCCATATTCACAAACACGTTCAGTTTAGATTTAAACATTTCTTCCAGGAAACTGTCAAAGAAGATCATATTAGAGTATTTTGTCCATTTAGTATAAATGTATAATAGCTTCAAGGTGGTAGGTCAGAAATGAAAGAGGATGATCAATGTTTAATGATTACAAACTTAAGTCATTGCCCCTTAAACTTGCAGTCACTCAGACCAAGTAAAGCAGAGGACTCCTACAGTTTTGGATCTGGTGCTTTCTCTTTATTCATGTTTATCCTAACTGTACAGCATTTTATGTGGAACTGCTGAAATGAAGCCTTATTGTGACATTTCAGAGTAGTCATGCACATTTTCCTGGAGAGAAAATGAATAATAGAACAAAATGAAGATGAAAAAACACAAATGAAAGGTGATAAAAGTAGCAACAATAAACTGTCTTTTTAGGGACCTTGAAAAGTCTGAACATCATCTGAGAACAAGAATTATTCTCAGTGTGTCTTCAAACTTCCAAATTTCTTTGTTCTTCTGAAAGGAACTCAGTTAACATTAGTTTTGTTGTTCAGTTGCTCAGTCGTGTCCAACTCTGCGATGCCATGCGCTGCAGCATGCCAGGCTTCCCTGTCCTTCACCATCTCCAGGAGCTCGCTCAAACTCATGTCCATTGAATCAGTTTTGCCATCCAATCATCTCATCCTCTGTTGTCCCTGTCTCCTCCTGCCTTCAATTTCCCAGCAGCAGGGTCTTTTCTAATGAGTTGCCTCTTGGCATCAGGTGGCCAAAGAATTGGAACTTCAGTTTCAGCATCAGTCCTTCCAATGAATATTCAGGACTGATTTCCTTTAGGATAGACTGGTTTGCTCTCCTTGCAGTCCAAGGGACTCTCAAGAGTCTTCTCCAAGTCCACAGTTCAAAAGCATCATCCTTCGGTGCTCAGCTTTCTTTATAGTCCAACTCTCACATCCATACATGACTACTGGAAAAACCATAGCTTTGACTAGATGGCCCTTTGTTGGCAGAGTAATGTGTCTGCTTTTTAATATGCTGTTTAGGTTGGTCATAGCTTTTCTTCCAAGGGGCAAGCATCTTTTAATTTCATGGCTTCAGTCACTATCTGTAGTTATTTTGGAGCCGAAGAAAATAAAAGTCTCTGACTGTTTCCATTGTTTTCCCATCTATTTGCCATGAAGTGATGGGACCAGATGCCATGATCTTAGTTTTCTGAATGTTGAGCTTTAAGCCAATTTTTATTTGAAAGACGGAATGACAGTGGAAGATCTATAAAACTTGATGAAACAATGAATTACTTTTTAAAAATCTTACATTAGTACAAGTGACATCCAGTGTGCAAAACAGGCTTATGAATTTTAATGGAACAGAATAGGAAATAGTGATATTGTTTCAGGTCCACTGAGAAAATAACCTTTAAGAAACTATCACTTGCTGTAGTTTTAGTTTTGTATCAAAGATAAACATCTACAAGTAACAGGAAAGGTTATTAAAAATATTACTCTTACATATGTATGGTCCTTTTTATTTTCATAGATTTCAATCAAAATAACAGATTCAATGCAAAAGCAAACATAAAATCCAGTGAGACAGACAAGGAAAAGACTTGCAAAAATATAATAATGAAAAAACTTCCATTGTTCCCACTATAGAGTTTATTTGGAGAAGTTGTTATTTTTCACATAAAAATCATAGGTTATGAACATTATTCTAAATAAATTAGTTGAAAATGTTTAAACTGTTATTTCTTCTACGGGAAATATCGATAGAAGTAACCACATAAACCACATAAACCACCCTTGGGCTCCTCACTGGCAACCCACTCCAGTGTTCTTGCCTGGAGAATCCCAGGGACAGCGGAGCTGTCTATGGGGTCGCACAGAGTCGGACACGACTGAAGCGACTTAGCAGCAGCAGCGCAGTATAAATATCCTGACCAAAATGTTCTGAAAATCTGACTTACACAGTCGCTGGGCCAGGACTCGTGGACAGTGTGACTGCAGAGTTCTCGGTGCAGAAGAGGAGGGATCAGGGCAAAGTCCCAGGTACCGGATCTGGCTCTCAGGATCTCAGGTTCTCAAAGTCAAGGGCCTTGTTTGGGGAGGGGACTGTCCGCGTGGGGGATCCCTAGTCTCCTCGAGTTTCACTTTCTCTTCGCAAACTGTGTTGTGCCTTTCTGCCCTGACACTCGTGTCGCGACCCTAGTTCTCACTCCTATTGGGTATCTGGTTTCTAGAAGCCAATCAGCGGCCCCGCGGTTCCAGGTTATAGTCTCCACCTCTACCCTACCCACACCCCCACCCTCCCCTGGGACTCGGTTTCTCCCCAGACCCCGAGGATACGGGTCATGGAGCCGAGAACTCTCCTCCTGCTGCTCTCGGGGTTTCTGGTCCTGACCGAGACCTGGGCGGGTAAGTGCGGGGTAGGGAGGGAACGGCCTCTGCGCGGAGGGGCGAGGGGACCGCCCGGGGGCCGGGGGGAGTTGGGTGGGCAGGACCCCCAGCGAAGGAGCCACCCCGCCGCCCTCGCCCAGACCCGCCCTCTCCCACCTAATCCTGTCCTGTAACTTCCCTGCTTCCCGCCTCCTTTTCTTTCCCCCAAGAAGTCCCGGACCTTCTCCGACCTTTTCGGTCTCACGTGCCCCTAGCCCCCTCCCCACTCCCGGCCCCATCACCTCTGACCCGGGACCCGCGCCAGGAAGAATGTCGAGCCGGGTCTCACCCCTCCCCGCCCCCAGGCTCCCACTCCCTGAGCTATTTCGGCACGTGCGTGTCCCGGCCCGGNGGAAAGTACCCTCCACACACTTGTGGAATCTGAGCTGATGCTAAGACTGACCCTTCTGTAAAGTACATGTGAAAATGAAAGACAAATTTTTCATCTTCATAATTCCAGTTGGGGGCCTGTTTCTCAGCATTTGAAGGTCAGGAGGAAATGTCCCTGCTGAGAACAGACCTCCAGGAGGGGAGGTGGTCCAGTCCCCCCGACGTCTCCTTCCCTCATGTTCCTGAGCCTGTCCTGGATTTTTGGTCACAGTTCTGAAAAGTTCTTTGTCGTCCAGGACTAGGGAGTTCCTCTAGGGTCTCATGACTCAGTCTCTCCCTGGTCCGCACATAATACTTTCTTCTCACAGGTGAAATAAGAAGGGGCTACAACCAGGCTGCAAGTAAGTACAGAGGGGGTGATTCCTGAGACCCTTGTGAGGGTGCGACAGGAGGTCATGGGGGACTCACCCTCCTCAAAGTGCCTTCTCTAAGTTTCTCTCCTGTGGGTTCTGACCACATCCTGGTCTTGTTCTCCNAGTAGGCGGGGGCGGGGCTGGGGGGCTTGACCCGGTTTCATTTTCTGTTTGGGTTTAATCACCGCTGGTGGTCGGGGCGGGTCAGTGTCTCACACCGCCCAGTGGGTGTTTGGCTGCGACGTGGGGCCGGACGGGCGCCTCCTCCGCGGGTTCTGGCAGACCGCCTATGACGGTGCGGATTACATCGCCCTGAACGAAGACCTGCGCTCCTGGACCGCGGCGGACACGGTGGCTCAGATCACCAAGCGCAAGTGGGAAATCTCCGGTGAGGCAGAGTTCCAGCGGAACTACCTGGAGCGCAAGTGCGTGCAGTGGCTCCACAGACACTTGGAGACCGGAAAGGACACCCTGCTGCGCGCAGGTATGAGGGGCGCCGGGCCTCCCTGATCTCCTCACAGGCTGGAGCCGCTTTCCACGAGGAGAGGAAAATGGGGTCCTTCTGGGAACACTGCCCCAACTTCTTGTCTGGAGAGGGGCAATCCCCCCAGATTTTCATAATCTGTACAAGACAGTGACACACCAGTGGCCCCATTTCTCTGAAGGACAGTTAACCCATCCCTGAAATAACTGGTCAGCGGTGCCCTTTGACTCTGACTGCCATCTTGTGAATCATGAGTTTCTCTCTCAAGGCCTGTTACAGCCTGAGACCATCTTAGGAGGCCAGACTCCAGCTTTTCTGAGACATTCAGCCTCCACCCAAATCAGGGCCATTACGCTGCATTTTCCCCTTAGATTAAATCTCCTACCATGGCACTCACCCTGAATCCAGAACTTACCAAGAACTAAGAGTTTTTCCCAGACACCAGAGTCCAGGCTGGCGTCTGGTGTTTGTGCTGCTTCTTTTCACACCCATTATCTCGTCCATTCTCAGCATGGTCACGTGGTTCTGCTTCAGTGGCCCATGGAATGTGAATTTTCTGATTCTTCCTCTTCAGACCCTCCAAAGACACATGTGGCCCATCACCGCATCTCTGACCGTGAGGTCACCCTGAGGTGCTGGGCCCTGGGCTTCTACCCTAAGGAGATCTCACTGACCTGGCAGCGTGATGGGGAGGACCAGACTCAGGACATGGAGCTTGTTGAGACCAGGCCTTCAGGGGATGGAACCTTCCAGAAGTGGGTGGCCCTGGTGGTGCCTTCTGGAGAGGAGCAGAGATACACGTGCCGTGTGCAGCATGAGGGGCTTCAGGAGCCCCTCACCCTGAGATGGGGTAAGGAGGGGATTGCAGTGGAGCTTCCTCTCGATAAAGCAGGAGCCCTTCTGGACATGTTCAGCAAGGTCAGGATGTCTGGGCCCCTTCCCTTTCTTCCACAGAACCTCCTCAGCCCTCCATCCCCATCATGGGCATCATTGTTGTCCTGGTTCTCCTCATGGTCACTGGAGCTGTGATGATTGGAGCTGTGATTTGGTGGAAGAAGCACTCAGGTAGGGAAAGGAAAGAGGGATCTGAGTTTTCTTGACTCAGTGGGCAGATTTCTGGCCCAGGTGAAAGTTTGCCTGCCTTGTTACTGGAAAGTACCCTCCACACACTTGTGGAATCTGAGCTGATGCTAAGACTGACCCTTCTGTAAAGTACATGTTAAAATAAAAGACAAAATTTTCATCTTCATAATTCCAGCTGGGGTCCTGTTTCTCAGCATTTGAAGGTCAGGAGGGAATGTCCCTGCTGAGAACAGACCTCCAGGAGGGGAGGTGGTCCAGTCCCCCCACGTCTCCTTGCTTCATGTTCCTGAGCCTGTCCTGGACTTTTGGTCACAGTTCTGAAAAGTTCTTTGTCGTCCAGGACTAGGAAGTTTCTCTAGGGTCTCCTGACTAAGTCTTCTCCTTGGCCTCTCACATGATATTTTCTTCTCACAGGTGAAAAAGGAGGGGGCTGCACCCAGGCTGCAAGTAAGTACACAGGGTGTGTGATTCCTGAGACCCTTGTGAGGGTACAGACAGGAGGCCATGGGAGACTCAACCCTCCTCAAAGTGCCTTCTCTAGTTTCTCTTCTGTGGGTTCTGACCATGTCCTGGTTTTGTTCTCCTTCAGGCAGTGACAGCGACCCGGGCTCTGAAATGTCTCTCATGGTTCCTAAAGGTGAGACCCTGGAGAGTGTAGCTTGGGAGTGGAGTTGGGGCAGAGGGGACACACTGGGTGGTGGGGGTCTCTGAGTGGGACATGTGAGCATGTGGGGGGCTGTGGAGAATGTCAGCCCTTAAAAGACTGACCTGAACTGGTTCCTGATTCTTTTCTCCCACAGTGTGAGACAGCTACCTTGGGGGGACTGAGTGATACTCGGTCCCGCTTTGTGACGTCAGATCCCAGACTCCTCTTTCTGCAGCTGCATCTGAATGTGCCTGTGCTCCTACTAGCATAACATGAAGAGGTGGAGAGACTGCGGACCCCTGCCCACCGCGCCCCCTCCCCAACCCTGACCTGTGTTCTCTCTCATCCACTGTTGGGAGCCGCATTAGGCATTACTGACAAAATGGAGGCAAGGTCCCAGACCCCTCTCCTCATTCCGCAGGCACGGTCCTGGGAAGAAGGAGTTAGGCCTTATAATTCTGACTTGATTTGCTTTTCCTCGGCTGAGGGACTGAAAAGAATGTTAAGGTGCTTATTGTTTTTGAGAGGAGCACAAGAAGGCACAAAGCCTTCTGCAGCTGTGCTCAGAGAATAATTCATAAAGTTAATCACTGACGTTTGCTCAAGGACTTTTACAAAAGAGTGCTCCAGGGTGAGCACGCAGGCCACAGCTTGAGGCCATGGGAGGGATTTCTCTCTGAAGCCTCTTTGTGGGGAAAATATTTATGGCAAAAGAGTTTGCTGAATTTAGGTCTTAGGAATAATTAAAATTGTTAGAAGCTAAAGATTTAAAGAATGTTGTATTGTTAGCATATTCTACTATAGCTTATAGAAATTAGGGATTTTAGAGATATTATTAGCTAGAAGCCCTTTCTAAGTAATAGTGAGCTTAGGATACTAGGGGCAAACCGGACTTAGAAAGATAAGAAATAAGCTGAAGAATGTGGTATGCAGCCCAGACATTAGCATGAGTTACAGTGTATTCACAAGGACACATGAGAAAAAGTAGATAAGAGAATTGCTGAGGCAGAAACTCCTTTTGCGGGACAACAATGATTTATGGAGACAACAAATCTGGGTCAGTGGGAACTGAAAATATCAAACCTCTGACCTAGTGCTTTTGTAAAAGTACAAAAGAGAATCATAAACTTGAAATAAACAGGCAGTCCAAGAAAACTGAGAGGCTGCCTCAGTTTCTTGCCGACACCGCTCAGCCCTTCAGGTTGTATCCCTGGCTGCTGGAGCTGGACTCCGGCAATCCACACTCCTGTTCCAGCAGAGACAGAGCTGGATCCTCTAAACCCCTGTCTCAACTTCATGTGTGCTGAGTAATGATGTCTTACTTTCCTATTGGAAATAAAATCTATATTGAAATTCTTTTTTTCTAATACCTGCCCAGAGAGTTTACTGGGAAAGTAAAGTAGAAGATTCCTTCAGTTTAAGAGAGAAAATGAAGAGAAGCACCTGGAACCTTCCAGAATGGGCTTGATTGCTGTGCTCGGTCTGTTGCAGGAGGGACAGGAGGAGACTCTGAGGAGCTGGGCAGATTGGAGCCTGTGTCCACTCAGCGCTTAGTGCATCATGGGCTTTGGTGTAGTCACTCCTGGGCTGGGTCATATTCTCAGCCCCCTTGTCCTTATCTCTTCAGTCCATCCTTGTCCCACCAAGACCTGTGTTCACAGGGACTCAGAAGTCACCCGGGCCTTGTCCTGTCTCTAGGATGGTGGGCAACGAGGACTTCCTGTCACCATATAGCCTAGGCTTAGCCTAGGTCCTGCCCCCAGGGCTTTTTTGTGTATAGGGGTTTATATTTTGCTTTTTTAGGGTTTTTCTGAATAATGGGTTTTTTTTTGCTCATGTTTAGAGCTCTGTTATTCTGCTGTATGTGTCCCCCATCTGACAGAGACAGGGATCATTGTCCCCAAAGTCCTGCATAGAGGATCCTCAGTGCCGCCAAGAGGGAAACTCTCGTCTCACTCAGCTCTTGCCAGCCTTTTCAGGCTGTTTCCTGGATTCTTCTTGGCATCCTTTCTGCATCTTTGTTTAAGGTACCAGATTCTGGGGTTACCATAGAGGAGGGACCCAATAGTTTCCAGTCTTCATTCTTGCTGGATTTCTATCTTCTCTGAAGCCTGTCACCTCTTCCAATGCAAACTCCTGAATTTATAAAACAGTGCCTAATAGTCACAGCAGGTTGGAATATGTGACCTGTCCACCTGGGATCATCTTTTCTGAAGAGAAAGTATCGTTATGTGTAGAGTGCAGACCGTGGGTGTGGGAGGGAGGGTGATCTGCTCTGGTGGGGAAGCACAGGCAGCACTGATGTCAGTGTGAGTGGATGATGTGCTGTAGCTGCCGCGAGAGCGCAAGTGGCCTGAGTCCACATTAATGAAGATGGAATACAGAGGCGTCTACACTGATCGTTCCTTCATCTGGTATTTGTTGTGTGCCTGATAGATGATGCTCTATTTTTGCATCTGTGAAACCTCAGTGAACTAACAACAGACACCCGTTGTTGACCTTGTGCAGTGTGTTCTGGTGAGGGGGGCAGAGTGAGCCTAATAAGTGAGGGAAGTGTCTGCCTAGAGATTGGCAAGTGCTCTGGGGAAGGTGATCCAGGGTGTAAGTGTGTGGGTACAGGGAATGTGGCTGTTTCACTAGGGTGGTCAGTGTAGGCCTCGTGGAGGAGATGATATTTGAGTAAAGATGTGAAGGACATGAAAGAATGTCCACGAGCATGTCTGGGGGGAGTGCTTTCCAGGCTGAGGAGCCTCCAGTGCAAATGCAGGAGGGCAGGAGAGTGTGTGTGTTCGAGGAAGAGCCAGGAGGCAGGTGTGGCTGGAGGAGTGAGGAACTGCGATGAGATCCAGTGTCTGGCCAGATCATGTGGGCCTCCAGCATATTAGAAGGTGTCTGATGTCTGTGAAAGATGTGGACTCATAAGATGGTTTGAATAGAAGATGACCTGGTGTGACTGCTCGCTAGAAGCGTCAGTCTAACTGCTGAGCAGAATCAGGAGGTGAAGGGTGAGCGATGCAGTGGAGGAGCCTGTGGGATTATTTCGGTGTCCAGGGTGGGGATACTGGTGCTCCCCTGGACCCTCATGAGATCTAGACAGTCGGGAGTAGAGCCTGAGAGTCTGCATTTGTAATAAGGTTGGGGCTGATGCTGCTGGTCTTCAGATCATACTTTTAGTAGCAAGAATGAACATAGACCAGGATTCCCACATGCTGTGTATCAGCCTCACACACAGAGGTTGTTAAAGAAGCAATCCTTTGGTCTTGTCCTAATACTCTGAGAAGGTGGTTCTGGGGAGAGGCTGAGCATTTGGTAAGAAGCCCCACAAGCAATTCTGATGATCAGGCAATTTGGGAACCCTTGAGGTATATGAAAGCGAGTGGCCAGAGAGGGGTCTTAAATCCACATTTAAAAGCTTTTTTTTTTCTTCAGAAAGAAAAGGGAATTTATATTGACAATTCATATTGTCAATTATGAGGTATGATGTTGAGAAATAATGTAGTTCTTATTCCACCTGAAGACTTAGGCAGTGGTTCACAGTTCAGGGTAATGAAATCCTTGCTCTCTGAAACTATTCTCCAGGTTGAGTTCTCCTCACTCATTCTTGGAGCTAACAATGGGATCCAAATAAAGTTAGACATACAATACTCTATATATATGTCTCCACGGGAACAGGATCCACAGTGTCCACTCCAGGCCAGATCCGACAAAGGCAGTTTCGCCCCTGCTGGGGCACAGTGTCCCTGCTGACACAGTGAGCCCCTCATGCTGGGCGTGGACCCCGTGCTGAGGACAGCTATCACTGAGGCTCCTGACAACTGGAGGTGGTGTGACTGCCACTCTCGACACCCTTGTCAGATGCATCCTGCATAGTTCCAGCTTCTCTGTGTCACAATGTTCTGAGTAGAGTCTGGCTGTGGTCACCTGAGTGGTGGGATCTCAGCACCATGCTGTGAGCTCTGGCAAGAATATTTGGGAAAGTGGGTTTTCTTTAATGGAGGAAGGTGGTCTCTGCCTCCTACCAAGACTCTTTCAGTGTGGAATTCTCTTAGTCTGGAAATGCTCCTAATCAGGTGAGGAGGAGAGAGGGATGGACAAGAATGTCAAATTTCAATTGTTAGAGCAAAGATCTGGAACTGGAACTTGACCTGGTACATTGCAGGTACTTGGGTTTGGCGGAAAGAATAAGTGACTAATAAATGTCATCCAAGGTAGAGTTTGGAGAAGGAAATGGCAACCCACTCCAGTGTTCTTGCCTGGAGAATCCTGTGGACAGAGGAGCCTGGTGGGCTGCCATCTATGAGGTCACACAGAGTCGGACACGACTGAAGCGACTTAGCAGCAGCAGCAGCACCTGGGTAGAGATCTGCTTGCTTGCTTACTTGTTTGTTTTGTTTTGTTCTCATCCGAGTGTAGTTGATGTACAATGCTGTGTCACTTTCTGCTGTACAGTACAGTGAATCAGCTCTAAATATGTTCAGTCTTTTTTAGATTTTTTCCCCATATATGCCATTAGAGAGTGCTGGGTAGAGTTCCCTGTGCTATGCAGGGTCCACAGCACTTTAAAGTGCTGCCCAGATGGTGGTAGAGGGAAGTCCTAGGAGGATGGCTCTGCTCCAGACGCAGAAGAATCCAGACCAGGTGGGAGCGCGTCAGCAGGGTCCAGGACGACATTTCCAAAAAAGGAAAAACTGATGGAATATCCACTTCTTGAAAGAGTCATGCAAACAGGGGAATATTTAGAGCTGAATTCATGAGAGCTTCATAGAACATAATTAGCAAACACAAAGGCGATTGTTAACTCAGGGAGAACAGGAGGTTGTGCATAAAGTGAGAGGTAATAGAGTTTACACATGAGTGTGTCATCTAAAATTGGCACTTGCTGAGGGCATCTGCCCTCTGCCTCTCCAGAGATTGAATCCTGGGCTGCTACAGCTGTTGACCTTCGACACACCCTGAGGAAGTGCAGGGAGGAGAATGAGGCCCTTTGTGCTCCAGGGAAGCTAGTGGAATGGGTCCTTTGAGAGAGTATTTTCAAGAACTGATTTTGTGATCTCAGTTCCTGCATCTCATATCTGTTTCTGTTCAGTCGCTAAGTCGTGTCTGATTCTTTGTGACCCTATGGACTGCAGTGTGCCGGGCTTCCCTGCCTTACACTATTTCCCGGAGTTTGCTCAAGGTCATGTCCATCGGCTCGGTGATGCTACCTAATCATCTCATCCTTTAGCCCCACCTTCTCCTTTTGCATTCTATCTTTCCCAGCATCAGGGTCTTTTCCAGTGAGTCGGCTCTTCTCTTCAGGTGGCCAACATATCGGAGTTCAGCTTTAGCATCAGTCCTTCCCACGAGTATTCAGGGTTGATTACTGGTTCGATCTCCTTGCTGTCCA
This sequence comes from Oreotragus oreotragus, assembly GCA_006410675.1. NCBI lineage: Eukaryota > Metazoa > Chordata > Mammalia > Artiodactyla > Bovidae > Oreotragus > Oreotragus oreotragus. Next base: position 438,148 of record SJYX01012459.1, on the reverse strand, counting down.
AGGGACTCTCAAGAGTCTTCTCCAGAACCACAATTTGAAAGCATCAGTTCTTTGGCCCTCAAGTTTCTTAGTGGTCCAACTCTCACGTTTGTACATGACTAGTGGAAAAACCGTAGCTATGACAATATGGATCTTTGTTGGCAAAGTGATGTCTGTGCTTTGTAATATGCTGTCAAAGTTGGTCATAGTTTCCCTTCCAAGAAGCAAGTGTCTTTTAATTTCATGGCTGCAGTCTGTCTGCAGTGATTTTGGAACCCAAGAAAATAAAATCTGTCACTGCTTCCACTTTTTCCCCTTCTATTTGCCTTGAAGTGATGGGACTGGATGCCATGCTCTTGGTTTTTTAAATGTTGAGTTTTAAGCCAGCTTTTTCACTCTCCTCTTTCACACTCATCANTCTGCAGTGATTTTGGAACCCAAGAAAATAAAATCTGTCACTGCTTCCACTTTTTCCCCTTCTATTTGCCTTGAAGTGATGGGACTGGATGCCATGCTCTTGGTTTTTTAAATGTTGAGTTTTAAGCCAGCTTTTTCACTCTCCTCTTTCACACTCATCAAGAGGCTCTTTAGTTCTTCTTCAGTTTCTGCCATTAAAGTGGTATCATCTCTCTATCTGAGGTTGTTGATATTTCCCCTGGCAATCTTGAATCCAACTTGTGATTCATCTAGCCTGGCATTTTGGTTAATGTATTTTGCATATAAATTAATAAGCAGGGTGACAATGTACAGCCTTATTATACTCCTTCCCCATTTTACACCAGTCCGTAGTTCCGTGTCTGGTTCTATCTGTTGCTTCTTGACCTGCATACAGGTTTTCAGGAGACAAGTAAGGTGGTCTGGTATTCCCATCTCTTTCAAAGGCTTTAGCATAGTCAATGGAGCAGAAGTGGATGTTTTTCTGGAATTCCCTTGCTTTCTCTGTGGTCCAACAAATGCTGGCATTTTGATCTCTGGTTCCTCTGCCTTTTCTAAACCCAGCTTGTACATCTGGAAGTTCTCAGTTCACTTACTGCTGATGCCTAGCTTGGAGAATTTTGCTAGCATGTGAAATGAGTACAATTGTACGGTAGTTTAAACATTCTTTGGCATTGTGCTTCTTTGGGATTGGAATGAAAACTGACCTTTTCCAGTCCTTTAGTTTGCTTTACTTCCTCATATGTAGAAAAGCATTAAGTCCTTTCATGGTGAGATCAGCTCCTTGTGACTAGCAGAAAACCTCTGGAAGATAAGTACTTGATTGCACTGAACTCCCCCCTTCACCAAAAGCATATACACTGACCTTCCCTCCCTACCTCTTTGGAGCTGTTTCTCAGAGCTATCTGAGGTGCTGTCTCCCAGGCTGCAGTCCTCATTTTCCCCCAAATAAAACTTAACTCACAAGTTTTAAGTTGAGCATCTTTTCAGTTGACAAGTGTAGTAGTCAGGGAAAAGAAAAAGCTGAATGAACTAAGTATGATCAATATATAAATAAAGTGGGAACTGAAAGGGTGGGAAGNCTCATTCTTGGAGCTAACAATGGGATCCAAATAAAGTTAGACATACAGTACTATATATATATGGCTCCCCAGGAACAGGATCCAGTGCCCACTCCAGGCCAGGTCCCACAAAGGCAGTTTCGCCCCTGCTGGGGCACAGTATCCCTGCTCACAGTGAGCCCCTCATGCTGGGTGTGGACCCCGCACTGAGGACAGCTATCACTGAGGCTCCTGACAACTGGAGGTGGTGTGACTCCCACTCTCAACACCCCTTGTCAGATGCATCCTGCATAGTTCCAGCTTCTCTGTGTCACAATGTCCTGATTAAAGCTGGCTGTGGTCACTGGAGTGGTGGGACCTCAGCATCATGCTGTGCACTCTGGCAAAAATATTTTGGAAAGTGGGTTTTCTTCTTTATTGGAGGAAGGTGGTCTCTGCCTCCTACCAAGACTCTTTCAGTGCGGAATTCTCCTAATGTGGAAATGCTCCTAATCAGTTGAGGGGGAGAGAGGGATGGACAAGAATGTCAAATTCCAATTGTTAGAGCAAAGATCTGGAACTGGAACTTGATCTGGTACAATGCAGGCAGTCAGAGTTTGGCTGAAAGAACAAGTGACTAATAAATGCCATCCAAGGTAGAGATCTGCTTGTTTACTTGTTTGTTTTGTTCTGTTTTGATTGGAGTGTAATTGACTTACAATGCTCTGTCACTTTCTGCTGTACAAGACAGTGAATCAGCTCTAAATATATTCAGTCTTCTTTAGATTCTTTCCCCATATATGCCATTAGAGAGTGCTGGGTAGAGTTCCCTGTGCTATGCAGGATCCACAGACTTTAAAGTGCAGCCCAGATGGTGGTGGAGGGAGATCCTAGGAGGATGGCTCTGCTCCAGATGCAGATCTGAGGTTGTTATTTATTTTTCTGGCAATCTTGATTCCAACTTGTGATTCATCCAGCCTGGCATTTTGCCTGATGTATTCACCATATAAGTTAAATAAGCTAGGTGACAATGTACAGCCTTATTATACTCCTTTCCCAATTTTAAGCCAGTCCGTAATTCCGTGTCTGCTTCTACCTGTTGGTTCTTGACCTGCATACAGGTTTTCAGTAGACAAGTAAGATAGTCTGGTATTCCCATCTCTTTAAAACCATTCCACAGTTTGTTGTGATCCACAGTCAAAGCCTTTAGCATAGTCAATGAAGCAGAAGTAGATGTTTTTCTGGAATTCCATTGCTTTCTCTGTGATCCAACAAATGCTGGCAATTTGATCTCTGGTTCCTCTGCCTTTTCTAAACCCAGCTTGTATATCTGAAAGTTCTCAGTTCACATACTGCTGACGCCTAGATTGAAGAATTTTGAGCCTAATTTTGCTAGCCTGTGANTTCTCTGTGATCCAACAAATGCTGGCAATTTGATCTCTGGTTCCTCTGCCTTTTCTAAACCCAGCTTGTATATCTGAAAGTTCTCAGTTCACATACTGCTGACGCCTAGATTGAAGAATTTTGAGCCTAATTTTGCTAGCCTGTGAAATGAACACAATTGTACAGTAGTTTAAACATTCTTTGGCATTGCCCTTCTTTGGGATTGGAATGAAAACTGACCTTTTCCAGTCTTCTGGTTCGCTTCACTTCCTCCTATGTAGAAAAGCATTAAATCCTTTCACGGTAAGATCAGCACCTTGTGACTAGCAGAAAACCTTTGGAAANAATAGTAATTCAGAATTGACCTTCACAAAAAATCTCTATGAACTAATGCTTCACCCAGATATTCTAAATTGAAAGATCAGGTGGTTTATAGTAACACAAAAGTACTAGACTCTGGTTAAACATTAGAAATCACTCATCAAGTCTATTATTCTTTCCCATCCTACGAACAAATAATTTAGATCATCTTCTTGTTCCAGCTTCTCTACAATAGGATCTCTAGGATATCTAGTTTTACTTCCACACATAGTGCCTCTCACAAGGCACATCAGAAATTATTTTCTATGAAATTTTGTGACAAACACTGTAATAGAAATTCTGTTACTGTAATAAGGATAATAGCCATCTTCTAGTTGACAACTCTGATGTATTAGTGGGAAAATGAATTGTGATTTGGAGTACACTGAATTAAATCTGCTGTAGATTTGACTTCTGTTTGCTGTGTCACTGAAAACAGTGTAAATTACTAAGAACAACTAATAATTTTAAAAGATTTAATATCATACAGTGACAGGAAAAATAGGGAACATGTTTAATGGCTCATTCATTTGTGCTGAATTCAAACTGAATTCTGTAAGAATCTACAGATTCATTGGAGAGTTGGTTTTAATCTTTGCCGCCATAGTGAATAAAATAAATCAATGATGGGGCACTGAGGATGCTGTCACAAGTGTTATTATGTCCTATAGGCAAGCAGCTGCTTATGAAAAAAATTTCTTTGCAGGCAAAATGAAACTCATAATTGACAGCAAAAAGGTAGAAAGAAAGACAATGTTTTGGAAGCCTTTTGCTCAGAGCTCTAAATTAGAAAGTCTTTCCTTCCACACTTTAACCCCATGGAACCTATTGAACCTCTATTTTTGTATCGGAAGTTCACTAATGGGAAGGTGCTGCAAAAAAAGACAGAAATTTAGACTGCAAGTTTTAGGACAGAACATTCACATACATGCAGAGACAAACAAATGCAAAGCATTTGAGGACAATTGTGAGAGATTCTGGCTATCAAGCAGGCCCTACTTACTCTAAGGTCAGGCCCTTCCAAGGAACAAACGCATCTCTTTGACCCCAAAGTTCTGACTTCTTTCTTCCGATCCCATCAGCTTTTAAAATTTTATTAAAACTGGCATGCCATCTCTCCTTTCTGTGATCAGACTCCTGGATTTTAATTTGTCATCCTGTTCTCTTTGCTTCCCTTTCTCTGTTTTCTCTTGAAAGTCTTACCTGTCCTTGACCTGATGCAAACTCATCTGCTCAGATTCTCCCTTTTCAAGGAACCTGTGCCTCTGACCAGGTGTCTCTACACAACTACATGTATGGTTAAAGCCACTGGGACTTCCTGTTCTCTGGTGTCTCCACCTCTCTTGAATGAATTCTTCAGGCTTAGTTTGGTGTTAACTCTAACTACACAGGGTATATCTGGAAATGAGAAGCAACTAATACAAAAATAAAGGCTTGTGGGAAAGATGTGTAAATTCACTTAGAAATGTTAAGCAAATGTCAGTTTATTATTTTAAGCTGAAATGCAAATATATCCCTTCTTGATTTCACCTTAACCACTTGCTGAAACTTAGTGAAATTACTGGCATGTTAATGGATTTTCTGGCAGGTATTTCCCTTCTTCCATGAAACAACCTAGGCTATTAAAGCTTTCAATAAATGATTGTGAGTCACTTACACAGGTTTAAATATGAATAATTAAGGCTTTTCTTATACTACATGAATTGCATGGAGATATAGATATAGTTGGCAGTTTAAATATTCCCTGAGTGGTTCCTTTATGAATTAGGACAGTGATAACATTTTCACTTTGAAATGGAGAGGAACAAACCTCACATTCAGCCATTGTCTTTCACTCATTTTGAGTTTGTGGATTTGTATGTTTAGTATTTTGTAAGAATAAAAACAAAGTATGAGAAAAAAGCTTAACAGGGAGGAAAATTAAAGAAATATTTGCTACTAGTAAGTTAGTTCTTTTCTGTAACAAATGTATACATATATTTTTTAAAATACATGTATTTGTTTGTCTGCACTGGGCCTTAGTACTGTCATGCAGGATCTTTGATATTCATTGCAGCATGCAGGATCTTTAGTTGCAGTACCTAGTTCCCTGACCAGGGATTGAACCTGGGCACCCTGCATTGGGAGCATGGAGTCTTAGCCATTGAACCACCAGGGAAGTCCCTAGGTATATATTTTAACAAGCTTTCTCAATTTAAACTCACCATATAAAACTTGGAGGATATCATCAGTTCAGTTCAGTTCAGTTCAGTCGCTCAGTCGTGTCCGACTCTTTGCGACCCCATGAATTGCAGCACGCCAGGCCTCCCTGTCCATCACCAGCTCCTGGAGTTGGCAAAGTAATGGAAACTGATTATTTCTGGAATATATCCCAGGATGTTACTTACTAACATTTTCCTAGGAAAATCTGTTTTGACTTAAGCCTAAACTCTGGATCAGATATGTCTAAAAGCTATGAATGGGGAAGGCAATGGCATCCCACCCCAGTACTCTTGCCTGGAAAATCCCATGGACGGAGAAGCCTGGTGGGCTGTAGTCCATGGGGTCGCTAAGAGTCGGACACGACTGAGCGACTTCACTTTCACTTTTCACTTTCATGCATTGGAGAAGGAAATGGCAACCCACTCCAGTGTTCTTGCCTGGAGAATCCCAGGGATGGGGGAGCCTGGCGGGCTGCCATCTATGGGGTCGCACAGAGTCGGACACGACTGAAGCGACTTAGCAGCAGCAGCAAAAGCTATGAATATATGGATTCTTTGCCAGAGTAGGACTTTTTAGAAGTTGTTCATACATAAAATGTCCCATCCTTCATACATAAATCTGAACTGAAACTGAACCTGCAGGGTATTCATGTCAATTCATGCAGTCACAATTATGCAAAAAAATGTGCACCTTTGCATACTGAAAATGGAAAGCACTGTCTCTACCCAAGTCCCTGCTCACTATAAGACAGGCAGCCTTTAGCGTAAAAAGCTTTCTTAAAGAAACTCAATATGCTTATTTAGCATCTGCTGGACACGACTGAAGCGACTTAGCAGCAGCAGCAGCAGCATGGCTGATTCACACTGCTGTATGGCAGAAACCGATAAATTATAATGCAAGTATTCTCCAATTAAAAATAAAATATAAAATATAAATAATTTTAAAATAATAAATAACAGAACACACAAAAAAGAAAAAGTGCTATTAAGACCAGAACTAGGAACTGAATTCAGGCCTCCTGGCTGCAGATTCTAAGCTTCCCCTGTTAAACTGATGGAGCCGGAGTCTGACACAAGGACTGAAGTTCTGGGTGTGTGAGGCCATTATGATCAGTTGGTTCCATCTGGAACTGATCCAAGTCTTGTAGTCTAATAGGCTCTGGGGAAAAAGAAAAACCAATAAATCACTGACCAAGTGGTTGCAGAATACCGCTTTTTATTCCCTCAGAGATTCTCCTTCAGTTGCTTCAAGGTCAGATTCTGCCTTCCTCTGAGGGAAGACACACCTGTTCTCTTCTTGCCTCCTTTTTCCCAGCTCATGCTGAACTCCTCCCCAACTCTGTCAACATCATCACCTGTCCCAGCTGCCACCACCCTCCACAACAGGGACAGAAGGCGCAGGGCACAAGGACAAGAGTGAAAACCCAAGGCCTTTCTGCCTTGCACCCAGATCCATTCTCTAACGCAACGTGAGGCTCCCTCACAGACAGGACCCAGCTCCATGTTCCTCTAGCCCAGGAGTGGTCACACGCACAACTCCTTTCTCTCCTCAGTTCTCAGCCTCCTCACCCGCACAAGCACCTGCTCCACCGCTCAGCTCCACCTCAACCCTGACCTCCACCTCCTGCAGCCCCCCTCCCCGTCACCACCAGCCCTGAGCCAGCAGCTCCAAACGAGAAAGCCCATCCAGAGGCCTAGGGGACAGCAGCCCCGTCTAGAAACACTGGGCTGTCACAGACTCTCCGCCTGCCCAGACCCTGGAGCACCCCTGGCCTCGCCCCAACCCTCACTCTCGGCCCAGGCTCCTAGGCTGCACTTGGCCTTTCCTGCTCCTTCCTGGGAATCCCAGCTCCACTCCAAGTGCTGGGCTAGGCTGAGGCAGAGCAGGCCCTCCTGCCTTGCTCAGCCAGGGAGTCAACCAGGACTCGTCCTCACTATCTGCAGGGGATCTGCTTTTCAATGTGGATTGAGGTTCTTGAAAATTTCCCCAGAATGAGGCTGTACCTGGCCTCCTCTGCACCCTGGGACTGCCATCCCACCCTCCACCTCCCAGTGGGAGCGCCCCATTTGAATTCCTGTTTCATTCAATATGCATGGAAATCCTATTAAGGTTTGCCACTTGAAATCATAAACAATTTTATTGAACATTGAAAACCTCTAAAGTGATTTTGAGAAATTAGCACATGGTTTTCACAGTTTTCCCAGCAAATGCCCCAGTACATACAAGACAACCATTTCTGCCCCGGAGGCACCAGAACTGATGTTCCCCAGATAAGAGCAGGAGAAACTACAGATCTGCTGGGTCCCTGCTCTGGGTGCTACATGGACAGAGTCTGCTGCTGTGAGAACTAACCACCCCTGTATGCCCAGGCCAAAGGCCAACTGATGAGGGAATTAGATTTGGGGATAAGAAATCATGCCCCCAACAAGGCACCTGACACAGAAGAGGCGGCCTCAACAGGAGCCAAGTCTCTGCCACCTTTTTACTGTTCCACGTTCTGCCTTTACTCTTTGCCACACACAAAGCTCTGCTTCTCTTTTCCTCTCCCCTCAACCCACTTGATTATGGGGAAGTAGTCACAGAGCCCACCTCTTCCTCCAAATCTACAAGGCGGTGACCACTATGAGGAAGGGAACTGACTCAGGGGGGCAGGGTGAGGCCACAGAGCACAGACCCAGTGCCCTGCCCTAAAGAGTATCCCAAGGGGCTAGATAGGAAAAATCTGGAGATCGGATAAAATCAGTGACCCCAGTTGTCTGAGGATTGACTGGTCTCCTCTCCTCAAATGGTCAAGGGATATCTACTAGTCCTCCATATTATGGGGAAGGAGAGCCCAGCTAGCATGGGGGCACTTGATGGGAACTTAAGAAAGGTGCAGGCTGGGGGTGATCCAGCAGAAACTGAACTCAGACGCTAGTTCACGGAGGAGGAATTTGAGAGGTTGCAAGACATCTCTAAGTAGGGCCTGGCAAGGGGACATCACTCTGAGGCAGGGCTCTGACCATCCACTGACCCCTAGTTTGAGCCTTATGATTCCTTCACTTGGATTCTTAATAATGGCTGAAAACCCAGGGGGGAGAAATGCAGACAGGCACTTAGATCATCACCTTTTCTCTGAATTCCTCTTCAGTTTTTACCCCATCCTCACCAGGTACAGAAGCTTTACTGAAGGTTCTCTCTGATTCCTGGATCACCTAGACCCTCCCAACCAGCACATAATCCAACACATGCTCCCCAGACAAGCCCTGGTGAGCCTGCCAGAAAACAAAGAGAGCTGAGAATAGAGCAGGGGGCTGAAATCCTCATCGCTGCCAAATCTCACGCAGAGCACCCCTGCCCAGATTTCTCACCTGGCCTCCCTGTAGCTGATGCTGTATTCCTCTTCTTAATACAACAATAGACACAAAATCCGATGATAAAAACAACAAAAACGCTCACGATCCACCATGATATCTGGTACACCAGGGTCTTTCCTGAAAAAGGACCTTATTATATACAACCTGGACACCCCAGAGCCACAACCTGCTCTCCTCTCCCTGACCCTGCCCTCTGACCCTCCCAGGGTCACAACCGCCTCCAGGCCCACCCCAGTCTCACCCAAGGGTGCGAGGTGTGCACTGTGATTTCCGCTGTGTTCCACAATGCACTTGACCCGCTGTTCCTCTCCTTGGGGAATTTTTATGGTCTCCCAGGTGTAGTAGGTCCCATTCCCATCAGGCAGGACACCCCCAGACTCCTGGGCGCCCCGGCTCATGGGTTCCTCATCCCAAAACCAGACCACTGAAATATTCCGGGGAAAGAAGCCAAAAGCCTTGCATGTGAGGTGGACCATGCCCTCTGAGTCCTGGCTGCGGGTCACATTCACGGCTGGGGGCACTGTGGGGAGAAAGCACAGAGCCAGTGAGGCCTGCGGCCAAGCCCCGCTCCCTTGAAGAAAGACGGAGCGCACAGGGCTGCTCCTCCTCACTGTCCACCTCTGGCTGAGCCCTCATCCCCCCAGGCCTGCTCCAAGTTCTGCACCCTGGGGCTCAAGTCCTCTGGCGGGGAAGCGGAGGGGTGGAATGGGCCTCACTCTCTTGGGTCCACTGTTGATGCTGGGGAGGGGGCTGTGAAGGGTGGGCTCCTGGGGATTAGAGGGAATTTTCTGGATCAGGCAGGCTGGGAGCCAGAGGCCCACCCCCATCTAAGAGCCTCCTCTGCTGTCTGACACCCACCTCCCCTCGTACAGTTTCTGTCAGAGGACCTGTCAGAGGGGCAGTTCATTCCTCCCCAACCCGCTCATCTTTCTACAGTGGATTTAACAGAACAGGAAAGAAACCCCAGGACACCACTCCAAGAGAGCACGTATGCGCCCAGAGGACGGGGAGGGTCTCCGTGGGCAAGTCGGGATGAGAGGCTTTAAGAACAGGGGCAAAGGAAGGGCCTGGCCTAGCGTCAGTACCTGTCCTCTCCATGAAGCCCGTCCAGGACTCCAGGTAGCCCCGCAGCCTCCCACAAAGTTCTCCCTGCACGTGGGCCTGATAATGCTTGCTTAGAAAGCCGTCTGTGTCCCAAGACTTCTCCATTTCCATGGCCAAGGTCCGAGCCGAGGACTGGGGCAGGGCACATCCGTGGGCCTCCCGGTAACAGGAGAGGAGGAGCTCCCCATTGAAGTGGAGAAGCCGGAAGCCCCGGGGGTGGCTGTCTTCATGGATCTTGCAGCCCACGGTCTCCTGGAGGGAATGTAAGCCTGCCCCATCCCCACCCCCCATCAGTGACTCCTCTGGTCCCCGGGGCCTCTGTCCTCCCACCCAAGTGAGAAAGTCCAGATAGAGGGCTCCCCCTGCTCCCCTCCATGTCTTCCCTGTGCTGCTGAACTCACAGACCCCACTTCCTCACCCCCACCCCCAAATTCAGAGGAAAGAGGCCCATGCTCTGGCTGCAGACCTTCCAGGAAAATGGCCCACAGCACTCTTGCCCCCTCTGCACTCTCACCTCCTTTCTCCTCCTGCAGGGACAGGATTTCTGCTAGAAGTTTTCTGAGTTCCCTCCAGGTCTCATTCAAGTCCTTGGACTCTGTCTCCCACGTCTCTGCTCCCAGCTTTTCAGCCCACTGTCCCCAGGGCTCTGCCCTGCCTTTTTGGTGATCATAGTGCAGGAAGGTCTGATGATCCAAGTATCCCTCAGCGAAAAACCTGGACTGCACAAAGCCATCCTGGGAGAGCACCGTGATATTGTAACAAAGACTGTGGGATCCTGGGGAAGGAGGAACCGCAGATGAAGCTGCTTTCTGGAGACAAGTGCACATCAGATGTTTAACAGACAAGTTCTGTGTCCTGACCTGCTCCAGCTGCTGAGGATGCAGAACATGCATGTGTACAAGGGACCAGAATGAGGGTTTCCATATGGGAAAAATGGGAAAGAGGAGGGAGAGGGGACTTGAGGAGTGGAGGAGAGGGTGGAGATGGAGAGACGTGTAGGACAAGTGCCAGGGCAGGGAGGCACCGGCTCCCTAAGGGTCCAGGCAGGAGGGCAAGGGGAGAGGCAGGAAGAGCAGGGTGAAGGGAGGTGGAGTCAGAGGGAGGGAAGGGCAGTGCCAGACCCAGGACCAGAGGGATCCCTGGTCAGAGGTGGGGCAGGTGAGATGGAGAGCGAGGGCTGCCGCCCCTGGTGCAGGCTCATCATGGACACGGCGGGCTCCAGGGAGGGTGAGGCAGGAGGCAGAGGGGCCTGAGGGGCTGGGCTGTGGCCCCAAGAGAGATGAAGGTGGGCCAGTAACTGGGGGAGGTGAAGGAGTGGGTCTGGGCGCAGAGTGCAAAGAGGCATGGTGAGGCCCCAGGTAGGGAGGTGGCTGCACCTGCCAGTGTCCCCTGGGAGAGGAGTCAGTGCCATGTGCACAGGGGTCATGGAGAATTAAAATATCGGAGTGGCAAGAGAAGACAGAACTGAAAGCCAAGATGCACACTGGGAAGCACCAACATGGTGGGAGGGGCTGAAGGGAGTGAGGTCACCCTCCACAGAGGGCTGGGGTCAGGCAGCCAGCACAGGGGGGCATGAGGCTGGGAGAAGACCCCCTCTAGGGAAAGACCAGTTGACCAAGTGGCATAAAACAAAGATTTTGTTGAGGTAGTGAGAGCCCGCTGATATCCAGGAACCAAAGAGAGGGTGATGAAGGCCAAGGAGGTGGGCAGTGGACCAAGGGCAGTATTCCCACTGTGGAGGAGGGGCAAGAGGCTGCAGAGGAGATAGTGGTGAGGGCCTGGGACTGGGGGACAGGGCATGAACATGGCTCAGGGGTGACCCCCCCTTGGGTTAGGGTGAAGACAGGAGAAGAGAGGTGCTCTGGGTGAGGGAGGGTGAGAGTGAGGTGATGATTTGGGGAACCACAAGAGTGGGCCTGTTATTAATTACTTGGTGAGGGCCCAAGGCACTCGGACAAGGGTGGGAGCAGGGCAAGGTGCCATGGGGGGAGCTGCAGAGGGACCAGGGCAAGTGGAGTCCAGCACCTGTGGCCCAGAGAGTGGAGGAATCCAGAGGGTGAGGTTTAGGATGCAGGAGTGGGGAGGGGCCATGTTGGGGGAAAGGCCCCCCTTGGATGAGGGCCAAGAGCAGGTGCCTGCATGGGGGCAGAGGTAGGAGGGTGGGTGTAAAGTGGGGCACAGTTCCTCCCCCAGGGGCTGGGCACTATTTTGCTCAAGGCCCAGGGAACATTGGCAGGAGAGCTGCCCCTGGTGATGAAAATAAGGCAGTGAGGGTGGAGGGAAGTGCCCCTGAGCAAAAGTCACCCCCGGGCACAAAAAAGAAAAGCTAGTGAAAGCTGAGGGGAGGTAAGAGCCTTGCAGGTGACTGGATTCTTGCAGGAAAAGACCCATGAGGGGAGAGGAGGGACTTGTGGTGGGAAAGGGGATATGGTGGTGGGGACTCCCTAGGAAGGAATCAGAGAACCGTAGAGAGGAGGGGGCAGCAGGGAGGGGAGGGCAAATCCCAAGGGGGCACAGGAGATGGGAGGGGAAGAGGTAAGAAAACAGTTGTGGAACACCAACACAGCAGAAAATTTGAGTTCACGTTAGTGGGGAGGTGGGATGTGAAGAAGGAAGTGGGGAGTGGAGAGCACAGATATTGCAGGAAGAATCCTTTGGCCACAAAGCCACCAGACTTTAATTTCTACCTATGAAAATAATCAATAAACAGTCTGTAATAATAATAGAATGGAGTTTTATTTGAGCCAAACCGACTAGTCTGTAAACCAGCTACTCAGATAACTCCAGCTGCTCCAGGGATTCAGTTTTCAGCACATCTGAGTATTTTTTGTTGCTGTTGGTTGTTTTTTTTGTTTTGTTTTGGTTTTGGGTTTTTGTTTATTTTTTGGTGTTTTTTAGGCACACAAATATCTTAGTTCCCAGACCAGAGACTGAACCCGGGGCCAATAGCAGTGAAAGTTCTGAGTCCCAGTTCTTCCACCACCGGGGAATTCCCTTTCACCACAGTTGTATATCTTGTCAGAACAAAAAACATTAAACAAGTTAGGGATAGATTTCTCCAAGGTTTAAAAAACAAAACCAAATAGACTGCACGTGTGGCACGTGCGGCACGTGCAGCACGGCCTTGGCACTAGGAGGTGAGTCTTATCATGAAAGGGGGACCAGGGTCTGCGGCCCAGAGCTCCTGGTCGCTAGAAAAAGACCTTTAACTCCAAGAACTGAGGCCCCCTGAGCACAGTCTGCCTGGAAACTCCTTGATTCCCGAGACCAGAAATGAGAAGAGGGCAGAGCTGGGAACAGGAGGAGAGGACAGCACTCAGGGGCCTCGGAGGACGCTCCCCGACTGCTGGGAAGTGGTCACCCGAGCCTCCTCGGCCCTCCAGGAGCCCTTGCAGGCCTCTGGCAGGAGCAACGGGGGAGGTGGGGGCAGCCTTCCACGCAGGGGGTCAGAGCATGGAGACGCGTGAAGAGGAGGAAAGCGGGCAGGGCAGGCGCAGCAGGGAGAGCAGCGGTTGAGCGGGCTGTGCTGCGGTGGGAAGAGGTGGTCGCAGCAGGCCGTGGGTAGACCTCTCGACCTTACCTTGCCCCCCACGCTCCCCATCCTCGCACCCCTCACCCGCTCCCCAGGCCCCACCCCTCCCTGCACCGCGTGTGAGATGGTCCCCAGGACACTCACCGAATCCCACCCACACCCCTGAAACCGCCCAGGCTCCCAGCTGAGGACCTCAGTGAACGCCACTCACCAGCGCGGTTCAGTTCAGTCGCCCAGTCGTGTGCGGCTCTGCAACCCCATGAATCGCAGCACGCCAGGCCTCCCTGTCCATCACCAACTCCCGGAGTTCACTCAGACTCACGTCCATCGAGTCAGTGATGCCATCCAGCCATCTCATCCTCTGTCGTCCCCTTCTCCTCCTGCCCCCACCAGCGCGGTAGCCGGGGGTGTACAAAGGCAGCCCCGGCTAGAAAGGGCGGGGCAATGAGCCGCCCCGGCGGCCGCGCGGAGCCTGACCGCTAGGGGGCGCCGCTTCTCGCCGGGCGATGCCGCCTTCCGGCATGTGGTCAAGAGTAATCTCTGAGCGCTCTGCACAGTTCCTTTGAAACTCGCTTCTCCGTCCTGCGCCTTCCTCCTTCTCGCTTGTTCTATTCTTTTCCTTTCCCGTTTTACGCTTACCCTCAACCGTTGGGGGGTTTTAGCTGTGCTGGCCCAGGACCTGGGCATTTTATCTTTTCTGTGGCGGCTTCTCAGGGGCCTATCTGGGGCTGATGGGAGGCCATTAACCCGGCCTTCTCTCTGCTCGCTTCGTCGGACTGGGGCTGTTAGGCGAACACCCCAACTAAGGCAGACACGTGCTTGAGTTTAACACACACGGTTGAGTTCCTGTGTGTCCGCGCCCGGCTTCCTAAAAGAGAATAGTGTATCTCTTCAGACGGAATTTCATCCAGGAAAAATAAGTGGCCTGGAAGTACTAATGTTCCAGGAATTCCTCTCAGGGCCTGGACTAGACAGATGTTTCTTCTGTTTTAATGATATTTTACACCACCTAAACTCAGTAGGAAACCCACTGAGGTGAGAAATGTCTCTCATTAAAAACAATCCAGGTAACTTCTCCAGTAACCCCCTGCATTAGCCCACTAGCTCCCCTCCTTGCTGAGGGCCGTCCCTGGATTATCTTCTAAGATCCATTAGCTCCACACTCTCTGGTGACCCTTTAGTGATTCTCAGCTCTTCACAAGCAAACTACACCAGAACGCTGTGGAGTCTTGTGCCACAAGCATTGGCTTGGATTAGACTCAAAGCACTACTTCTTCAAAGGGCAACACTTTGAAAACTAGGAATCTATCATGTTAGTCGTGATGGAAAGAGATTTCTGGAGTTTCAAGTACCAAGTCTACCGGAGAGGGAAAAAAGAGTTGATTCCCGGTTTCGATAACGTGCCATAGTACCTGAGATGCTTCCACTGGGATAAGTTGGTTGAAGGTTGAGTGGGACATCTCTATTTTTGCAATAATTTTTGGTGAGTTTAGGATTATTTCAAAACAAAAAGGAGAGAATCAGGGAGAGGAAGCAGAGAGAACAAAAAGGAGGTGGCAAGGAAGAGAAAAAAGAGGAGGAAGAGGAGGGGCATTAAAAAATGTCCTCAAAAAATTGAGGGCATTTCAGGAAAAAGGGCTCTCTTTATTCCTGAGGTCTTGGCCCCAACTCTATTGTGACTTCCAACCTGAGTGAGTGAAATGGATTAGCAAACATCCCTGATCACAGTGACTTTTTCCTAGACAAGAGGCTGGGCTGTGTGGAAGCCCACCTCACCAAGCTCTGTCATGTCCCATAAGTCCTTCCCTCTTAGGCTCCACAGGAGGGGCACTGAGCCATCAGGAAGACCGTGGAGCTTATTTTTAAACCCACTATATGTCTTAGCACTCTAACATATATTATTTCCCAGATGTGTTTTTGCTTATTTGACTGTTTTTTTAAACTTTTACCAAACTTGTACATGTATATATTTTTAAAGGGACTTGCCTGGTGGCCCAGTGGCTAAGACTCCACTCTTCCAATGCAGGGGGCCCAGGTTCAATCCCTGCTCAGGGAACTAGATCCCACATGCCACAGCTGAAAGTTCTCATGTCACAACTAAAGATGCCACATAAAGACCTGGTGCAGCTACAAGACATAATGAAAAGCTGTGGTCCTTACACCACTTTCCAAATCTCTGATTCTCTTTTCCTAGATGCAAGCATTTCATTAATCAATTGGCTTTTATCTTCTTGTTTTAATAACAAGTTGTATCACGGGAGGAGAAATTGGGAGGTTGGGATTAACATATACACACCACTGTATATGAAATAGATAACTAATAAGGACCTACTATATAGCACAGGGAATGCTACTCAATACTCTGTAATGGCCTATATGGGAAAAGACTCTAAAAAGAGTGGATATAAGTTTATGTATAACTGATTCACTTTCCTGTCCACTTGAAACTAATTGTTGTTGAGTTGTTAAGTCATGTCTGACTCTTTGTGACCCCATGGACTGCAGCGCATCAGGCTTTCCTGTCCTTCACTATCTCCCAGAGCTCGCTCAAACACATGTCTATTGAGTCAGTGATGTCATCCAAAAATCTCATCCTCTGTCGCCCCTTTCTCTTTCTGCCCTCAATCTTTCCCAGCATCAGGGTCTTTCCAGCGTGAATTGGCTCTTTGCACCAGGTGGCCAAAGTATTGGACCTTCAGCTTCAGCATCAGTCCTTCCAATGAATATTCAGGGTTTATTTCCTTTAGGATGGACTTGTTTGACCTCCTTGCAGTCCAAGAGACTCTCAAGAGTCTTCTTCAGCACCACAATTCAAAAGCAGCAATACTTTGCATTCAGCCTTCTTTATGGTCCAGCTCTCACATCCATACATAACTACCAGAAAATCCATAGCCTTTTCTATAGGGACCTTTGTTGGCAAAGTGATGTCTCTGCTTTTTAATACACTGTCTACATTAGTCGTAGCTTTTCTTGCAAGGAACGTCTTTTAATTTCTTGGCTGCAGTCACCATCCACAGTGATTTTGGAGCCCAAGAAAATAAAATCTGTCACTGTTTCCACCTTTTCCCCTTCAATTTGCCATAAACTGGTGGGACCAGATGCCATGATCTTAGTTTTTTGAATGTTGAGTTTTAAGCCAAGTTTTTCACTCTCCTCTTTCTCCTTCATCAAGAGGTTCTTTAGTTCCTCTTCACTTTTTGCCATTAGGGTGGTATTATCTTTATATCTGAAATTGTTGATATTTCTCTTGGCAACCTTGATTCCACCTTTTGATTCACTGAGCCCGGCATTTAGCATGGTGTACTCTGCATAGGGGGCTTCCCTGGTAGCTCAGCTGATAAGAGAATCCTCTTGCAATGCAGGAGACCCTGGTTCCATTCCTGGGTGGGGAAGATCCCCGGGAGAAGGGATAGTCTACCCGCTCCAGTATTCTTGGGCTCCCCTTGTGGCTCAGATGGTAAAGAATCTGCCTGCAATGTGGGAGACCTGGGTTTGATTCCTAGGTTGGGAAGATGCCCTGGAGGAGGGCATGGCAACCTACTCCAATATTCTTTCCTGGAGAATTCCCCATGGACAGGGGAGCCTGAAGGGCTACAGTCCATGGGATTGCAAAGAGTCGGACACGACTGAGCAACTCAGCACAGCACAGCACTCTGCGTAGAAGTTAAATAAGCAGCATGACAATATACAGCCTTTACATACTCCTTTCCCAGTTTGGAGCGAATCCGTTGTTCCATGTCTAGTTCTAACTGTTGCTTCTTGACCTGCATACAGGTTTCTCAGGTTATAGGTAAGGTGGTCTGGAATTCCCATCTTTTTAAGAATTTTCCACAATATGTTGAGATCTGCACAGTCAAAGGCTTTAGCACAGTCAATGAAGCAGAAGTGGAGGGTTTTCTGGAATTCTTGTGATCCAACGGATGTTGGCAATTTGATCTCTGGTTCCTCTGCCTTTTCTAAATCCAGCTTGTATATTTGGAAGTTCTTGAATCACATAATGCTAGTTTGAAGGATTTGGAACATAACCTTACTATCATTCTAGATGAGCTCAACTGTATGGTAGCTTGAACACTCTTTCGCATTGCCCTTCTTTGGGATTGGAATGAAAACTGACCTTTTCCAGTCCTGTGGCCACTGCTGAGTTTTCCAAATTTGCTGGCATATTGAGTGCAGCACTTTAACAGCATCATCTTTTAGGATTTTAAATGGCTCAGCTGGAATTCTCAGTCCATGGGGTCGCAAAGAGTCAGACATGACTGAGTGACTTCACTTTCACTTTTCACTTTCAGCTGGAATTCCATCACCTCCACTAGCTTTGTTCATAGTAATGCTTCCTAAGCAACTAATAGAACACTGTGAGTCAACTATACTCCAGTTTGAAAAAGAAAAAGTTGTATCAATCAAGGTTGAGTGAAGGAACTAGAGGTTACTTTGAAAGTGAAAGTGAAGTCACTCAGTCATGTCCAACTCTTTGTGACCCCACAGACTGTAGCTTACCAGGCTTCTCCATCCATGGGATTTTCCAGGCAAGAGTACTGGAGTGGGTTGCCATTTCCTTCTCCAGGGGATCTTCCCAACCCAGGGATTGAACCCGAGTCTCCCACATTGTAGGCAGATGCTTTTACTGTCTGAGCCACAGACGGTAGCTTTTAGCTTTTACCTAAAGAGGTTACTTTAGGTATGTTAAATAAGAAGGGATTTTACAAAGGCTGTTAGGAGCTTTTGAAATCTTTAGAAGGACTGAGGGAGCAGATTCCCAGCTAAGCCTGATGAAACTATAACCAGAACAATGTAGATATATTAGATGTTCCTTTGAAGCTTGTCTATAAATTTATCAGTAATTTGTCACCAAATCTCCTTCAACAGTGTAATTTTCCTCTCCATTCAAATGCATGCTAATTAATCAGTTTCATCTTTTTCTTGGACATAGTTTCTGTAGCTAGTAAAAGAATTTTTTTTATTCCTGAGGTTTTGGCCCCAAACTCCTGTTTCAATCTGGCCCTGTTGACCCCTGCTTAACATCTGAAAGTGATAAATTATTTCAGATTAGACATTTATGTATATAAAACAATACTGCTTAACACCTGAAGGTGACAAGAAAACTGGAACTTTCTTGACTCAGGACAGAAAAGAAAGATAGGACTGTTGATTGCCAAGGACACTGTTTCCATTGCAGTTTTGACTGTCATTACGTGTAGTTTGAAGGATTGTGCTATGGAGGAAAACGTAGCTTTTCCTTGATATAACAGTGATCTAAACTAAGGCTGAGAGAGATTACCCTCTATTAAGCAGTGGAACTAGATTAGAACCCAGGTTTTCTGATTTTTTTCTCCTCTGGTGCCTATTTTCATGCCATAACTTACCTACATTCAAAAAATGATTGACTCATTTGTGGCAAAAATCATCAGAAATCCTACAGTCACTAGAACAAAACCCCCTGCACAAGTGGGACACCCCGTCACTGTTGTAGCCTCAGTGCGGAAGTCAATCCCTGTCCCAGAGCAGGTGCTTAATAAAAGTGTATAGATGAATGATTAGGTAAACGAATGAGTGGTGTGGCTGTTTATAAGTGGGAAAACACAACTCCTGAAATGTTAAGGAGCCCCTGAAAGCCAGTTGTATTTTATAAATTACAAGACGTGTGTGAACATATGCTGTGCTCAGTGCCCAGCAAGTGCAAGACAAGGAGGAAGCTGGGGTGAGACCCTGGGAGATGCCAGCCAGCCTCCCCGAGAGACTACAAAGGTGATGCATTTCCAGGAGAGGCTCCCCTCTCAAAGCACCACTACCCAGCCACTGCCACTAGAGGGCGCATCGAGACCTTTCATCAGGAAGCTACAGGCAGCCCAGGGGCCTCTTTTTGTTCAGGCCTTTTGTTGTCATTGCCAGTTTCATTGACCTTTTTTTTTTTTTTTACTATCCTTGCATTCCTTCACCCCTGGCCACCCCCGCACACCCTACTCCCCACCTCTCATTATCTCTTTTCTTATGCTGACTATATTTTCAAGTTAAATCTTCAATTTAACAATTTTACCACGTTGAAATTTTCCTTGTGCCAGTTTTTATCATCCTAACATTTATGTATTTGACTTTACTAGTGAGTTCTACTTTTTAAATACTTGCAGGTCTGTGATCCAGTTTCCAACCCTGCATTATACCTCAGTGCCATTCACAAATCGGGTATCAACTGCAGGCAGCTAAACAGAAGCAGTGAATACTAATCAGAAAAGAAAGAATGGATCTGTTATGGTCTCAGCGTGAGAGAAAACGCCTCTGCTCAAGCGTGCATCCAAGCTTCCCTTGATTGCTGCCCTTACGATTATATGATTGATAGTAAATGTCACTGCTGAAGGCTCCATGACTCTTTTAAGGTTCCCAAAGAAGGTGTAGAACATTAAGAAATTTAACAACTTTTGCATCTACCTGAGAGCAATGTCCACCAGCTCCCCTCAGGCACCTTGAAGGCTCTCCACTGTGTCCTCGGAGCCTCACAGAGTAACTGGCATATGTGTCCTTAGTCAAGATCCGATGGATGGTTAAATGAATCACCACACACCATCTCTCCCATGGGTAGAGCATAGGTGCTGAAAAACTCTCCTGGGTGGCGAAAGTCTCAGTTCTTGAATCTGCCCTGATTTAGGGCTGCTGCCTTGAAAACTCTTGGGGTGGGGTCCTGAACCAAAAGTGGAGCAACTCTACTTGTGTCCAGGCTTCAGATTCTTTCGAGGGTTGGGCCTGAGATGCTGCAACTATTTTAAAAAGCAGACTGCACCTGTCAAGGTAAATAAATGCCCTCAATGTCAAAACTGAAGACACTTCCTATTGTTCATTGCTCACGTGGGATGGGTTTATTTGTGTCTGTGTGTCCCAAACTCATTTTCAGGCTGGGATCTCCCCCAAAATGGGGAAGGTGTCTGGTTTCTCTTGCTTGGCTCAGAACTCAAAACAGGTTAAACGCTAGGTCCGAGGACCTGTCACTACAAGCCTAAAGAAGAGGCTGAAGGGTAAAGGTTTACTGAGGAGGGTGCTGAAGTTCGCTTGAGACTCAGCTCTAATGAGGAAAACAATGAATGAAGACCTGAGTTTGACTCAGCCTCTTTCCATCCCACGCTGCCCCTCACAAGTCACGTGTTGTTGTTTAGCCACTGAGTCATGTCCAGATGTTTGCAACCCCCTGGACTATAGTCCTCCAGGCTCCTCTCCTTTGTCCGTGGAGTTTTCCCAGGCAAGAATACTGGAGCAGGTTGCCATTTCCTTCACCAGGAGATCTTCCTGACCTGGGGATGGAACCCAAGTCTCTTGCATCTCCTGTATTGGCAGGTGGATTCTTTGCCACTGAGCCACCATTTGGGGACAATTTATTTAACTCCTCTGAGCCTCAGTCTTTGAATTTCAAAAAGGAGGATGCTTTTCCTACCTCACAGAGCTGAAGTAAGGATCAAAAGAGACCAAGTGTGTGAAAGTGGCCCAGTGTGCCCATCAGTTCAGTTCAGTTCATTTCAGTTGCTCAGTCGTGTCCAACTCTTTGCGACCCCATGAATCACAGCGTGCCAGGCCTCCCTGTCCATCACCAACTCCTGGAGTTCACTCAGACTCACGTCCATCAAGTCAGTGATGCCATCCAGCCATCTCATCCTCTATTGTCCCCTTCTCCTCCTGCCCCCAATCCCTCCCAGCATCAGAGTCTTTTCCAGTGAGTCAACTCTTCGCGTGAGGTGGCCAAAGTACTGGAGTTTCAGCTTTAGCATCATTCCTTCCAAAGAACACTCAGGGCTGATCTTCTTTAGAATGGACTGGTTGGACCTCCTTGCAGTAGACATGTCATAAACCTCAGGTCAATTACCCTCTCTCTCTTGGGAAGATTTTCTGGGTCTGCAGCAGCTAAGGGACTCACCCTAGGCTTTGGGCTCCATCCCAATACATACCTCTATTAAAGCACCTTACAATGGAACGCTTGGTCTTCTTCTCAAGGACAACAACTGTGTCATTCACTTCTGTTAGTCTGACATCCTTGTTCTCAAAAGAATCTACTGGACACTCATTAAAGGAGTTTTAATTTCTTTGTGTTTCCGACCAAGACCAAAACTGAATAGCATCAAAAGCAAGCATGTGTTCATTTGTTTATTCCAAAATATGTTTATTTTGTCAACTCTACAAAGACACTGAGTTTAAGATACACCATTACTCATGTCCCACTAAGAAAGAAAAAAGGCTCCCAACTGAAGTAAGACATATCACCAAGGGTAAGACATGTCTCCTACTTCTTTATTACGTGCACCTCCTTTCCAGTGTTCTATTTTAATGTCAAACTGAAATTTCAATTTAAAATGATTTGTTATTAAAAAAATAAATAAAATGATTTGTTTTATAATTTTGAGCACACATACAGATAATAAATCCCCTAAAATGTAGTAAAGAATTAATATGGGAAAGACAATTAGCTAAGTGTTCTGAAGTTGTTCCAAAAGTGGGGAGGAGTGGTATATAGATTTTGTATTTTTAGATTCAGGCATTTGTTTATAACATTGTTCACTGGAAAATTTTTGTTTTCAAGACAACATTGATCTAATGATAATTTCATTTAATAGTTTTTAAAGGAAGACTATCTGTTACCTTAATAGTTTGTTTAGAAGTAGAATATGGTATTTTTTATTTCATCAAATTTTGGTGGAGATTTTTGGTACTTTTAGATTCAGCACTTATGTGTGGTTACAATTTAAAATCTTAAAGCTTCTGCTGTCTCCAATATCTTACTATTTGTTATAGGAAATTTCACTAATACTAGACAAAGGCCAATACAGCAGTTAAAGGAAAGAGCTTGAATTAAAACATTTTTTGAATTGAAACTTTTAAGATGAGACTAACTACTCTGTTTTTGGAACTGAGGTATAGTGGAGATACAATATTATATAAGTTTCAAGTGTACAACATAGTGATTCACACTTTTTAAAGGTTATATCCTGTTTAGAGTTATTATAACATATTGGCTGTATTCCCTGTGTTGTATAATATATCCTTGTTATTTTATTTTATACATGGTAGTTTGTACCTTTTAATCCCTTGCCCCTATCTTTCCTCCCCTCTCCCTTCTCCCTGCTGGTAACCTCTAGTTTGTTCTCTATATGTGTGAGCCTGTTTTTGTTGTTGTTGTTGTTGTAGTCACTAATTTGTTTTATTTTTTAGATTCCACATATAAGTCATAGCATATGGTATTTGTCTTTCTCTGTCTGACATTTCACGTGTTATATTGCGAGTCCATCCATACTGTTGGAAAAGGCAAAACTTTATTCTTTTTTATGGTTGAGTAATATTCCATTGCATACGTATACCACATTTTCTTTATGCGTCCATCTGCTGATGGATACTTATGATGCTTCCATATCTTGGCTATTGTAAATGGTGCTGCTATGGACATTGAGGTGTATATATCTTTTTGAATTAGTGTTTAGGGTTTTTTGGGGGTTTTTTTGGACATATACCCAGGAGTGAAATTGCTAGGTCATATGACAGTTCTATTTTCAGTTTTTTGAGAAATTTCCATACTGTTTTCCACAAGAGGCTGCACTAACATACATTCCTACCTACACTGTACAAGGGTTCTCTTTTCTTTACATCCTTGCTAACATTGGTTATTTGTTGTTGTTGTTGTGTTTTTTTGATGACAACCATTTAGATTATGTTTAAAACTCTAATGTAATGAGGGAGAATGAAGAAAATGATTATTGAATGCTAACCCTTATTTCTTATATTGCTCTCAAGATCCCTATTCTCAAGGAACTAACATTCTAGTGGAAGGAGACACACAGTGATCAATGGAAAGAGATATACAGTGAAATTAAAACAGAGATTCAACTTGTGAACTTCTGTTGGGATGCTCCATAAAGGAAAAAGGTATGGTGATGTATAGACTCGAGTTAGGGGTTTTAGATAAATCACAGAAAAGGTCATGACTAGATTAGAAAAATACGTGTTATTAAGGTATCAAACAACACCTTCTGTAGGGAGAATGTTGAATCACTACTGCTGGACAACTTCACCAAACATTCTCGTTTGTAAAGATAGGAGACTGGGCTGGAATGTGCACTCACAGACATTTCTGTGAGGGGTGACACACCCAAACAGGCATAAATCATGTTCAGGCACAATTCTTTAAGGGGTGTGCTTGCTTGGTCTCCCTAGTCTGGGCAGCACAGTTACAGCATCTGGCAGTTGGGGTCACCTGGATTTTGTACTTCTGTGTAACAATACCTAAAGAAAGACTTTCTTCAAACATTGGGCTTTATAAAGAAGAAAAGAGGATTAGCTGAGTGGGGCTGGACTCACACTGGATGAACTGTATACAGTCAAAGAGATGACACGCATAGATACGTGTAATAAATTATAGTGTCACAACGAGTATGAGCATAATATGACGTGGAAACCACTACCAAGCCTTGTAGGCCAGGGTCCCAGGAGTGGTCAGGGAGGGATTTCCCTGACTCTTTTGAGTCTTCGTATTTGTCCTTTGGGATGTTTCTGCAGCATCTTCACCTTGTCCTTTTCTACCTTCAGTTCTATCCAGAGACTAGGCGGCTGTGCATCTCTCTGTGGCCTCCTTCCCAGCAGCACCTTGCAGAGGTGGTCACATTCTGGAGATGGAGGCTAGATGGTAAGACGAGAGAGGCGGACTTGGCAAAGACCCTGTGCTTTTGGCAAAACTGCTGAACCAGAGGGACATGGGTGTCTTGGGGTTAATTGATATGGGCCAGTTGACTCTAAGAGTTTCCTTTACCCTGCGTATCCTTATGGCATTATCCTATGCAGTGATACAACCCCAGGATCTGTGGAAGCAGCAAAAAGAATGAAAATTGAATTTCCCTCTAGTCCACCTCGTAGTCAGTACATACTTAATGATTGACTAGTCGGCTTCATCATGTAGACGACCCTACATCCTTGAATGTGGCACTCTTGAGAGAACAGAAAGCTGTATCCCTCAGCTAGATGGACCGAGATGAACAGACAGAAAGG
Source organism: Oreotragus oreotragus (assembly GCA_006410675.1). Taxonomy (NCBI): domain Eukaryota; kingdom Metazoa; phylum Chordata; class Mammalia; order Artiodactyla; family Bovidae; genus Oreotragus; species Oreotragus oreotragus. The sequence goes on along the minus strand of SJYX01012459.1, from coordinate 413,750 downwards.
CACAGCGTGTTTGACCCATGCTGGGCCTTTACTAACTATTTTGTTAAAGTGACTGGATTTAGATACATGACCTAGACAGAAACAAGTATTTGCTTCATTTCTTTGATCAGACTTAATGAATATCTCTTGTATTTGAGTTATGTGTATCTTCCCCAAATAGTTTTCACATCCAAATCTGGTAGATAGGTAAAGGTAATTTTCCTGAAGACATAACCATGGCCAGAATTAGGTGATACTCAAAGTGGACAGGCATTCTTCTGAGTGTCCCTAACATGCTTATTCTCAGGGCTGGCCACCTTCCTCATCTGGTGGTTCTGGGGCTCTGGACTCGGGGAGGAGAGTGGAGGCCTGAGAACACATATTCACCCTTCGTGGGGTCCTGTAGAGGCTGACAGGAGTCTGGTTTGCTCAAGAACCAACCGTAGGCACTGCTGGGATTCTCCTTATGGTGTACTCCAATCCATGACGTGGGGATGATAAACGACTCTGGGGAGTGGATTTAATGGCTGCAGGAAATAACTTTTCTAGAGAGAAAGAAAGTGGTTTGTTTTTAAGACTTTGTTCCTTTCTTAATCCTGGTGGTTGTGGTTTATAAAGACCTTCCCACTCATCTCTATGACTCTTTCCTATTTGTCACTTTCTTCAGATCCTGGGACTTATTGCAAAAGGTGCAGTTTCCAAAAATGCTGAAATCATGTTGGCAAGATAAAACTATTTCGATCAGCGGATTTGGGGGAGGTATAGAAACACAGATGATTCTTGTTTTCTAAACTTTTTGGGTTAAATATTTAAAAGTTAAGAATTTAGTAAGTTTGAGAATACAAACTTTCCTTTTATTTCCTGTACCCTGGGTCTTCAGAATCGTCTCTTGTTTTTAGTCTCTACAAGAGGTTAAGAAGGTGTCCTTGCTAATGGCGACTCAGTGCCAGCACCCAGAAGCTGGTTGGAGGGAGGAAGGGCTCCCCCAGCCTGGAGCGGGAGTATCTGACTTTTCATCATGAACCACGTGATCAAAAGGCCACTTGTTTGTGATTCCAGGGAAGTCAAGAAGGGCCTCCATCTACTGATGAATGTGAGCGTGACTCATGCATGTGTCAAGCACAAATGAAGGCTTTCATTCCTGTTTCCCTTTTGTCAGCCATCTTTCAGAACGCCCTAGTTTCACGGTGTGCTTTTGGTAGACATAAACATGAACACCTCAACTGAATAAAGCGTTACGTTTGGCTTAATCACACAAACGGATCCTGTGCTATGAGTTTGCCTCTTGGGGCAGAGGTCAAATGCACACTAGCATCAGTGACCAACAGGAATGAATGAAGTTTTGATGACCTTCGCGACCTGGCTAATCATGTAAGCCACCCCTGCTGAGATTTCAATGTGCATTTCATCCTTCAGTCAGGATGGCCCCAAAGGGCTGGCCTTTCTATGTCCAGCGGAGGCCACAAGTTGAAGGCTTGGATTTTAGACCAAAGGTCAACAGGAAGTCTCAGGGCTGGCACAGAGTCCTTTTATCTCCTGTTTTAGAAACAAGGCCCCTCAGAGACAGAAAAACACCTAGAGCTCCCCTGTAGGCCCTGACACCCATTGTCTCTCCAGTACAGAGTAGCCCTGCTCATAATAAGCTACTCAATCTTGGTTTTAAAAAATCTGCAGAATTCCCCAGTGGGTAGCAGTTAATACAAAGTAACATAATTTCTGACATGAGCTGATGTCTAAAATGCTTCCATTTTCTTCTCTTCTCTTATCCTTGCCTCAATTTCTCATCTTATAAAAATTTACAAATTTTTGCCTCTGTACTTAACTTAATAGTTCAAGCCTTACTCCAGCTCACATTATGTTTTAACATATTTGTGCTCCGATGGTCCTCTCTCTGTGCTCTTTTTCTCTCTCCACACTTTCTTCCCCTTCCCTCCACTCTCCTTTTCCCTCTGTCTCACACTTTCCTTTCTCTCTCAGTTCTGCCCTCAGTTTTTATGCTTCTTGCTCCTTTTTCTCTCCATCTCTGTGCCTCTCTCTGTCTTTGCAAAGATACATCTCTTCTTCGCTCTCTGTAGGTTTCCTCACCTCTGACAGTTTTTGGTTTCAGCCCCCTTGCCCACCTCATCCTCCTCAGATGCTTTCATCCCCATAATGTCCTTCACACTTCAGGGCCAAATACTCACCACTAGGAAGCCAAATCCAACAAAGAGTGCAGCGGTGACAGCGGTAGCAGCCAGGGAAACGAGGATGATTTTGCTGGGCGTCAGGAGCCCAGGGCGTTTCGCTGCTGTTACTGAGTCTGTTGCCTCCAGTTGAGTGTCTGGATGTTTAGTGGTGTGGTCCTCCGTGGTCCCCGGGTCTGGAGTGGTGTGGTCCTCCGTGGTCCCCGGGTCTGGAGTGGTGTGGTCCTCCGTGGTCCCCGGGTCTGGAGTGGTGTGGTCCTCCGTGGTCCCCGGGTCTGGAGTGGTGTGGTCCTCCGTGGTCCCCGGGTCTGGAGTGGTGTGGTCCTCCGTGGTCCCCGGGTCTGGAGTGGTGTGGTCCTCCGTGGTCCCCGGGTCTGGAGTGGTGTGGTCCTCCGTGGTCCCCGGGTCTGGAGTGGTGTGGTCCTCCGTGGTCCCCGGGTCTGGAGTGGTGTGGTCCTCCGTGGTCCCCGGGTCTGGAGTGGTGTGGTCCTCCGTGGTCCCCGGGTCTGGAGTGGTGTGGTCCTCCGTGGTCCCCGGGTCTGGAGTGGTGTGGTCCTCCGTGGTCCCCGGGTCTGGAGTGGTGTGGTCCTCCGTGGTCCCCGGGTCTGGAGTGGTGTGGTCCTCCGTGGTCCCCGGGTCTGGAGTGGTGTGGTCCTCCGTGGTCCCCGGGTCTGGAGTGGTGTGGTCCTCCGTGGTCCCCGGGTCTGGAGTGGTGTGGTCCTCCGTGGTCCCCGGGTCTGGAGTGGTGTGGTCCTCCGTGGTCCCCGGGTCTGGAGTGGTGTGGTCCTCCGTGGTCCCCGGGTCTGGAGTGGTGTGGTCCTCCGTGGTCCCCGGGTCTGGAGTGGTGTGGTCCTCCGTGGTCCCCGGGTCTGGAGTGGTGTGGTCCTCCGTGGTCCCCGGGTCTGGAGTGGTGTGGTCCTCCGTGGTCCCCGGGTCTGGAGTGGTGTGGTCCTCCGTGGTCCCCGGGTCTGGAGTGGTGTGGTCCTCCGTGGTCCCCGGGTCTGGAGTGGTGTGGTCCTCCGTGGTCCCCGGGTCTGGAGTGGTGTGGTCCTCCGTGGTCCCCGGGTCTGGAGTGGTGTGGTCCTCCGTGGTCCCCGGGTCTGGAGTGGTGTGGTCCTCCGTGGTCCCCGGGTCTGGAGTGGTGTGGTCCTCCGTGGTCCCCGGGTCTGGAGTGGTGTGGTCCTCCGTGGTCCCCGGGTCTGGAGTGGTGTGGTCCTCCGTGGTCCCCGGGTCTGGAGTGGTGTGGTCCTCCGTGGTCCCCGGGTCTGGAGTGGTGTGGTCCTCCGTGGTCCCCGGGTCTGGAGTGGTGTGGTCCTCCGTGGTCCCCGGGTCTGGAGTGGTGTGGTCCTCCGTGATCCCCGGGTCTGGAGTGGTGTGGTCCTCCGTGGTCCCCGGGTCTGGAGTGGTGTGGTTCTCCATGGTCCCCGGGTCTGGAGTGGTGTGGTCCTCTCTAGTGTCTGGATCTGGAGTGGTGTAGTTCTCCGTGATCCCCGGGTCTGGAGTGGTACAGTCCTCCATGGTCACTGGATCTGGAGTCATGTAGTCCTCTGTCGTGTCTGGGCCCTCAGTGACATGATTCTCAGTGGTCCTGGGCCAAAAATGACAGGACTTTGGTGGTCCAGTGGTTGAGAATCTGCCTGCCAATACAGGGGACATAGGTTTGGTCCCTGGTCAGAAAGATCCCATGTGCTGTGGAGCAGCTAAGCCTGTGTGCCACAACCACTGAAACCCTGGCACTCCAGGGCCCATGCTCTGCAACAAGAAAAGCCATCATACCACAGCTAGAGAGTAGCCCCAGTCTCCACAACTAGAGGAAGCCCACACTCAGCAAAGGAGACCCAGGCAGCCAAAAATTAAATTTAAAAATGATAGAGTTTTGTCTTGTCTTTGAGTCTCCAGGGCTGGTCTCTGGGTCTTCAGTGGAAACATTCTGGCTTGTTCCTACTAAAAAAAAAAAAAAAAGTCTTCTAATGTGGATCACTGATGGTCCATCATCATCTGCTCTGTTTAATAGTCTTCACAGCTATCTCGCCCTTACAAATAACACATCTCCCTATATAATGGGATTAGATTTATTTGAGTTAAAGATCATCTGATATTTTAGATTTAATTTTGATAAAACATGCTCCAACAGCATGCTCAACAATATGGCATATCCAGAGCTAAGTCGTGTCCTTGGAGGATCTTCTCATCCAGCCTTTGATTCTGCCCTTTGTGGTTCTGGTCTCTTCCTAAATTTCACTTCTCCTATTGGTGTTTCAGCAGTCTGGGTATTCTGACTCCAGGTTTGTCTGCGTTTCCACTCATCCAGTTATGCCTGGGTCTCTGGTAAACAAGTGAGACAGGAACCATGATTCTTACTAGAGACAGAATTCGGGTACTGGTTTGGTGTATGGTTAGAATGAAGCAGACCCTGGGTCACACCTGGGGCTGAGGTGGCGAGACCGAGGGCAGGTGATATTCAAGGTGGTTTGAGGTGGTGTGTGTGCTCAGTTGCTAAGTCATGTCTGACTCTGCGACCCTGTAGACTGTAGCCTGCCAGGCTCCTCTGTCCACGGAATCTCCCAAAGAAGAATAGTGGAGTGGATTGCCATTTCCTCCCCGAGGGGATCTTCCTGACCCAGAGATAAAAGCCAAGTCTCCTGTGTTTCCTGCATTGATAGGCAGATTCTTTACCATCGAGCCACCTGGGAAACCCCATTTTGAGAGTAGGAGGAGTCATAAGGGGCTGTGGGTATGGTCTGGCTGGGATTGACAGCAGCATTAATTTGGGTACAAGTAGATGGAAGGGATGAGTGTCTTTCCACCTCTCACCACGCCCACCTGCAGGATATCAGAACTGGGAGATTATGCAGCCTACATGGCATACATTTTGGAGTTCTGGGTTCCTCTGCTCAAAACAGTTCTCTCCTACCTCCTGCCAATTCCTCAGATTCCTCAGATAGGGCTTAAATGTTTCATTTCCCAAGGCGAGTTGACATACAGAAACATAAAGTCTAAATAATAAAAAATAGAGCATTTCCTTAAAAGAGGATGTGAGAAAGATAATGAGCAGGCCCATCGGAACCTGCTCCTCTGACCAGGAACTGGGGACAGGTAGCAGGGTCCGGAGCTCCCCAAGGTTCTCCCACCTCTTCCACACCCTCCTTCCAGGAGGGCCCTACCTGAGTTCTAAGAGGTTCCCTCTCCAGGGATCCTGACCCCTAGCTCTCCAGATCCTGGGGAACCTTTGCATTCTTCTCTTCTAAACAGTTTACTCACCCAATTCCAAACACCTGAAGAGAAGCAGCAGCAGGAGAAGGGAAGGAGCGGGGCCTTTTCTTTTCTTCATCTCAAGAGAATCCACATGGGCTGGAACCCAGGATGCCTTTTCCTCCTCCCTTCTCTCTACGTTTTCTGTCTTCCTTCTCTGTAAGCACACAGCAGGTGTGGGGTTTATATCTGCTGCTACCAAGAGAATCCAGGATGCCTGGGTCTTTCTTCCTTCTTTCGAGGAGGAACAGCCTGCTCTTTTACTGTCAATCAAAGGAAGAAGAATCTGATGCAGAGGAGTGGCAGGGTGGAAGAGAGCTGTCCTAAGTACAAGAAGGAGATCTTGGTGCTGCCCAGAGCCCAGAGTTGGGCAGTAACAGGGGATTAAGCTTGTCAGTGTGAGTGGCATCGCTTTCCGACGCAAGGCCCTGGACAGACACCATGAGTTGGTGCTCTGGGAGGGGCTTGGCCTCCCTCTTCCACAGGTGGAGTGGTAAAGTTGGGGTGATGATGGAAGGTTAATGGCAGGCCTGCCTGAGGGATAGGGGGTAGTGAGAAGAGAGCAGGACATCCGAGGGTGTTCAGAGAGCACTTGGTCCTTACCACAAAGGAGGATCATTGATGAAAGGGGAGAAATACCCAATCTCTCTATCTAAGAACTGCCCCCATCTCTCAATCAGTCATTCACAAAAGTCCTTTCCAATAGCTCTTCTCCCACCTGCAGATGCATCTCCTTGCTCCTATTACTTCAATGCCCTCAGTCCACCAAGCTTTCCTCAGTGACTAGATGAAATTAGCTCACCTCCGAAAGTTCCAGTTGTCTTTTAACGAGAATGCCATATTGCTTCCTTTTCTGACTGCCACCCTGCCTCGTTCAGTGTTGTCCAAAAAACTATGGCTGCCTGTCCTCATTCAGGTGCAGGAAGTTTCCTGACATTTGTGGGGCCTATCTCTTTCCCAGTGTCCTCTTAAGTGGAAGAGAAACTGGGGGATTACAGGAGGGCTATAGATGCCTCAGATTCCTCAAAAAGGCTCAAATGTTTCATTTCAGAGGGCAGCTGATTCCCTGAAAGTCAATTTAATGAATGGCTGGTTTACCAAATTTAATTGATTACTTCAACTACTGATTTTATTTGAATGGATTAAATATTTTCAAAGAGAATACTATTTAGATGAACTGAGAAAGTATTCCTATATGTTAACTATAACTAATGAATATATTTTAAAGGACTGTCATAAGGAGTTACTTCAGTTTAGTTGCCCAGTTGTGTCCAGTTCTTTGTGACTCCATGGACTGCAACATGCCAGGCTTCCCTGTCCATCACCAGCTCCCAGAGTTTGTACCTCTTGACTTATTTTTTAAGTCAAGAGGTACAAGAGGTACTATTTGCATCTAATAAGACCCACCTTTTTTCATGTATAGATCTGTGAAACTTTGTGCTTTATTTAAATTGTTAAAATTTTAAAATAATTTTAGAGTTACAGGAGAGTTGCAAAAATAGTAATGAGAAATTTGAAATTAAAAGATGCTTGCTCCTTGGAAGAAAGGCTGTGGCAAATGATAGTGTTTTAAAAAGCAAAGATATCATTTGCCAATTAAAGGTCCTAATAGTCAAAGATATGGTTTTCTCAGTGGTCATGTACAGATGTGAGAGTTGGATCATAAAGAAGGCTGAGCTCCAAAGAACTGATGCTTTTTAACTCTGGTGCTGGAGAAGACTCTTGAGAGTTCTTGCAAGGAAATCAAACTGTCAGTCCTAAAGGAAATCAATCCTGATTATTCATCATTGGAAGGACTGATGCTGAAGCTGAAGAAGCTCCAGTACTTTGGCCACTGATGCGAAGAGCTGATTCACTGGAAAAGACCCTGATGCTGGGAAAGATTGAGGGCAGGAAGAGAAGTGGGAGACAGAGGATTAGATGGTTGAATGGCATCACCAACTCAATGGGCATAAGTTTGAGCCAACTCCAGGAGTTGGTGAAGGACAGAGAAAGCCTGGGGTGTTACAGTCCCTGGGGTCAAAAAGAGTTGGACACGACTTAGTGACTGAACAGCAAATACAATGATGAGGTGAGGTGAAGTCACTCAGTCATGTCCGACTCTTTGCGACCCCGTGGACTGTAAGCCTAGTAGGCTTCTCCATCCATGGGATTCTCCAGGCAAGAATACTGGAGTGGATTGCCATTTCCTTCTCCAGGGGATCCTCCTGACCCAGGGATCGAACCCGGGTCTCCCGCATTGGAGGCAGACGCTTTAACCTCTGAGCCACCAGGGAATACAATGATAGAAACTAAGAAATTAATGTTGGTCTAACACTACTCACTAAATTACAGAACTTAGTCAGGTTTCACTGTTTTCCCATTGATGTCATTTTTCTGTGCCAGGATCCAGTCCAGAATTCCACATGGAGTTTATTTATAGGTCTCCTTAGTCTCTTCTGGGCTTCCCTGGTGGCGCAGAGGTTAAAGCGTCTGCCTGCAGGGTGGGAGACCTGGGTTCAATCCCTGGGTCGGGAAGATCCCCTGGAGAAGGAAATGGCAACCCATTCCAGTATTCTTGCCTGGAGAATCCCATGGACGGAGTTTGGTGGGCTACAGTCCAGGGGTCGCAAAGAGTCGGACACGACTGAGCGACTTCACTTCACTTTAGCCTCTTCTAATCTGCGACAGTTCCTCTGTCTTTGTCTTTCATGATGCTGACACTTTTGAAGAGTATCATCATTTTATAGGATATCCTAAAGCTTTTTTTATTTTTTATTAGATTATAGTTGATTTACAATGTTGCATTTGTTTCTGCAGTTCAGCAAGGTGTATCAGGTATACATATACATATACCACTCTTTTTTAGATCTTTTTCCATATAGGTCATGTCCTTACAGAGTATTGAGAAGTTTTCTGTGCTATGTAGTAGGCCGCTGCTGCTGCTGCTAAGTCACTTCAGTCGTGTCTGACTCTGTGTGACCCCATAGACGGCAGCCCACCAGGCTCCCCCGTCCCTGGGATNTCATCGGACATCACCGAGAGCCGCACCGCCTGCGCGTGAGTCAGGCTTCAGTCACACACAGTCCGGTGGTTATTTTTCAGTACCTGCCTGAAAGAACCGTAAGAAGTACCACTTTGTAAATATTAAGAATGTAGTATATAGTTGAGGCTTGAATTGTCAGAAAGATCTCCTGGAGGAGGAAATGGCAATGTACTACAGTATTCTTGTTTGGAGAATCCCACGGACAAAGGAGCCTGGCGGGCTACAGTCCATGGGGTCTGTTCTTGCTCAGACACAACAGAGCAACTAAGCACACATTATAATCAAAGCAGGCTTATTAAATGTTTTATCTGTTCCTGTGCAGTGTTCTCGAGCAAGTGAAACAGATCAAAGAGGAGGCTCTCCCATTTAAAAATCAGCAGACCCTCCTTATGTTTGTAACTGAATTACTTTTGTAATAATTGGTGAGAGCAATGTGATCTGAAAGTTTACTGTATCTCAACCACGCCCACCCTCGATTTTAGTGGTGATGGTGGGATATTATATAGATAGAGCTGCTAAAAAGTAGGGTTTCCCTGAAAGTATTAAAAGTGAGGTCATAATGTTCACAGTCATCATTTATAGGCAAATTAGGAGTAAAAGAAAAGTTCCACTGTCTTCACATTTCTGTATAGGGAAGCTTCAAGAAGTAAAGAAAAATAGGAAGAAAAAAATTATCCATAGCTTCATCATTAAAATAAAAGTTCTGTTTTAAGAATGCCTTTTAAAGTAACATATTGGTGATTATTGTATGCAGTCGAATGGCAAGTGCTAAATCATATAGAGCATGTTGAACAGGAGCATCCATGTGAGTGGGGAGGGCTGACACCTGCGTTACCCTTTTGCTGCTGCTGCTGCTAAGTCNGCTTTTTTTATTTTTTATTAGATTATAGTTGATTTACAATGTTGCATTTGTTTCTGCAGTTCAGCAAGGTGTATCAGGTATACATATACATATACCACTCTTTTTTAGATCTTTTTCCATATAGGTCATGTCCTTACAGAGTATTGAGAAGTTTTCTGTGCTATGTAGTAGGCCGCTGCTGCTGCTGCTAAGTCACTTCAGTCGTGTCCGACTCTGTGTGACCCCATAGACGGCAGCCCACCAGGCTCCCCCGTCCCTGGGATTCTCCAGGCAAGAACACTGGAGTGGGTTGCCATTTCCTTCTCCAATGCATAAAAGTGAAAAGTGAAAGTGAAGTTGCTCAGTCATGCCCGACTAATAGCGACCCCATGGACCGCAGCCCACCAGGCTCCTCCGTCCATGGGATTTTCCAGGCAAGAGTACTGGAGTGGGGTGCCATTGCCTTCTCCAACAGTAGGTTGCTATTAGTTATCTATTATATAGATCTAGAGTAGTGTGTTTATATCAATCCCAGTCTCCCAATTTATCCCCTACTTTCCTCCCTAGGAACTGTCAGTTTGTGTCTTCCTGTTAAGAAGGCTCTGGCAAAGGTCCAGACTTTGAGAACCACAGCAAAAGCCAAGTGAAAACATGAAACAAAGGTGAGTGATTCATTGGCATGAGGAAGGGTCAGCGAATGTGTGTGATGAGCAAGTTGCACCAGAATCCTTAATGCGGCCTTGGCTTTCAGCATTGTTGGGTGCTGACACATGGATTTTTTGGCCCTGTTCTGAGACCTGGCTTTGTGGGAAGTGCCAAGAACTTGGCTTCTGGCCGTGGGGGCTGAGCCCACTCTTGCAGAAACTGGGATCACACTTCTCTGCACAGGACGGCTGCTGGGGCTGCGAGCCCACAGGCTAGACAGGTGCCAACTCACACCTGTCTTTCCAGTGAAGAGCAGGCCTGTGTGGCCAGGGAACCAGGCAATGTGCCACCTCTGGGGGAAGCCCTATTAGCAACACCTTCTCTGCTTCACTACGTGTGAACTTGTACTCTGAACTCACACAGCAACTGTTTTCTGATTGTGCAACACAAACCTGTGAAGCCCAGCACTTTCTTCCCCAACTCTTTCCTGATTCCATTTTTCCATCAGCCTGGAGACCTTCAGGGAATGGGGAAGAAAAGGGGATAAATGCACAGTCTGGATTTCACCCTAGGGATTTGAGAGCTGGGAGAACATAGGGAAGAAGGGTCTTTAGGAACCTTTATTCGCAGCAATGTATAAACACACACCCACAGTGTCTGGTTCCACATATATTAGATGCATTTATTCAACAATTCAGTCACAGCTACAGCCTCCTTTTGTTGGAAGAATCAAGCTGGGAAGGAGGCTGAAGAAAAGTTGGGAGGAGCAGGAATGGGGTCAGAAGGGTCTTTAGGAACCTTTATTCGCAGCAATGTATAAACACACACCCACAGTGTCTGGTTCCACATATTTTAGATGCATTTATTCAACAATTCAGTCACAGCTACAGCCTCCTTTTGTTGGAAGAATCAAGCTGGGAAGGAGGCTGAAGAAAAGTTGGGAGGAGCAGGAATGGGGAGCACTTAACCTCTCGATCCAGGTCAGCAGCCTCTCTGCCCCCGAGGACTGTGTTGCTTCTGCCTTCAGGGACGCTCAGGGCCATGCTGTCTCCCAGTCAGCCCTCTGGCTGCAGAAGACAGCTCTCCTGTGAAGTCAGTTACGGTCGCCCTGGACCCTTCTGGGACTTCGTAACAGCCGTGAGGGCATAGCAGTGGGGGCAGCAAGAGATCTACGTTGAAGAGGTTTCTTAGGCTTGGAGAGTTTCTCTAGAAGACAAGAAGCTGAGTAGTTTCGGAGTCTTGTCCCCCTCCTCCAGTGCTCGCCCCCTCCTCATATTTCTTTGGCTTCCATCTTCCCCTCATCACTTTCCTCTGAATGTCTTGGCTTTGTGACCCTCTCTTGCTGACTCTAACCTGCTGTTTCTGTCTTTCCTGATTTTCTTATCCCATTACTCCCGCAGTCACCCTGCTGTCTCTTGCCTAGTTCCTTCTTGACTTCCCTGCGCTCTTTCCCTCAGAAAAAAAAAAGGGTTTCTTGCATATCAGACACTCACAAAATAGAAGAGAAGCCCGGTGAGGAGAATCACAGCCATCGCAACCGAGGCCAGAGTAACTAGGACGACCTCCCCCGGCCTCAGGTGTCCGCTAGAGTTTTCCTCTTCCCTTGGTGGAGCAGTACGTAAGCTGGTGACGCTGGAGATGGTAGCGGTTGTGTCAGTTCCACTGGATGGTGTGGTTAATCCAAGGGAGGTTGTTGTAGTGTTAGCAGCAGAAGTTACAGCTTATTAATAAAGGATGGCTGGTTAGTTCCACTGGAAGTTTTGTTTGATTCTGCAACTACTACTACCACCAGTGGCAATAATGTGTGTGTGTGTGTGCACACACGTGCACACATGCTCAGTCACACGGTCAATGGCAATAATAACTATCATCTATTGAATAATGACGATGCTCCAGGTGTTGTGCTAAGTGCCACGTATGAATTAGTACTTCAAATACTCACAATACTGCCATGAGATAGGAACTTTCAGCACTCCCATTTTATAGATAGAGAAATTGAGGTTCAGAGAAGTTAAGCCTGGTCCCAGGCTAGACAGCTAGCGGGTCATGGAGCAGGAATTTAAACCAAGGCTGACTGACACTAGCTCCAGTCCTTACCCTGTGTATTCTACATCCTAGGTCACGTGACCTGGGAAGTCACATGACCTGGGGTCACAGGTATTATTCCTTCTCTAACTATTCATGATACTCTTCAGATAAAGAACACAAAAGAGCTAGTTGAAGGGTCCATGTGTATATATATGTGTATATATTGAGCTACTCTCCAAACAGAATTGTACCTGTCTTCCAGAGGAGGAATAATCAAGGGGAGGTTTGGGAGGGGAAATAGTGTGTATTTTCACTACTATCAGGTAATTCTTATGCACACAAAAGTTTGGGAGCTGCCAGGTATGGGACCCTAAGTGACCTTGACACTTGGTCTGGCACAGAACTTGCTGCAGGTAGCCCCAAATGATAAGATCTCCCAGGATTCTGGGAAGGGACCCAACTTCCTTACTTAGTGAGTGAGCATTAAGATGAGGCCTGTGCTTTTCCCCTCTGTTTCATGTCTCTTTCCTCCCCTGTTCTGATTTTCCATCCCAACAACAACCAAGCTCTTGGCCTCCCAGCTGCTTATATACCCTCACCTCATCTATGGCTCTGTTCTCCTGCTAGGATGTGGTTTTCTTCCCCTTACTTATTCCTTTCATAGTATCATCTGGACTAACATAAATATCACAAATTTAGATTTAGAGGAAGAGTCCAAAAATTCCTTGTTAATGCCTCCGATTAGGGTTATGATTAGGGTCAAGAGAAAAAAGTGGAATTTCCTGGCAATCCAGTGCTTAGGACTCTGCTTTCAGTGCCAAGGGCGTGAGTTCAGTCTGCGGTCAGGGAACTAAAATCCTGCAAACGCAAGAGAGAGAGTGAGAGGGGGAGAGAGAGAGAGAGAAGCTAAGTAAGAAATTGGGATGAGAAGTTGACCTATGAAGAGGGAATAGATTTGTTTTGTTCAGGGGCAGAAACAAATGAGTCCAAGTCATGATGGGGCAAATTCTAGGAAGAATCCAGTCTGTGTGAGTGTGGAACACTTACAAGCTTAATTAGAGACAGGTGACCACTGTCAGGAATGTTGGAAATGGGTTCCTGCCTACTGCAGGTGGTCAGACATTAAGATACCTTCCAACTCCAATGCATCTGTCCTTAGGGTTGATTTATTACAGAGGAAATAGGCCAGACTTCTGGGCAGAAGAGTTGTTACTGGGAACAGAATAGAGAGCAAAGGCTAGGTTGGATGGAAGAGAATAAAGCAAAATATCTGTCCTTACTTCTTTGATGAGAATGAGAGCTAACAGGCAGAGTGTGCATGCCAGACTGGACAACATTTTCCCCAAACCCTATTTAGACTTCAAGATTATATCACTCACCATTTCCTAAAAGTAGTAGAAGATGAAACAACAGCCAGCATTCAAGGGAAAACGTTTTTTCCTTCATCTTGAGATACTCTGCCACGCCTGGAAAGGAGGTTTCCTGAATCCCAGATGTGATTAGGCCTAGAATGGAAAAAAAACAATTCTGAGATTCTTCAAGGTGGAGATCTGAGGCTGGAGTGCTGGGAGTTTGGGTCTCCAAAGAATGGGTCCTCAACCTAAGGAAAAATACCAGTAAGGGGCACCTGGGGCTGCAGACTGAATGCCTGGTGCCTTAGGATCCCTTCACAGAGTGTCACCTCTTACTTTCTCTTTCAAAGAAGGTCTTTATAGTATCACTTGGGCTGGGCAGGGGCTGGGTATGTGACCTATTATTCTTCCAGCTATGGGCAGGTAACAGAATATCTGAACTCAGAGAAGAGGGCTGTAGAGCCCAAGAGATGCATGAGAATGGAAGATGACGTGGTCCTCTTAGGCAGGGCCTGGGGAGGAGCAGGAAGTTGTACAGTTCAAGGGGATCAAATTGTCACAGTAGAGGGAACTCCTCCTCTGAGGCACAGATGGGGTTAAAAATCTGTTCAGCTCAAGACCTTGCTTCCTGGAGAGAAGTCCTGAGTAATCGGGATGACTGGGCAGGGCAGGGAGTGTGAGAAGAAAGACTTGATGAACAGAACTTAGTTGGGAGGACACATAAAATGAGATTCACTGTCACTGTGAATCTCATTGTCCAGTATCATCCGGACTAACATATCCGGATGATATGTTAACTTATCCACACAAGGAACTTCAGTTGGTTCTTCTCATCAGTGCTGCATGCCAGACAAGCAGAATGATCGAAGAAATTCCTACACTTAGAACCGTGCCAGTTTTCCAGGGAGCTGAGAGCACATTACCAGCTTGTTTAGATAATAGATGAGACCCAGCAGAAATGAAACAAAGACAGCTGGAAGAGGAGCATGAAACAAAGACAGTAATGGGGTTTTGACAATCCCCTGATGGGATTGATAGTGCCTTCATTCACAGTTCTTGGCAAAAAAATCAGGAAAGGATTCTATGGGAGTTTTAGTTTGATATTATGTGTAATCAAAGCAAGCTGTCTCCACCTTCTCCAGCCACAGAGGTTTTCTGGTAGAGGAACCATTTCAGATTCTTTTTTTAGGGAGGGCCGGTCATCTTACGGGATTTGGTTCCCAACCAGGGATCAAACCTGGGTCCTTGGAGTGAGAGCACGGAGTTCTAACCACTGATCCCCCCATTTCAGATTCTTTAGATGTTTGGGTGAAAGAATATTCATTGTCTGTGAAGTTGGAGGGAAATGAGCTGACAAGCAGGAGATGTATATTCATCCCACAAATATTTAGTGATTTCCTACTATGTGTCAGACATCATACTCCAGTAAACAAAACAGATTTGTGTTATTTTGGAGCTTATATCTAAGATAGAAAATAACTGAATGAATGAGTTTTAAAAGCAGGAAGAGAATGGGTTGTGGTAGAAAATGAGCTTTTGGGTGGGAGGAAGCGGATTCTAGGATGTCCTAGGAAAGGCCTTGGTTGTTGATCTGCCCACTGTCTGTGACGGGAAGTCCCATGTGGGGATGGATGAGGAGTGTGGTCAGTAACAAGTTGGTATTGGGATCTCAGGTAAAAATCCCAGGAACATTTCTAAGTAGAAAGATGTTTTTCTCTACAATATACTGGAGTAATAGGACTTGTCTTACAGCGCAGGTTTACTGATATATTAGCTATTTTTCTTTTTTTCATCTTTCAAACTTTTTTATTTGCAATAAAATTTAGCAGTCGTTATGGACTTAATGGAGCAGATTTCAGCTGTGTATTAAGCATTATACTTCATTCCTTGAAGGTGTGCCTCATCATCACTCAAGCTGCTTGCCACCCTCTCTCTGACTTCTGGTCCAGCCTACTCCTGTTACTCTTCACCATGTAGATGAAGAAAGTGAGGGTCTCCTTTTCATTCACAGGTATGTTGCTGAAGTGTTGGCTGACACTTTCTGCTAACTGGGCCTTAGTGAAGCCGGATCTGCAATTTGTAGTGTCGTTTATAAGGTCGGAGAGTGTTCACCTGCAGCTGGAACAGATCAACCTCAGGAATGTCTGTGTCGTGCTCAGGAGAATCTCCGCCATCGTCACTTGTCTTCCTCTGCCTTTTATTTTGTACACTCTGGATGAAATTCTTGTGGAAATCGCAAATAGACAGGTGCCTTACGCTCTTGTCCATGTCCAGCTTGAGTTTCTTCTGTGAGATGCTCTCCTGGACTCTGCTTGAAGGAGGCGTTGCCCTCGGGCGGGGCAGTCCTCAGTGAGGAGGCAGCTCGAGCCGCAGCCCGGGGCGGTGGAGGCGGCGGGGGGCCCTTCGCGGCAGTTCTCGGGGCTGAAGCCGTGCATCTCCTCGTCCCGGGCCGGCCTCTCTGGGGGAAGGTCCCCTAGGCCACTCCGTAGCCGCGCTCCCCGCGAGGCAGGTCGCCGAGGCCCCCGCACAAGAGAGTCCCAGAGCCCGCCCCCAGCCGAGGCGCTGCCCAGCCCCGCTCGCCGGAGGCCCGGCCCCGCGCCGCCGCGCTCCCGCTCCTTCGGTTCCCGGCCCGCGTCTCCACCGAGCCCCTTTCTTCCTGCCCGCGGCCCGGGGGTGGTCTCCCGCGGCTTGCGGGGCCCCGCCGGGACTCTCCCGGAGGCGCCTTCTGCCGGGGGCCCCGAACCGTTACCCTTCGGCGGGGACGTCCAGGAGGGCGTCCCGGGAAGCAGCCGCTTCCCGAAGACCCCGGGCCGGGTTGCCAGAGGGTTCTGAGGGCCCGCGCCGGCGCCAGCCTTATTTCAGCTGCGCGGCGAACTCGCCGCCGGGCAGCGCCCCCGGGGTGGCGCGGCCTCGCTGCGCGGGCCCGGCCCCCTGCTGCTCGTCTAGCCCGCCCCACCCCTGCAGCCGCTCGGTGGCGCCGAGTCCCGAGTCCCGAGGCAGCCCGCCCAAGGCTCCGCACCTTAGCTGTTTTTCTGAGTGACATTTTTCTCATCTACTGAAGGAAATGGCAACCCACTCCAGTATTCTTGCCTGGAGAATCCCATGGACGGAGGAGCCCGGTGGGCTACAGTCCATGGGGTCGCAAAGAGTCGGAAACGACTGAGTGACTTAACTAACTAATAGGAATTATTATTTGAACTTCATGGGGTTGCTGTGAGGACTAAATGATGGTATATATATATATATATTTTAAATCGTAGAAGTCACTCAGAAGCAAAATGATAGCAAAACAAACACAAAGTTAAAAAGACGACAATTTCATCTAGATACGGGCTTCCCTGGTGGCTCAGAGGATGAAGCGTCTGCCTGCAATGCAGGAAACCTGGGTTCGATCCCTGTGTCGGGAAGATCCCCTGGAGAAGGAAATGGCAGCCCGCTCCACTATTCTTGCCTGGATAATTCCATGGACAGAGGAGCCTGGCGGGCTACAGTCCACGGGGTCACAGAGTCGGACACGACTGAGCGACGTCACTCACTCACTCATCTAGATACAACATGCATTCATAAATTTTATTTCTTAGAGTATGTTTATTTCTTAGAGTGGCTATATTTTCTTCTTCATCACACAACGTCCGGAGGAGACACAGAAAGGAAGGAAGACTCTTCTTAAAGACAAAGTCAAGCAGCTCTGGAGGGCCCTGAAATGAACTGAGTGGAGGAAAGATGGGGAAGCATGACCCTAAGAGCTGTTACTGTGACCGTCCGAATATCCAGTCAAGCAACTTCCTTGATCCTAGAATTCTAAGTTATGAGGAGAGCCCTGGGAACATACTTACTTGACATCATTGCTAAGCCTGATGAAGCTATGAGTTTCTTCTGAAACAACACCCTGCTCCAACACTGTAACTTTGGTTGTCAGACATGGGAAGGCTCTGCTTGTTCTTGTCCTTGACGCAGAGCCACCAGGGAAGTCCTGACACAGGCTATAGCCTATGGCTATTCCCTGGGAGCATTCTGCTCTTCCATCGTGACTCACTCCCTCATCATGGTTCTTTGCCTTCACCTCCATGATCCTCTTCTCCATCAAGGTTTCCTCCCTGAAAATGTCCCCCACTCCCCAGCATCTATGGCCACACCCTCTTCAATGACTCCACTAAGATCTACTCTGTGGCTGTCACTGGTGTGTTCTCTTCCATGGTTTCGTTCGTGGCCCCAAGCCTGTGGTTTTCATCATGGCCTCTTCAGTAGAAACCTCGGCGACTCATTTTCACAATCACCTTCATGACTGTGACTCAATTCATAGGCCACATTGTAGCTTTCTTCATGGCCAAGACCACAGGCCCCTCCATGACTCAGTTTATTGTCGAGGCTGAAAAACAGTGGACCCAGGCCAAAATCATGGGTATAATAAGTGTTTCTCAGAGGCAAAAGAGTATCCCTTATTGTCGAGGCTGAAAAACAGTGGACCCAGGCCAAAATCATGGGTATAATAAGTGTTTCTCAGAGGCAAAAGAGTATCCCTCTAAAAGAGAAAGATGTGAATATTTTAAGAGAGTAATCCTCTCACATTTCACAATCCACCTGGTTGGTTGACTAAAATCACAAGCTCTCACTTTTTTTCCAGGTATTTATTTTACTGATACTGAACTTGAAATTAACAACAGTAAGCAAAGCAAAGCACAGCAAATGTCTTGTAGAAGATCTAGATTAAAAAGTCAGAGGTATAAAAATGAATAGTTTATCCTTTTCCAAGTTTTTCCCACCTTGAGGATTTTTAAAAATTGAAGTACAGTTAATTTACAATGTTGTGTCAGTTTCAAGTGTACAGCAAGTTGATTCAGTAATACATATATATATAATATATATAATACATATTCATTTTCAGATTCTTTTCCATTATAGATTATACTATATTATTATTATTATAGATATTGAATATAGTTTATCCTTTTCCAAGTTTTTCCCACCTTGAGGATTTTTAAAAATTGAAGTACAGTTAATTTACAATGTTGTGTCAGTTTCAAGTGTACAGCAAGTTGATTCAGTAATACATATATATATAATATATATAATACATATTCATTTTCAGATTCTTTTCCATTATAGATTATACTATATTATTATTATTATAGATATTGAATATAGTTCTCTGTGTTATACAGGAAGTCCTTTGTTGTTTACTTTTTTTATATATAGTACCATGCATATATTAATCTCAAACTTCTAATGTATCTCCCTCCCCGTGACTGTCTTTTTGGTAACCATAAGGCTGTGAGTCTATTTCTGTTTGGTAAATAAGTTCATTTGTGTCATTTTTTAGGTTCTCTATATTTAGGATTGGCTAATATGAATAATTTCAGCAGGCTTGGGCAATAGGGGTGGTCTTTAGTTGTCTGGTGCCTGACTCTTGGTGATGGTGGTTTAGCCTCTCTGTTGTGTCCAGCTCTTGTAACCACATGGACTGCAGCCCACCAGTCTCCTCTCTCCATGGAATATCCCAGGCAGGAATACTGAAGTGGCTTGTTATTTCCTTCTCCAGGGGATCTTCCCAATCCAGGGACCAAGCCTGGGTCTCTTGTATTGCAGGTAGATATTTTACCGACTATGCTACCAGGGAAGCCCCAAATCAGGGGATCTTCCCTATCCAGGGATCAAGCCTGGGTCTGCAGCGTTGGCAGCAAATTCTTTACCAATGAGCCACCTGGGAAGCCACATAAGTGCTGTCATATGATATTTGTCTTTTTCTGTCTAACTTCACTGAATATGATAATCTCTAGATCCATCCATGTTGCTGCAAGTGGCATTATTTCATTATTTTTTTATGGCTGAGCAATAGTCCATTGTATATATTTACCACATCTTCTTTATCCATTTATCTGTCAGTGGATATCTTNACATACACACACAAAATGGTACTACAAGCTTCCAGTAAGAGAGATGTAACGTAAACGATAACTATAATTAACATTTCTGTATCTTATTTATAGAAGTTAAGAGGGTAAATCATAAAATTTCTTATCATACATGCATTTTTAATCTTTCTTTAATATTGTATCTATACGAAAGGATGAATGTTCACTTAACTTATTTTAATGACAGTTTCATGATGTATGTAATTTGAATCATCGAGTTGCATACCTTAAACTTATACAGTGCTGTATGCCATTTATATCTCAGTAAAACTGGAAGAAAAAGAAGGAAGGAAGGCAGAAAAGGAGGGCAGAATTAAGAAAGAGTANAAATGTTCACTTAACTTATTTTAATGACAGTTTCATGATGTATGTAATTTGAATCATCGAGTTGCATACCTTAAACTTATACAGTGCTGTATGCCATTTATATCTCAGTAAAACTGGAAGAAAAAGAAGGAAGGAAGGCAGAAAAGGAGGGCAGAATTAAGAAAGAGTAAAGAATGAAAGTGATAAAGTGTCAGCAATCGCATATGTATTCTAAAAATAAAATACTAATCATCTTTTGCCTAAGCCTATTTTCTTTCAATTACTTTTTTAAAATGTATTTATTTTTTAATTGAAGGATAATTGCTTTACAGAATTTTGTTGTTTTTTGTCAAACATCAACATAAATCAGCTATAGATATACATATGTCCCCTCCCTCTTGAACCTGCTTCCTCTCTCCCTCCCCATTCCACTCCTCTAGTTTGATGCAGAGAGCTCCTGTTTGAGTTCCCTGAAAAATAGAGCTAATTCCCATGGATTATCTATCTATTTTACATATGGTAATATGTTTTCAAGTTTCTCTCTCCATACATCTCACCCTCTCCTCCCCTGACACTCCGTCCATAAGTCTGTTCTCTATGTCTGTTTCTCCATTGCTGCCCTGCAAATAAATTCATTGGTACCATCTTTCTAGATTCCATATATATGCATTAGTATTCTCTTTCTGACTTAATTCACTCTAATTAATTCACCTAAATCACTAATAAGTTTTAGTTTCATCCATCTAATGAATGAGACTCATTAGAACTGATTCAAATGTGTTCATTTTTATGGATGAATAATATTCCATTGTATATATGTACCATAGCTTCTTTATCCATTCACTTGTCCATGGCCATCTAGGTTGCTTTCATGTTCTAGCTATTGCAAATAGTGCTGCAATGAATACTGGGGTATATGTGTCTTTTTTCAATTTTGGTTTCCTCAGGGTATAGGTTTTCTTTTGCATCAATCAACTTCTTAAAATTAACTGAAAAATGGTATACCAGTTACTTACAAGTTATTTCTCACTCAAAGTCTTTGCTTTTCTCCTTAAGATAGCTAAAATCAGCTTCTGTTTTCCAGATAGCAACAATAACAGGCACATCACACTTATGGCTCCTGGATTCAAATGTGCTTTGATATATGACAGAAGTACTATTGAAAATTATTCTAGCAATTACTCTTTTATGGCAGCCAAGTCATCTCAAAACACTGAACTTGAGTTTCTCACTCACTAGGAGAGTGAGGTTTAATATCCTAGGCTCCAGGTGACTTTGGAAAAATCACAAAGCTGAAGAAAGAGACCAGATTCAAATTGCTGCTTTCCTTTCCACCAGCTCTGTGATGCTAGAAAAAACATCTTCTCTGTATTCATTTTCTTACCTTAGAGGAGGGCATGACAACCCACTCTAGAATTCTTGTCTGGAGATTCCCATGGACAGAGGAGTCTGCCAGGTTGTAATCCAAGTAATCACAAAGAGTCAGACATGACTGAGTGACTAACACAACACTAATAATTATTGCAAAATCAAATCTCTCTGGCTGTGAGAACCCTAAATTTTCCTTGCATATGAATACCTAATAAGCACAACATAAATGAATGAATACAGATACTTTAACTCATTTGTGGGTCTTTGACATCCTGGAACTGTCACTACTAAATGAAGTGTTGTATCTTCATTTGAAATGATTGCTCGTCATCTGTTCTGCTTGTTAGTTCACTTTTGTGTTTTTGTAATATAAATTTCTACACTTAAAATTGTTTTTATAGCAATTTCTATTATTAAGTTATATGCTATCTAGAAAGGGCAGGTTTTTTAATGTAAATAAAAATGCATAACCAACGTATTTTTCTGAGACCATAAATTTTGTATTTTTTTCTCAAGATAATGATTCTTTCTGACTTCTGTAACCTTAAGTAATTCCTGGAAAATATTGTTGCTGCCAATGTGTGACTGTGAGTGAAAATTAAATCTAATTTGAACAGGTGAGATTTTGATTTTACTGAACACTGTTTCTTGCACTGCAATATTGTTTCTAATTAAACATTCAGTACTTCCTATTGCCAAGTTACTTCAAATATGCTGAAGAACTAAGACCAAAATAGATAGGACAGAGCTTCAGAAACCCATGAGTTTAGAGAAAAAGAAAAAAAACTAAGATATCATGTACTTTTAAGACTGGGAACGAAGTTTCATGTTGAAGAATACAAATGGAAGACCCGGGGAAGAAAACAGAGTTGGCTCTTGCTTTTGAAACAGTGAATCTTATATGTATTTGCCCACATCAAGACAAAAAGTAATACCTAATAAGCACAACATAAATGAATGAATACAGATACTTTAACTCATTTGTGGGTCTTTGACATCCTGGAACTGTCACTACTAAATGAAGTGTTGTATCTTCATTTGAAATGATTGCTCGTCATCTGTTCTGCTTGTTAGTTCACTTTTGTGTTTTTGTAATATAAATTTCTACACTTAAAATTGTTTTTATAGCAATTTCTATTATTAAGTTATATGCTATCTAGAAAGGGCAGGTTTTTTAATGTAAATAAAAATGCATAACCAACGTATTTTTCTGAGACCATAAATTTTGTATTTTTTTCTCAAGATAATGATTCTTTCTGACTTCTATAACCTTAAGTAATTCCTGGAAAATATTGTTGCTGCCAATGTGTGACTGTGAGTGAAAATTAAATCTAATTTGAACAGGTGAGATTTTGATTTTACTGAACACTGTTTCTTGCACTGCAATATTGTTTCTAATTAAACATTCAGTACTTCCTATTGCCAAGTTACTTCAAATATGCTGAAGAACTAAGACCAAAATAGATAGGACAGAGCTTCAGAAACCCATGAGTTTAGAGAAAAAGAAAAAAAACTAAGATATCATGTACTTTTAAGACTGGGAACGAAGTTTCATGTTGAAGAATACAAATGGAAGACCCGGGGAAGAAAACAGAGTTGGCTCTTGCTTTTGAAACAGTGAATCTTATATGTATTTGCCCACATCAAGACAAAAAGCGGTAAGAAAGAGGGAAAAAAAAAATAGTAAATTAGGTGTTTTTGAATGACTTATCTTACTAAACAAATGGAAAATATATAAATCAAATAGAGAATAAAAGCAATTGTACAGATATCAACTTTCTGTTGTTCAGACCGTCATTTAAAGTCAGTTCATTTCAGTCGTTCAGTCGTGTTCAACTCTTTACAACCCCATGAACCGCAGCACACCAGGCCTCCCTGTCCATTACCAACTGCCGAATTCTACTCAAACCCAAGCCTATTGATGCCATCCAACCATCTCATCCTCTGTTGTTCCCTGCTCCTCCTGCCCTCAATCTTTCCCAGCATCAGGGTCTTTTCAATTGAGTCAGCACTTCACATCAGGTAGCCAAAGTATTGGAATTTTAGCATCAACATCAGTCCTTCCAATGAACACCCAGGACTGATCTCTTTTAGCATACACTAGTTGGATCTCCTTGCAGTCCAAGAGACTCTCAAGAGTCTTCTCCAACATCACAGTTCAAGCAACCAATTATTCTGTCCTCAGCTGTTTTATAGTTCAACTCTCACATCCATACATGACTACTGGAAAAACCATAGCCTTGACTAGATGGACCTTTGTTGACAATATGTCTCTTTTTTTAAAGATGCTGTCCAGGTTGGTCATAACTTTCCTTCTAAGGAGTAGTGAAGTGAAGTGAAAGCCGCTCAGTTGTGTCCGACTATCTGCAACCTTGTAGACTATACAGTCCATGGAATTCTCTAGGCCACAACACTGGAGTGGGTAGCCTTTCCCTACTCCAGAGGACTTTTCCAACCCAGGGATCGAACCCAGGTCTCCCGCATTGCAGGTGGATTCTTTACCAGCTGTAAGTGTCTTTTAATTTAATGGCTGCAATCACCATCTGCAGTGATTTTGGAGCTCAGAAATATAAAGTCTGACACTGTTTCCACTGTTTCCCCATCTATTTGCCTTGAAGTGATGGGACCGGATGCCATGATCTTAGTTTTCTGAATGTTGAGCTTTAAGCCAACTTTTTCACTCTCCTCTTTCACTTTCATCAAGAGGCTCTTCAGTTCTTATTCACTTTCTGCCATAAGGGTGGTGTTATCTGCATATCTGAGGTTATTGATATTTCTCCTGGAAATTTTGATTCCAGCTTGTGCTGCCTCCAGCCCAGCATTTCTCATGATGTATTCTGCATATAGGTTAAATAAGCAGGGTGACAATATACAGCCTTGATGTACTCCTTTTTCTATTTGGAAACAGTCTGTTCCATGTCCAGTTCTAACTGTTGCTTCCTGACCTGCATATATATTTCTCAAGAGTCAGGTCAGGTGATGTGATATTCCCATTTCTTTAAGAATTTTCCACAGTTTATTGTGATCCACACAATCAAAGGTTTTGGCATAGTCAATAAAGCAGAAATATATGTTTTTCTGGAACTCTCTTGCTTTTTCAATGGTCTAGCAGATGTTGGCAATTTGATCTCTGGTTCCTCTATCTTTTCGAAAACAAGCTTGAACATCAGGAAGTTCATGGTTCACATATTGCTGAAGCGTGGCTTGGAGAATTTTGAGCATTACTTTACTAGCATGTGAGATGAGTGCAATTATGCAGTAGTTTGAGCATTTTTTGGCATTGTCTTTCTTTGGGATTGGAATGAAAACTGACCTTTTCCAGCCCTGTGGCCACTGCTGAGTTTTCCAAATTTGCTGGCATATTGAGTGCAGCACTTCTACAGCCGCATCTATTAGGATTTTAAATACCTCAACTGAAATTCCGTCATCTCCACTAGCTTTGTTTTTACTGATGCTTCCTAAGGCCCACTTGACTTCACATTCCAGGATGTCTGGCTCTAAGTGAGTGTGAGTGATCACACCATCATGATTATCTGGGTCATGAAGATATTTTTTGTACAGTTCTGTGTATTCTTGCCACCCCTCTTAATATCTTCTGTTTCTGTTAGGTCCATACCATTTCTGTCCTTTGTTGAGCCCATCTTTGCATGAAATGTTCCCTTGGTATCTCTAATTTTCTTGAGGAGATCTCTAGTCTTTCCCCTTCTGTTGTTTTCCTCTATTTCTTTGCATTGATCACTGAGGAATGTTTTCTTATCTCTCCTTGCTATTTTTTGGAACTCTGCATTCAAATGGGTATATCTTTCCTGTTCTCCTTTGCTTTTCACTTCTCTTCTTTTCAGAGCTATTTGTAAGACCTCCTCAGATAGCCATTTTGCTTTTTTGCTTTTCCTTTTCTTATGGATGGTCTTGATTCCTATCTCCTGTACAATGTCATGAACCTCCATCCATAGTTCATCAGGCACTCTATTAGATCTAGTTCCTTAACTCTATTTCTCACTTACACTTTATAATCATAAGGGATTTGATTTAGTTCATACCTGGAAGGTCTAGTGGTTTTCCCCACTTTCTTCGATTAAGTCTGAATTTGGCAAGTTAAAATCAAACTATAGTAAAAGTGTCATGAAAATGTTGATATAGATATTAGTATGAAAAGATCTTGGTAGATACATTATTGAGATGAAAAATATGAAGGTCATAAAATAAATAGCAAAATATGTGTTGGGGAGGGGCTGATATAACAGAATGAGCTAAAAAGAACCCTGCAAAATTGTCAGTAGCTGAGTTGTGAGATTTAACAGAGAATCCCAGAGAATTTATCAAACAAGTGTGTGTGTGTGTGTGTGTGTGCGCACACACACATGTGTGTATGTGTGAAAACAGAGAGGAAAAAGAGAGAATAAAATAAAATTTAACAGAAAGAATAAATAAAATTCCATAATATATCAATATTTGTTAGGTACAAATGGGACTTCAGAGTAGGGAGAGTAAATAAGGAGACATTAAAAAAAAATGTGTTTTTGCATTCTATAGACCTGAAGAGAAAACATAAGTCCTTAGATGTTCATTGTCAACCCAAGACAAGAAAAATAGATTTAAAATGACTCATAATTTGTCATATCACAATAGAATTTTAGAACAAAAATGTTTTCTCATTGGAAGTTCCAAGAGATAGCTTGATGCTAGAAACAGCTATTAAAGGAATAATCAGCAGATAGACAAGTGAATTCTCACTAGTAATCTTGGGTTTAAGATACTTAAGGAATAGATTTATATTTCTGAAGTAACTAGAATTTTACACTCAATCAAGCTAACATTCAACTATGAGCACTAAAAGAAAAACTTTTAAAGCATGCTCATTTCTTATCCAACATCCCTATCTGAAAGAATTGCTATGCTAGAAGGCACTCTAAAAAAAAAAAAAAAAAGCAATGACCCTAAGGGAGAAAGTATATAAGCAAGAATGAACAGCAATGTAACTTATATAATTTATACTTTGGCTTAAATAAGTAGTTTATGAAGGAAAAATGGCAACTTAACTTTTTAATGAAAAGTTGATTTTTTTGGGATTTCAATATAGAATAACTTTTCAGCTCATTGACACAGAAGACAGCAGGAGGAGGGAGAAAAAGGAAAAGAAATGCCAAGATTCTTTATTTACATGATAAAATATAAAGAAAATTATTAACATAAGGCATTGCACAGAAAGATCAAAATTTAAATATACATGTTAAAATTTCAAGTGCAACAATTTGATAATTATTGAAATGTCAAATTTTCAAGCTATTAGAGGGAAAAAAATGGAACTAGGAAAACTACATGAATTTATCAAAATATAAGAACAATTTTTTAAAGCAAAGAAAGTAGAAAGGAAAAAAACTAAATTGTCAGGAAATAGCCTAGACATCTCAGCAAACACAAATAAAATGAATTTTTATAAAAATTAACAGTTTATGTGCTTAGTCTCAAGAAAGTTTTGAAAACATGATTTTATTTTCTAAGAGATTTATACTTAGAAGAAAATAACTTCTAAAAGTTGATAATGAAGATACAGAAAACATGCCTATCAGATACCAGGACATGGAAACAACCTAGATGTCCATCAGGGGATGAATGGATAAGAAAGCTGTGGTATATATACACAATGGAGTATTACTCAGCCATTAAGAAGAATACATTTGAATCAGTTCTAATAAGATGGATGAAACTGGAACCAATTATACAGAGTGAAGTAAGCCAGAAAGAAAAACACCAGTACAGTATACTAACACATATATATGGAATTTAGAAGATGGTAATGAGGACCCTGTATGCAAGACAGCAAAAGAGATACAGATGTGTAGAGCGGACTTATGGACTCTGAGGGAGAAGGAGAGGGAGAGGGAGAGGGAAGGATGATTTGGGAGAATAGCATTGAAATATGTATACTATCATGTAAGAAATGAATTGCCAGTCTATGTTCAATGCAGGATGCAGGATGCTTGGGGCTGGTGTATGGGGATGATCTGGAGGGAAGATGTGGGGTGGGATGCACAGAGTCGGACACGACTGACACGACTTAGCAGCAGCAGCAGCATGCTTAAGAGGACAACTGTTATCTTTTATAATTGATACAATCCATAACTCTTCAAAAGGTGCATTCATTCATTTATTCTGTCACATTGAAAACCTACATTCTATCAGACATATTTTAGCCTACAGAAGGAAAGCGGTTAACAGATCCTAGCTGGAAGTTATCCAGCAAATTTCACAGGACTAAAATAAAACAGGTGGCCTTACACTGAGATGGCAGAAACTACTGGAAGAACAGATGGTGGTGAAGATGTGTTAGAGTCTGAGAGTCCGTTTGGGGTATACGTCTTTTGAATTTCCTGGTAGAAAAGAAATGTCATAAAAAGTTCTTTCTGTAAGTCTTAGGGTCAGGGTGAAATCCAGTTTGGAGCTATAAATATTAAAATCCATAGTACAGAAACTGGGCTTCCCAGGTGGTGCTAGTGGTAAAGAACCTACCTGCCAATGAGGAGACCCAAGAGACATGGCTTCCACCCCTGGGTCAGGAAGATCCCCTAGAGGAGGGCATTGCAACCTACTCCAGTGTTCTCACCTGGAGAATCCCAAGGACAGAGGAAGCTGGTGAGCTATAGTCCATAGGGTTGCAAAGAGTCAGACACAACTGAAGTGACTGAGCATGAGCAGTGTAGAAATTACATTTAAAAACACATGACAATGGCATTTGCAAGTGTATATTTGTAAATGAAAACAAACAAAATACAAGAAATGCAAGGACTGAACCCATGGTAACTCTAACATCATTAGAGCACATGAGACAAAACTGAAAAAATTGAACACAAATTGTCATAGCATATAAGGAAAACTGGGATAATGCTGATAATCAGGAATACAAGTTATAGATGTGTTCTAGATATGAGAGAGGCAAATGTGGTTTACAGATTCAGCAAGATAAAGACTAAGAATTGACTCTGTATTACTTGGTAGTTAAGAAATCATTGCTGACTTTGGGCAATTTGGGTAGAATAATAGGAGTGGTGATTCTAACTGGAATGAGCTTAAGGAATAATATGAAAAAAAATTAAAATAAATGAGTTTAGTTGTCATTTAGTCACTACGTTGTGTCCAGCTCTTTGCAAACCTATGGATTACAGAATGGAAGGCTTCCCTGTCCTCCACCATCTCCCAGAGTTCACTCAAGTTTGCTTATCTATAATGAGTTTAAATGAGTTTTCTAATAAAGCTTGTTGTAACAAGGGGAAAAAGTTTTATATATAAATAAGGGAAACAGGATATAGAGATTGTGGGTTGTTTTGGTAGTGTTAAGGTAGAAGAAAAAGCAACAGGTCTATATACTTAGATAACTCACATGCATAAATATAATAAATAAAAAAGCAAAAGCTGATTTGTCAGTGTACTTCAGGAAATTTGTGAGAATAAGACATATTTACACAACTGAAGGTGTAGCCTCTGACTAGAAATGTGGACTCTATTTGCAATGAACCAGTAGCATTTCTATCACCACAAATACAATGAAGTGTGTTGATATGATGATGGCACCTTGTGGACATCCTTTTTTAAGTGCTGTAAAAGAAGATGGAAAATAAATGCCTCAATCATGCCTTTCCCCTTTTTGAATCACCTGCCAATAAATTTCACACCGTTGGCCAGAGCTATCAGAAGACAATGGGCAAAGGAAATATTGGAGATGGAGAATTCTCCCAGGCAGTCATTTCAGTAGTTTCCTGTGGCACAGAGTATAGTGAATAAGAATGAAGACTGGATCTAGAGAGATATGCTTGGGGCTGGTGTATGGGGATGATCTGGTACACTGGAGTGGGTTGCCATTTGCTTCTCCAATGCATGAAAGTGAAAAGTGAAAGTAAAGTCACTCAGTCGTGTCCAACTCTAAGTGACCCCATGGACTGTAGCCTACCAGGCTCCTCCATCCATGGGATTTTCCAGGAAGAATACTGGAGTGGGTTGCCATCACCTTCTTTGACCTCAAGTTTAATTTTCTTTCTGTTACATCATCATAATGATATTACATCTCCAGTGATACCTTTTTTTGCAAAATTGATTTATAATATAGAAATATTTTAATATTTAAAATATTTTGATATATCAGTTCAGTTCAGTCGCTCAGTTGTATCCGACTCTTTGCGACCCCATGAATTGCAGCACACCAGGCATCCCTGTCCATCACCAACTCGCAGAGTTCACTCAGACTGACAATTCTTTGTATACTTACTTTTTATGAAATTAAATAGCTTGCCTTTTACTATTTTCATCATACATATGTTTAACATTTGTCTTTCCATGATACATTAAGTACGTTCCTGCAAAATAAATTTTATTACTTGCATAGCAATCTATAATATGGAAAAAACTTTCCAAACTCAAAAAATTTTAAACATTGCTTTGGTAAATATCTTGTACCTATCAATCACAAATTCTTTAAGGTAAGTTCCAGATAAACTCTTTAAGATAAGTTCACTGTTAAATATATAGAGGAGGGATGGTTTTAAGGCTTATTCTTTGAATTACACTTGAGAAAAATCAATTATGCAAATATCTTTTAAACCATTTTCCTATTGTTTGATTAAAGTATTTCAACTTTAAAGTTTTATTGATAGATAAATTCTGGACTTTTTTTCTTGGAAAGCAACATTCACTCAGTAGAATAAAAATGCCACAGTTTTTCGTTTCATTTTTTGCACAGTAAAATGTAATTCTCTTGGATCTTACTTCCCTAAGAGATTATCTTGAGAAATACAAGTTTAGGCAATTATTTCCTTAATGTAAGAACAAGTGAATGAACTTTAGATACTTATTTTCTGCAGTTTTTAAACTATAAGGATTTTTAGTGTTTTGCAAGTGAGAACGTAAGTTATCTATGTTGTTTTATTTTGTTAATAAAGATACATTATATCATAAACTCAATCATCCCCTAGCATAATTTCCTATTTCTGTTATAATACTAAAAATAAAAGTAATAGTAGAATAGTGTCTTATAGGGAACAGCATGTTCGACTATCAGTAAAAAAAAAATTTTTACATGTTTTAAAAAATTCTCATTTGCAAGCAACCTGCACAGCGGAGAGTTTAGCATAAAAGAAATGTTCGACTTTATTAGATACTTATGTGAATATCAATATGTCTACAACTAATCTCTCGTATTTTCCCTCAAACTTTCTTATTATCAGCATTTATCCTCTTGGCATCTCCATTTATCTGATTACTGAGACAAAAAATCTTATAACATTAAATCTTGTTTCTTTTATAGCCCTTTGTCAAAACATCAGCAAATTCTGATGTAATTGGCTTTGAAATATATTCTGAATTTGATTCTTACCTTCAGTACAAATCATCTCCTACCGGGACCTCAGCCATCCTCTCCTATCTAGTTTTACTGTGGTGACCGTTTTCTCTAAGTCAATTCACCCAAGTGACACCTTTTTAAACTTAAAATAGATTATGTCATTATCTTGATCAAACCTTCAATGGCTTCTCATCCAACTTAACATAAAATCCAGATTCCTTCTGCAGCAAAAGTCTCCACATGATCCTTGGTTTCATCATTCATAAAATGTGGAAAATAGTAGCATATATTCCCTAATTCTTCGGTGAGGAGTGACTTGAGATAATGCATATGAAGATCTCAGCACATGATAAGCTTGCATGATTATGAGATAATACTTTTACCTGTTCTTAAAGCTCAACATTCAGAAAACGAAGATAATGGCATCCAGTCCCATCACTTCATGGGAAATGGATGGGGAAACAGTGGAAACAGTGTCAGACTTTATTTTTTTGGGCTCCAAAACCACTGCAGATGGTGACTGCAGCCATGAAATTAAAAGACGCTTGCTCCTTGGAAGAAAAGTTATGACCAACCTGGATATTATATTCAAAAGCAAAGACATTACTTTGCCGACTAAGGTCCGCCTAGTCAAGGCTATGGTTTTTCCTGTGGTCATGTATGGATGTGAAAGTTGGACTGTGAAGAAAGCTGAGCACCGAAGAATTGATGCTTTTGAACTGTGGTGTTGGAGAAGACTCTTGAGAGTCCCTTGGACTGCAAGGAGATCCAACCAGTCCATTCTGAAGGCTGTCTCTTATACACATCTATAATGCAGGATGCAGGATGCTTGGGGCTGGTGTATGGGGATGATCTGGAGGGATGATGTGGGGTGGGAGGTGGGAGGGGGGTTCATGTTTGGGAGTTCGTGTAAAAAACTAAATAAATACAAAAAATAAATAAAAATAAAAAAAATAGAGAGATATATGGAAGATATCCAGCATAAAATTTAATAGATTATGAAACAGCAGATAAAAAAATAGAATTTATATCTACTGATAAAAATCGTTTCTAAAAATATTTTTTTCAATTCAGTATACCTACAACCTGTTTATCTTTATGCACAAAGGGACCAAACAGTCCTAAATTTACATACATACCCATGATGATCAATTTTATAAATCTATTTGACCAGGCTAAGAGTTGCCCAGAGGGCTGGGAAAACATTATTTCTGGCCATGTCTCTGAGGGCGGCTCTTGAGAAATCAGCATTTGAGTCATAGGCTGATACAGATCAGCTCACACCAATGGGTCAGGCATCATCCAATCTGCTGAAATCTCCAACTGAACTAAAGGTAGTTGAATGCTGAATTCTCTCTCTTTTTGAACTGGAACATCTATCTATCTTCTACTTTCAGATTTCAGAGCTCACAGAGCTCTGGCCTTCACTCTGGGACTTCCAGGGATGACCTCTAGGATTCTCAGGCCTTCAGACTTGGACTTAAATATACCACTGTATTTTCTGGTTCTCTAGCTTGCATGGGGCATATTGTAGGACTTCTCAGCCTGCATAATCACATGAGCCAATTTCCATAGTATTAAGGTTGATGCAAAAGTAATTGCAGTTTTTCATTGTTAAAATTTACCATGTAGTATTGGAACATATCCTTAAATAAATGTGGTTATGGTATATACATTATTTTAATGTGCATTTCTCACTTTATTTTTTTCCAATGACTTATTACTTGTTGTTTATTTGATATTTATTGAAATGATGTTAGGCAAAAAACAAATTCAAATGATTTTCTTAATCGAGTTCAAAATGGGTTGTAAAGCAGTGGAGACAACTTGCAACATCAACAACACATTTGGCCCAGCAAATGCTAAGGAACATACAGTGCTTTGGTGGTTCAAGAAGTTCTGCAAAGGAGAGCAGAAACTTGAAGATGAGGAATGCAGTGGCCAGCCATGGAAAGTTGACAATGACCAATTGAGAGCATTCATCCAAGCTGATCTTCTTACAACTACATGAGAAGTTGCAGAAGAATTCAGTGGCATCCATTCTACAGTTCTTTGGCATTTGAAGCAAACTGGAAAGGTGAAAGAGCTCGATAAGTGGGTGCCTCATGAACTGACCAAAACTCAAAAGAGTCATCATTTGGAAGTATCATCTTCTCTTATTCTGTGCAACAACAATGAATCATTTCTTGATTGGATTTTGATGTGCAATAAAAAGTGGATTTTATATGACAACAGGCAACCAACAGCTCAGTGGTTGGACTACAAGAAGCTCCAAAGCACTTTCCAAAGCCAAACTTGCACCAAAAAAAGTGATAGTTACTTCTGGTCTGCTGCCAATCTGATCCATGAACCCTTTCTAAATCCTGGCAAAATCATTACATCTGAGAAGTATGTTCACCAAATCTATGAGGTGCACCAATAACTGAAATGCCTGCAGCCATCATTGGTCAACAGAAAGGGCCCAATTCTTTTTTGAGATAATGCCTGACTACATATTGCACAACCTACACTTCAAAGTTAAGCAAATTGGGTTACAAAATTTTGCCTCATGTGTCATATTCAACTAATTTCTTGCCAAATGACGACCATTTCTTCAAGCATCTTGACAACTTTTTGCAGGGAAACCGCTTCCACAACCAGCATGATGCAGAAAATGCTTTCCAAGTGTTCGTTGAATCCTGAAGCATCGGTTTTTATGCTACAGGAATAAACAAGCTTATTTTCTCACTGGAAAATATGTGTTGATTGTAATGGTTCCTGTTTTTATTAATAAAGATGTGCTTGAGCCTAGTTATAATGATTTTAAAATCATGGTCTGAAACAACAATTACATTTTCACCAACCTAATATTTTATCTTATATATTGATATATATCCTATTCATTCTGTTTTTCTGAAGAACCCTAATATAATATTGATTTTAGTGCATTAAAAATAATCTATAAGTAAATAAGGTAAATTGCTAGCAAGGGTTATTATTCATGTGAATACTTGTTAATAGATATGGGCAGAAACACAAGAAGAAAGTTTTTACTCATTTGTTCTTTAAATTTTAAAGTGAATATATATTCTTGTGCCAGATTAATTAAAATTTTAAATTTTTAAGTAAAAAAATCAGTTCTACAATTTTATAGAGTAATTGGGCAAAGTGAGTGTGGCAGCCAAGTTCATATCTCTTCTAATATATAAAATACATAAAATCAGAACGAGAAAAGCACAATGAAAGATTATTTCCTTAGCTGAAGTGAGTCATTTATCAATTTTAACTTATGCAATTGTATCAGTTTGTAATTATTTTTCATAATATTACTGTAAATAGT
Organism: Oreotragus oreotragus; assembly: GCA_006410675.1. NCBI lineage: Eukaryota > Metazoa > Chordata > Mammalia > Artiodactyla > Bovidae > Oreotragus > Oreotragus oreotragus. The sequence continues at coordinate 380,206 of SJYX01012459.1, read as the reverse complement.
ATATTTTATATTAATGTACATTCACATGGATTCATCAGTTAAATTATTTTTTCTGGTGGGAACCAAAAATAATTTTCTCTGTCTTGCCAATAGAAAATAAAAATTGAGGTACAGAAACACCAGCGACTTTCTCCAAATAGTCATGGTAACTTATTGACAGAATACAAAATAGAACACATTTCTCCAAGTTCTGGCCTGGAGACCTCTACTCTATATCACCTGGTAATCAAGGGTTTTGCCATGTGGGAAAATTATGCATAGATACAATATTTATGGCTTTATTACTTTAGAATCTACTTCTAACCTCTAGGGAAGTGAAAAATTTGCTTTGTTTCTACAGGAAATTCTGCAATAATCTAAGCTTATGGTCCCCAATTTCTGTGGCAAGGTTCCCCAGGGAATTATGGTGAACTCACAGGGAAGCTAAAGGATATTTTAGATTTTCATGGAAAACATAATGATGCTATACATCTGATGACACTGACAGAAGAATTATCGCTAAGTACTGCAGTTTCTACATTAGATCAAGTATCATATACTTCAATGTCATCGTTTTCAAAGCCACCTTTTGTTGTTTATTATGAGAATAAGCAAGTACTGCATGAAAATTAACCAGGAATAGGAAATGAAAGTGACTTTAACCCATCTGATTCTGAGGTTTGAGAAGTAGTACAGTGACAAACAAGCACATACATTCCTTTAGTAAGCAGTAACATTTAATTACAGTTAAATTTATTTTATTTATTTGTACTAGTCTTTTCAAATGGCTGCAATTTTATGGTATAAATATTCATTAAGTTGTTTGGACATTAGTAAAAAGGACTTTCAGTTATTTCCTTTGGCTTTGGATCACTATAAAAAAAAATGAGATACTAAAAGCAACTGGAACAGAAAATGTTTGGAAATCTCTGATCTAAAAATTCAAATTTACACATACATTCCTTTAGTAAGCAGTAACATTTAATTACAGTTAAATTTACTTTATTTATTTGTACTAGTCTTTTCAAATGGCTGCAATTTTATGGTATAAATATTCATTAAGTAGTTTGGACATTAGTAAAAAGGACTTTCAGTTATTTCCTTTGGCTTTGGATCACTATTAAAAAAATGAGATACTAAAAGCAACTGGAACAGAAAATGTTTGGAAATCTCTGATCTAAAAATTCAAATTTATAATTATTACAAAAGTTCCAGGCACAATTATTTTAAGTACAAGTCTTACTCATTACCTTCTAACTCTGAATTATTCTTCTTCAACTATAGATTATTAAATATCATTCCACTCTTTTACTGTCTTTTATTGTTTTGGATGGAAAAATATTTAATTTACATGTAGTACTTTTTCATGAATGTGTATCTAAATGGACTATTTCAGGACTTTTCACGGATTGTAGACAGTGATAAATAATCTTGCAAGATTATTTCCCTAATTTTTTAATCACCTTTTCTTCATTTGACAAAAAATGTAAATTAATATTCAAACTCAGGCAGAAAGCAGGTATAAGGCATTAAACTAGTTAATTATTACATGAAGTTAGACTAGTTAATATAATGAACACAAATATAAACAGAGATGTTGAAAGCAAAGGGAAATCACTTCATATTGCAATATAGATTTCTAGATTAGAAATCTCTGCCACTATCTTGTTATATCAACATAAGCAACTTCATCTTCCAGGCCTCCGTTTTGTTTCCACAAGAAGAATGTTTATTCACTTATCAATCTAGCAATAATTTATAAGTATACAGAGTATTTTGAAAAACTTATCTCACATGCTAGTAAAGTAATGCTCAAAATTCTCCAAGCCAGGCTTCAGCAATACATGAACCGTGTACTTCCTGATGTTCAAGCTGGTTTTAGAAAAGGCAGAGGAACCAGAGATCAAATTGCCAACATCTGCTGGATCATGGAAAAAGCAAGAGAGTTCCAGAAAAACATCTATTTCTGCTTTATTGACTATGCCAAAGCCTTTGACTGTGTGGATCATAATAAACTGTGGATAATTCTGAAAGAGATGGGAATACCAGACCACCTGACCTACCTCTTGAGAAATCTGTATGCAGGTCAGAAAACAGCAGTTAGAACTGGACATGAAACAACAGACTGGTTCCAAATAGGAAAAGGAGTACGTCAAGGCTACATATTGTCACCCTGTTTATTGGCTTAGAGCTCAACATTCAGAAAATGAAGATCATGTCATCCGGTCTGATCACTTCATGGGAAATAGATGGGGAAACAGTGGAAACAGTGTCAGACTTTATTTTGGGGGGCTCCAAAATCACTGCAGATGGTGACTGCAGCCATGAAATTATAAAGAGGAGAGTGAAAAAATTGGCTTAAAGCTCATCATTCAGAAAATGAAGATCATGGCATCCTGTCCCATCACTTCATGGGAAATAGATGGGGAAACAGTGGAAACAGTGTCAGACTTTATTTTGGGGGGCTCCAAAATCACTTTAGATGGTGACTGCAGCCATGAAATTAAAAGACGCTTACTCCTTGGAAAAAAGTTATGACCAACCTGGATAGTATATTCAAAAGCAGAGACATTACTTTGCCGACTAAGGTCTGCCTAGTCAAGGCTATGGTTTTTCCTGTGGTCATGTATGGATGTGAAAGTTGGACTGTGAAGAAAGCTGAGCACCGAAGAATTGATGCTTTTGAACTGTGGTGTTGGAGAAGACTCTTGAGAGTCCCTTGGACTGCAAGGAGACCCAACCAGTCTATTCTGAAAGAGATCAGCCCTGGGATTTCTTTGGAGGGAATGATACTGAAGCTGAAACTCCAGTACTTTGGCCACCTCATGAGAAGAGTTGACTCATTGGAAAAGACTCTAATGCTGGGAGTGACTGGGGGCAGGAGGAGAAAGGGATGACCGAGGATGAGATGGCTGGATGGCATCATAGACTCGATGGACATGAGTCTGAGTGAACTCCGGGAGATGGTGATGGACAGGGAGGCCTGGCGTGCTGCGATTCATGGGGTCGCAAAGAGTTGGACACGACTGAGCGACTGAACTGAGTCCCTTCTGTGACCCCACGGACTTTGGCCAAACAGGCTTCTCTGTCCATGGCATCTTCCGGTCGAGAATACTGGAGCAGGTTGCTGTTTCCTCCTCCAGGGAGCTCTTTCCAGCCCAGTGATCCAACCTGTGTCTCTTGCATTGCAGGCGGGTTCTTCACCACTGAGCAACCTGGGAATAGGGCTCGCCAGACGCAGTTTATTATTATTGAAACCAGGCTAAATGGGTCAGTTCTCCATCCCCGCCTCCTCTCTGTTCCAGGGCCACTTTCAGGCCCCCTCGCAGTGACCTGCACCTTTTCTCCGTGTCTCGGTGGGTCCCCCGCCCACAGTCTTAAGGGCAGTGGCCAGGTCTCCTGTGGAATGTCCAGGCTGGGCTGGTCTGCCATTTCCTCCCTGGAAATGGGCTGATGGATCTGGGGAAGGACTGCACAGAGTGAGAGGCCCGTCTTGGCCCTTCACGCCAGGGATGCAGGTGCCCACGGGACAACCTTCGTGTTGACCTGGTCACTCGGTCGGGTGGAGTGCCCAGGTGTCTCCACTGCAGGTTCCATCCTCCCCTCACCTGTGTTCTTTGGATGCGACACACCTTCAGGTCAAGGTCTTGCCCAGCATTGCTTATTTGACTGAGCGACTGAACTGAACTGAACTGATGAACATTGGGGTTCATGTATCATTTTGAATCAGAGTTTTCTAAGAGTGGGATTGCAGGATCATATGGTGACTCTCTCTTCAATTTTTTAAGGAACCTCCATACTGTTTTCCATTATGGCTGTACCAATTTACATCCCCACCAACAGTGTAGGAGTGTTCTTTTTTCTCCTTCATTTATTATTTGTAGACTTTTCAAAAATATATTTATTTATTTAGCTGCTTTGGGTCTTACTTGCAACACATGGACTCTTCATTTCATCGTGTGGAATCTTTCCTTGTGGCACCTGGGCTTAGTTGCTCTGTGACATGTGGCACCTTAGTTCACCAGCCAGGAATTAAACCTGCATCCCCTGCATTGGCAGGTGGATTCTTAACCACTGGACCACCAGGGAAGTCTGCACCCTGGAATTTTCTGCACCCCAGGGAAATGCACCATAATAAGATAGGGGCTGGAAGGTAAAGGGTGGGTGGCTGTAGAAGGGGAACTAGAAAAGTATAACTAGCTGATGCTTTGACCACAGGCAAAAAAACCATATGGAAGCTGAAAATTGGGAAGATGATTCTCAACCGTTAAGACACACCACTCCTGCATAACACTCTTTAGAAGCCTTCATATACCTCCAAGAGTATCCACAGACTCCATTTAAGGATCATTGTGCTAGGCCAGCAGTGCAAAAGTGCTTAATCTCATCCACTGCCTAGACCTCTGCTTGGGTCAAACCTGCTGGGTGAGCTGGGGTTTTGTCAGATTAAAAAGTGTTTCGTTCATGTAAGTGGATCCCACGATGAAAGCTGAGTCATGATGCTTCTTAACCCTACGTACACACTCCAGTTGCTGGCAATAATGAGATGTTCATAGCGTAACTATGTGAATTAACCACAAGCTGAGTTACTCACTGTGGTGCTCTCCCTTTTCATTTCCCTCTATTTTGAAGTGCCTATTGCTGTTTCTCTTTGGAAATCAAAATTTTTAGTCACAAGTTATGCCTGCTGGATAATATTTTACAGCTTTATTGAGATATAATTTATATCACATATAGTTTGTCTGTTTAAAATAGATATATTAATGTGGTTTGCAAAGTCAAGTGGGCCTTAGGAAGCATCACTATGAACAAAGCTAGTGGAGGTGTGGAATTCCAGCTGAACTATTGCAAATCCTAAAAATAATGCTGTTAAAGTGCTGCACTCAATATGATAACCAATTTGGAAAACTCAGTGGTGGCCACAGGACTGGAAAATGTCAGTTTTCATTCCAAGTCCAAAGAAAGGCAATGACAAAGAATGTTCAAACTACTGCACAATTGTACTCATCTCACACAGTAGCAAAGTTATGCTCAAAATTTTCCAAGCCAGGCTTCAACAGTATGTGAATGGTGAACTTCCAGATGTTCAAGCTGGGTTTAGAAAAGGCAGAGGAACCAGAGGTCAAATTGCCAACATTTGTTGGATCATCAAAAAAGCAAGAGAGTTCCAGAAAAATAGCTACTTCTGCTTTATTGACTACGCCAAAGACTTTGACTGTGTGGATCACCACAAACAATGGAAAATTCTTAAAGAGATGGGACTACCAGACCACCTGACCTGCCTCCCGAGAAATCTGTCAAGAAGCAACACTTAGAACCGGACATGGAACTGACTGGTTCCAAATTGGGAAAGGAGTACATCGAGGCTGTATATTGTCATCCTGCTTATTTAACTTATATGCAGAGTACATCATGAGAAATGCTGGGTTGGATGAAGCACAAGCTGGAATCAAGATTGCTGGGAGAAATATCAATAGCCTCAGATATGCAGATGACACCACCCTTATGGCAGAAAGTGAAGAAGAACTAAAGAACCACTTGATGAAAGTGAAAGAGGAGAGTGAAAAGGTTGGCTTAAAGCTCAACATTCAGAAAACTAAGATCATGGCATCTGGTGCCATCACTTCATGGCAAATAGATGGGGAAACAATGGAAACAGTGACAGACTTCATTTTCTTAGGCTCCAAAATTGCTGCAGATGGTGACTGCAGCCATGAAATTAAGACACTCACTCCTTGGAAGAAAAGCTATGACCGTCTAGACAGTATATTAAAAAGCAGAGACATTACTTTTCCAACAAAGGTCCATCTGAAGTGAAGTGAAGAGAATTGAAGTCACTCAGTCGTGTCCCACTCTTTGCGATCCCATGGACTGTAGTCTACCAGGCTTCTCTGTCCATGGGATTTTCCAGGCAAGAGCACTGGAGTGGGTTGCCATTTCCTTCTCCAGGGGATCTTCCTGACCCAGGGATCGAACCCAGGTCTCCTGCATTGCAGGCAGACGCTTTACCTTCTGAGCCACCAGGGAAGCCCTAAGGTCCATCTAGTCAAAGCTATGGTTTTTCCCATTGTCATGTATGAACGTGAGAATTGGACTGTAAAGAAAGTTGAGTGCCGAAGAATTGATGCTTTTGAACTGTGGTGTTGGAGAAGACTCTTCAGAGTCCCTTGGACTGCAAGGAGATCCAACCAGTCCATCCTAAAGGAAATCAGTCCTGAATATTCATTGGAAAGACTGATGCTGAAGCTGAAACTCCAATAGTTTGTCCACCTGATGCAAAGATCTGACTAATTTGAAAAGACCCTGATGCTGGGAAAGATTGAAGGTGGGAGGAGAAGGGGACGACAGAGGATGATATGGTTGGATGGCATCACCAACTCAATGGACATGAGTTTGAGTAAACTCTGGGAGTTGGTGATGGACAGGGAAGCCTGGTGTGCTGCAGTCCATGGGTTAGCAAAGAGTTGGACACGACTGAGCGACTGAACTGAAATGAACTGAATGGGGCTTAGTATATTTACAGTCATTAACAAGCCCTTTTGAACTGCAGACTAAATTCTTTCTTCCCTCTTGTTCTTTTACTCCCTCTGATCTATCTCTTCCTTTCTTCTCTGTTTTGAACTTTATTACTCATGTGTTAGTCCTCCTGAATCAATCCTCTAAGTGTCTTCTATTTTCTGGGTGATTTTCATCTTTGATTTGTTGCGTCTAATTGAGCTACTTTTCCCACTTGATCTTCCAGATAATTAATTTTATTCTCAGCCAACTTCCTTAAATTTGTCTATTATAATTTAAATGTGAAAATGCATGTTTTGCAATTTAAAATTATTTAAATGGACTACCTTTAAATAATTCCCCAATCTCATTTATTTTCACATTTTTCACATTATATTTTCCACAGTTCACACCAGTGGGAGGCAACTTTCTAGGGGGTTCAACTCAGCTTCTCTTTCTGGTTGCTGGGTCCGTTCAGGTAAGAGGATGGTGGTGGTGGGCTTGTGTATGGCTCATCATGGCCTCGTTGGCTAGGATCAGCTGTCTGGTTTGCTGACACTTGAGAAACCCAGTGAGTGGTGGAAGGCAGAGCAGCTCCCACTGCTGTGAGTTGGGGTGAACCCACCCACAACCTGCCAGCTCTTTTCTGAGGACTCTGTCCCAGGTGGAAGCCCTGTCACTGCCTCATGGATTCAGAGCCACTAGCCTTTTTCAACACAGCTCTTCTCTGTCTTCCAAGACCTGTAGGATCAAGTAGCCTTCTATCCTAGACCTTGAAAGGGGTTTGTGCAGCCCCTGTGCAAGGGGAATTCATGAGAATCTCGGCTTTACCCCAGGTGTTCCTGCCATGAGCCTCTTGGTAAAGTCAGGAAGTCTTTCCCTCAATAAAAATAGGAAGCACTTTCTCTCTGCTTCCAAAGGCAGCACTCTCAGAGTGAAGTATCAACTAGCACCTTTACTCTGACAAGTAACCCAAGTCAGGGGCAAATGTGAGTGGCCTGGATACTGCGACTCTGAGTAGCGCCGCCTTGCCCACAGGGAACCATGACCTGCCCTGCTCTGGGCTCTGCATGTGCGATGATGCAATCTCTGTGAACCGCAGGCCTGACCCACGAGCCTGTAGGATCCTGGCAGCTGCCCTCCTTTCTCATCTCTCCCAATTCAGTCCTGTCAGTCTGGGAGAGTCTTGCGGACATAGGGTTCCTGCTTGGGGCAAAAAGGATTAGAAAAAGGGGACAGATATGAATGAGCTGTTCAAATTTTACCGTGGAGATTCTGAATGCCAAGTGGATTCCAGCATGTGATTCTCTCATACAACTGGGAGATTCAGCTCAGCGCAGATACCCACTCATGTGCACACACAAGTTCTCTCTGTGATTTAATTTCATGTGTTTATTTCTTAGCTTAAAGACCAACAGAGTCTCTTCCCAATACCTGGTAAAAGCAGGAGAGAAAGAGGCAGTGTCTTCCTCAAGCCTGGCAGAGACCCAAATGACGCTGAGGGGGGCTCCTGGGGATGAATGAATGGACACTCAGACCTCTGGTCCCTCAGGCTGGCTTTCTTTCTGAGGAATGTGGCTCCGTGGCCCAGCAGCCTCTCAGAACCCACTGTGACTTTCTTTCATCTCCATGGTTATTGAGGATATGGGTCTGTTCCAGGACCTGGCAGGGCTCCGCCTAGGCCTGTGACGGGCTCCGTGATTCCCTCCAGGGCCCCGGCCGAGGTTGGGGCCGTGGGGGCGGTAGACAGCTGTGTCAAGGACATTTCTCAGGGACAGGGAGTTTCTCTAGAAAAAGAAGGCAGAATCCTTTCAGAATTGGGTCCCCACCCCCAGCAAGCTTTCACCAGGGACTCTTGCTGGAATCTTCTTCCCCTTTAAACCATCTCCCTCAAATGGTAGTTTTTTCACCAGTCTTTACAGTCTTTATTTCTTCTTTTGCCCGCCTTTCCCCATAAGTCAATAGTTTCCTCTGCACGTTGATTGGTTCCTCTGTTTCTAACTTGCTGTTTCTCTTTGGAACCTTTCTCCTGATCTTTCTTTCCTCCCTACTCACCCCTAACTTGACGGTCCTGCTACTCACACTTCATTTCCTTATGTTCCTGCTACTCCTTCCCCCCAGGCACTTTCCTACGTATTAGGCACTCACCACGCAGAAGAAGAGCCCAGCAAAGAATCCCACGACCACTACAACTGAGACCAGAGTGATGAGGAAGATCTCCCATGGCTTCAGGGACCCGCTGGGCTTCACTTCCTCCGCTGGAGTTCCAGCACTTGTGCTACTTTTGCCAGAAGTTGCTTGTGTTCCAGTTGGAAAAGAGGTATCAGAGCCTCCCATGGTTGCACTGGATCCAGCTTTGGAGGCCGTGCTGGTCCCACTGGAGGCTCTGCTGGACCCAGTATCAGAGGTTGTGCTGGCCCCTCCAGAGGTCACGCTGGATCCAGTGTCAGAGGCTGTGCTGGCCCCTCCAGAGGTCACATTGGATCCAGTGTCAGAGGTTGTGCTGGCCCCTCCAGAGGTCATGCTAGATCCAGTGTCAGAGGTTGTGCTGGATCCTCCAGAGGTCACGCTGGATCCAGTGTCAGAGGTTGTGCTGGACCCTCCAGAGGTCATGCTGGATCCAGTATCAGAGGTTATGCTGGCCCCTCCAGAAGTCATGCTGGATCCAGTACTGGAGGTTGTGCTGGCCCCTCCAGAGGTCATGCTGGATCCAGTGTCAGAGGTTGTGCTGGATCCTCCAGAGGTTACGCTGGGTTCAGTACTGGAGGTTGTGCTGGCCCCTCCAGAGGTCATGCTGGATCCAGTGTCAGAGGTTGTGCTGGACCCTCCAGAGGTCACGCTGGGTTCAGTGCTGGAGCTTGTGCTGGATCCACTGGAGGTCCCTTGGGACCCAGCATTAGTGGCTGTGCTAGGACTACCACGGGTCGTGCTGGATGCAGTGTCCGCGGCTATACTAGTCTCACTGGAGGTTGCACTGGATCCAGTGGTGGCTGTAGTGGGTTCACTGGAAGTTGGGCTGGATTCATTGTTGACAGCTGTACTAGTATTACTGGAGGTTACACCTAATGATAATTATAAATGATGACATATATTGAGCATATATACTTTCTGCTCAATGCCTGGTTAAATTCATTACCTGGATAATTCTATTTAATGTTTCACTACAGCCCAATGAAATAGATATTATTATTATCAACAGCTAAGATGAAAAAATTAAAGCTTAGAAATGTTGACACTTGCCCAAGTTTATACAGCTAGTAAGTAGTAGAACAGGAATTTGAACCCAGGCTATTGAATCTGCATTTTTAACCACCAAGCTAAGTCATCCTCCACATCCACCTCTAAAACCAGGGTTACATGACCTAATTTCACTGAGAATGAGCTTATTCCATCAACTGCTGTACAATATTTAACACAGATAAAAAGTATTACAAAGGAATTGTAGAACCCAGGTGAAATGTATATATTGGCTAATTCATTTTTAAATCAGAATAGTTTCTTTCTTGAAAAATATTTCTGAGTGTTATTCAGAAACCATCTATCAGAATTATCTGGGAAGCTTGTTAAAGATTTCTAGGCAAATCGCTCCAGACTAAATGAATCAGAATCTGAGATAAGACTAGGTATCTGGGTGATTATATATGTATTTAAGTTCCAGGAGCTCCTGAGCACAAGGCAAAGATCGGAAAAGAACAAGTTATATGTAGCTGAAATATAAAAGATCTCCCAGGATTAAGGTCTGCAAATCAAAATCTACAGGTACAGGGAAGCATTTCCACCTTCCTGAAGGCTCAGGTGGAGTTAAGTTTGTGTCTGTTTTTTGCCTCTCACTAGTCTTCTGTTTATCTCTTAGACTTGTGCATAGGCATTTTCTCTGTGAAGTCTTCCCTGATATTTACTTATTCCTTCCTCCTCTGTATCTATTATTCTTATACATAATAGCTGTCATTGCGGCTTTCACATACTTTTAAAATATCTGTTTGTCTTTCTTATTAATTTGTGAGTTCTTTACAGCCAGGAAGTAGATCTTAGTCATTTTGGTATTCTTAATGATTAGCATACTTTCTGGCACAAAGTGTATTCTCACTGAGTATTAAATTGAACTTAACTAGTTTTGATATTGGAGAAGGAAATGGCAACCCACTCCAGTATTCTTGCCTGGAGAATCCCAGGGACAGAGGAGCCTGGTGGGCTGCCATCTATGGGGTTGCACAGAGTCGGACACCACTGAACAACTGAACTGAACCTTGAAGGACAAAGACACACAGGCTCCCCACATAAAATTTATCTCATTTCTGGTTCATTTTACTACTAACTTAGACCTGAGTGCCTATCACCTCACCCCACACAGGTGTATTTTTCCCTCAGGCTTATTTGAACTAACATAGGATTAGAAAGAAAGAAAGTGCTAAGTCATGTCTGACTCTTGGGATCCCATGAACTGCAGCCTGCCAGGCTCCTCTGTCCATGGGATTCTCCAGCAAGCATACTGGAGTGGGTTGCCGCTTCCTTCTCCAGGGGAACTTCCAACCCAGGAATTGAACCCAGGTCTCCTGCATTGTAGGTAGATGCTTTATGTACTGAGCTATATAATATACGACTAGAATTTAGCTCTATTTGGGGAAAGGCCCGCTCCCCGCTGAAGTCTGCAATGGAGTACAAATTGGAGTTAAGATCAGAATCATGAGTAAAACTAAATAAGAAACCGAGACGAGGACTTCCTTGTGGCCCAGTGGTTGAGAGTGTGCCTGCCAATGCAGGGGCACAGGTTCGACCCCTGGTCTGGAAAGATTCCAGGTGCCACAGGGCAACTGAGTCCATGTACCGCAACTACTGAAGCCTGTGTACTCCAGAGCCCTCAAGCCGCAAGAGAAGCTACCACAGTGAGAGTCCTGAGCGCCGCAACCAGAGAGTAGCCCTCACTTGCTGTAACTAGGGAAAGCCCGCTCACAGCACGGAAGACCCAGCACAGCCAAAAGCATATACATACATAAGGTATACTTTTAAAAAAGAAACTGAGATAAACAAGAGTAGGGGTGATATGTAAAAGCGGAAATGGATTTGATCTGAGAAGTTTTGAAGAACAGAATAGGTGCGTCAAAATTCTATGAGGGCTCATTTTGATTCAAAATGATGAATTCCCAGGGAGTTCCCTGGTGTCTTGTGGTTAGGATTCGGCACTTTCACTGCAAATGGCCCAGGTTCATTCCCTGTTTGGGGAACTGAGATCCTGCAAGTCATGTGGCACAGCCAAAATAAAAGTTAAAGGGTTCTCTAAGAAGTCATGCTTCCTAGTTGCACAATAGAAGATGGCCCAAGGAGTGTTTAATAGAGTGTCAGAAGTGTGGAACAGAGTGGGGGTTAGTTTCGACTCTTAAATCTTTTTCTCCTTGGTCTGAGGCTGACTTACACTGATTGGGAATCAGGGTCAAGGACAGGAGAAAAATTAAGTCTATAGAATATAGAAGAGGGATATTTTTAAATAAGTCAATTCTTCTTGTTATTAATATTTGGCCCTCTAGCCATATCTCATGGATTATTGCCATTTTATAGATGCATAAACTGAGGCATAGAGCAGCTAACTAACCTAAAGTGCGTAGGTAACAGATGGAGCCATGATTCAAACATTGACAACTGGACACCAAGACCACAGTTCTAAGCACTGTGCTTGACTGCCTCCTGGGTGATACCTTATTAGACTGAAGTGATTGGAGTGAAATGACCCTCAGTCTATGGAGGAAAACCAGAGCTGTTCCTAGTGGTGATCATCATCTCCCACGATCTCTCAAAAGTTCACAGACCACCCACCTTTAAAGAAAAGCACTCACCATATTGTAATAGTAGGAGATGCAACAGTAAGCAATGCTTAAGGCAAATGTTTCTTTTCTGCATCTTGATCTTCCTCTTCGTGGCTGGTAAACAAGGTGCTTGGATCCCAGATGTGGCCAAGACCTAGAAAACAAAGAACAGTATCTTGAGAAAGGAGAGTTCAAAGTGAAGAGATAAAGGCTGGAGCTTCCAAGAGCTTAGGTCTCCTAAGTATGTGTTCTTGGAAAGAATCTTGAGCTTGAGTGGTGGGAGAAGAGATGCCTGAACTACTTAAGCTTTCTTCACAGATGTTGTTGCCTCTTTCTTTATCATGGATAAGCTGCAGGGGCCTTTATAGCTTCATATAGGTTGGGGAGGAGTTGGGAAATTGACCTGTTTTTCAACCAACTATGAGCAAGTAACAAAACAATACTGAGTCTGGGAAGGAATAGGCTGGGGGTCAAGAGGAAGGTGAGAAAGGAGAATGATGTGATCACACTAGGCAGGGCATTGGGCTGGGTTTGAGCAGGAAGTAGGAATGGATAAGGAGATCAAGATTGTCAGAGTGGAAGGGACCCACCCTTGAGGCAAAAATGGGGTCAGAAACCTGTTCCAGTTCACGACTTTGTTTCCCAGTCACGAAGTGCTGTGTGTTTGCTTTTAGCATGAAAGAAACTCTAACAGACTGAGCTGAGGGGGCAGGACCCCACATCTCCGAATCAAAAAAATATGAGACTTCAAAGAGAGTAGTAACTAGGGATCTGGGCTCCTGGGATACAGGCAGAAGACAGATGGTACATTGCTGAGTATGCAGTAGGCACTCAACAATGCACAATGACTGAACAGGGAAAGAGAGACCCATGGGCAATGCAGTTATCTTTGGGGTCTCTGAGGCATGGGGGATGAGGGTGAGAGAGAGTGTTGAATATGCAGGAACAAACTACTTGTCATATTCATAGCAGGTGAAGGAGTGATATAGGCCCTCCCTTTTAAAAATTTCATTGAAGTATAGCTGATTTACAATGTTGTATTAATTTCTGCTGTAAAATGATTCAGTTACACAGATATATAGATTCTTTTTCATACTCTTTTCCACTATGATTTAATATAGCTTCTTGGGCTATACAGTAAGACCTTGTTCTTTATCTATCCTATGTATAATAGTTTCTATCTGCTAATCCCAAACTCCCAATCTTTCCCTCCCCACCCTCAAGGGCCACCTTTTGATTCTCAACCATAGCGGTTCCCTTCTTGTTTGTCTTCAGAGTAATTCATAGGAGGTTTTTCTCCCTGGGACCCTTCAAATGTTGCTTCTCATCAGACTCAATGAAGCATCTCCCAGGAGGGTAGAGCATGGGAACCACATCAGGAGACCTCGCCTCTGTTGGGGGAGGGAGATACATGGTCCAAGTTCCTTAGGAACTTCGAGTTGGGTGTGGACGCAGATCCAGCAGGAGAAAGGACACACAGTTGGCTAAATGAGCATGACTGAAGTGATGCAAATGAGTGGAGGGTTTGACAAGTTCATGGGGAAGACTTCTTGGGGCCGGGGCAAGGGGGTGGGATTGATGTGAGTTCCAGTGCAGTCCGCACTATCAGAGTCAGCTGTCTCCATTCCCTGTCAGTGAGGAGAAGCTTCATGAAGAGGCAATGTCTCAGGTAGTTTATTTATAGGTGAACAGGCATCCTTGACATGTCAGACCTGCTACAAAGAAGCTGGTAAGCAGGAGATGGCTGGAAACATGAAGGTGCTTAGAATAATTGAGTCTGAGAGCCAGAAGGGACAGAGTGTGCTGGGAAAGGCTTGCATGCAAGCCTGATGGTTTCTGAGGCTGAGATGTGAGGTGCCAGTCAGGGACAGGTGGGCTTCTGGACCCCCAGTAATCCTGTCCTGTGGCCAGAAAGCCAATAGCACTCTAAGAAAGAAAACTTCTTCCCTCTAAATTATTTGGAGGAGGAGGTCCTGAATTCAATTCCAGATTTTACCTTTTAGAGTTTTCCTAAAAGACATGCATACTTATCAGTCTCAATGTAATTAATATCTTTTAGTTCAGTTCAGTTCAGCTCATTCGCTCAGTCATGTCTAACTCTTTGCGACCCCATGAATCGCAGCACGCCAGGCTTCCCTGTCCATCACCAACTCCCGGAGTTACCCAAACTCATGTCCATTGAGTAGGTGATGCCATCCAGCCATCTCATCCTCTGTTGTCCCCTTCTCCTCCTACCCCCAATCCCTCCCAGCATCAGGGTCTTTTCCAATGAGTCAGCTCTTCCCATCAGGTGGCCAAAGTATTGGAGTTTCAGCTTCAGCATCAGTCCTTCCAATGAACACCCTGGACTGATCTCTATCAGGATGGACTGGTTGGATCTACTCGTAGTCCAAGGGACTCTCAAGAGTCTTCTCCAACACCACAGTTCAAAAGCATCAATTCTTCAGCGCTCAGCTTTCTTCACAGTCCAACTCTCACATCCATACATGACCCCTGGAAAAACCATAGTCTTGACTAGACAGACTTTTGTTGGCAAAGTAATGTCTGCTTTTTAATATGCTATCGAGGTTGGTCATAACTTTCATTCCAAGGAGTAAGCGTCTTTTAATTTCATGGCTGCAATCAACATCTGCAGTGATTTTGGAGCCCTGAAAAATAGTCAGTCTGACACTGTTTCCACTGTTTCCCCATCTATTTCCCATGAAGTGATGGGACCAGATGTCATGATCTTCATTTTCTGAATGTTGAGCCTTAAGCCAGCTTTTTCACTCTCCTCTTTCACTTTCATCAAGAGGCCTTTTAGTTCCTCTTCACTTTCTGCCATAAGGGTTGTGTCATCTGCATATTTGAGGTTATTGATATTTTTCCCGGCAGTCTTGATTCCAGCTTGTGTTTCTTCCAGTTCAGCGTTTCTCATGATGTACTCTGCATGTAAGTTAAATAAGCAGGGTGACAATATACAGCCTTGATGTGCTTCTTTCCCAATTTGGAACCAGTCAGTTATTCCATGTCCAGTTCTTTTTTTTTTCCATGTCCAGTTCTAACTGTTGCTTCCTGACCTGCATATAGGTTTCTCAAGAGGCAGGTCAGGTGGTCTGGTAGTCCCATCTCTTTCAAAATTTTCCACAGTTTATTGTGATCCACACAGTCAAAGGCTTTGGTATAATCAATAAAGCAGAAATAGATGTTTTTCTGGAACTCTCTTGCTTTTTCCATGATCCAGCAGATGTTGGCAATTTGATCTCTGGTTCCTCTGCCTTTTCTAAAACCAGCTTGAACATCTGGAAGTTCACAGTTCACGTATTGCTGAAGCCTGCACAATTCACGTATTGGAGAATTTTGAGCATTACTTTACTAGCATGTGAGATGAGTGCAATTGTGCAGTAGTTTGGGCATTCTTTGTCATTGCCTTTCTTTGGGATTGGAATGAAAACTTTATGTTCCTTCAAACAATATAAGGATCTTGGAACACTTTCATTCTTATTATGTCTTCCAACTCATACTCTTACATGATCAAGTATGTTAAATTTATCTTGTTGTTTTTTTTAACTTCACAAGAGATGATTGCTTATACACCGTAAGAACATAGTCACACAGTTGACCTTTGTTGGCAAAGTAATGTCTCTGCTTTTTAATACACTGTCTAGGTTTGTTATAGCTTTTCTTCCAAGGAGCACATCAGTTCAGTCACTCAGTCATGTTCGACTCTTTGTGACCCCATGGACTGCAGCACAGCAGGCTTCTTGTCCATCACCAACTCCAAGAGTTTGCTCAAACTCATATCCATCAAGTCAGTGATGCCATCCAACCATCTCATCCTCTGTTGGCCCCTTCTTCTCCTGCCTTCAATCTTTCCCAGTATCAGGGTCTTTTCAAATGAGTCCGTTCTTCGCATCAGGTGGCCAAAGTATTGGAGCTTCAGCTTCAGCATCAGTCCTTCCAATGAATATTCAGGACTGATTTCCTTTAGGAAGGACTGGTTGGATCTCCTTCCAGTCCAAGGGACTCTCAAGAGTCTTCTCCAATACCACAGTTCAAAAGCATCAGTTCTTTGATGCTCATCAGTTCTTGAAAGCTTTGAGCTTTCTTTATAGTCCAACTCTCACATTCATACATGACTACTGGAAAAACCATAGCTTTGACTAGATGGACCTTTGTTGGCAAAGTAATGTCTCTGCTTTTTAATATGCTGTCTAGGTTGGTCATAGCTTTTCTTCCAAGGAGCGAGCATCTTTTAATTTCATGGCTGCAGTCACCATCTGCAGTGATTTTGGAGCTCAAGAAAATAAAGTCTGTCACTGTTTCTGTTATTTCCCCATCTATTTGCCTTGAAGTTATGGCACCAGATGCCATGATCTTAGTTTTATGAATGTTGAGTTTTAAGCCAGCTTCTTCACTCTCCTCTTTCACTTTCATCAAGAATTCTTTAGTTTCTCTTCACTTTCTGGCAGAAAGGTGGTATCATCTTCATATCTGAGATTATTGATATTTCTCCCAGGAATCTTGATCCCAGCTTGTGCTTATACCATTATTTAATATAATAGTATGTAGTCACAGAGCTACAGTAAGCTGCAAGAGAGTCTGGGAAATATAGTCCTTTGCTGGGTGGGCATGTGCTCAAATAAAACTTGAGAATTCTATTGTCAAAGATGGAGAGTGGATATTAGTAGACAACCATAAAGCTATGACAATACCTATAATTTTTTGTGGATCTGATCCTGCCATTTGTTTTGTTTTGTTTCTTGCTGGTTTTCACTTGTGGTGCTTCATTAGTGCTTTGAGATTTATGACTATAAATTTATTTTCTTGCGTTATTATGTGTGTAAGTCCTTTGAAACCCAAAATGAGTTCTGACCATCCACAGTAAATTTGCTTGTTTTTGCCAAGCATAGGGAGGTAATTCCACCTGAAGATTCCTTTAAATTAAATCATAGGCTTGAGCTCTTTTGAATTACCAAGTTTGGATGATTTGGGGCTGCAAACCATGTAAAGTATTGTGTACAAATTATTTCTCAAAAGGTACTTCCCTACCCTTCCTTCCTCTGTGTTGAGTTTAGAGGCAATTTTGCTCACATTTCCTTAGAGGAAGAGTGGGTTAGTTTTTACACTCTTCCTGAAGGTTTCAGTTTTATGTGACTGTCTACTGAGAGAGTCCTTACTTGGGTCAGTCTGACTGAGGCTGTGCTATCAGAAGCTTAAATTCACTGGCTGGGCAAACGTTGGCTTGAGTAATCCCCTTACTCCTTGGGTTCCTTAACTTTAGTCTTTCCTTTGAGCATTCCTTATTGTCCTGCTGAGTCACCGATACATCTAAGAAGAAGTTTTAGTCCACCATCTTTAGTTTTTCAGCGTATTTTAAGTCAAGGCAGGGAGCCCATTATAGACCCAGACATTTAAGTTTTCACTGGATTGTTCTGAGAAATAAATGATCGTGTATTTAAAGGCACAGCACAGTGTTTAGTGGGGGCTTCCCTGGTGCTCTTTACTGCTCAGGCAATAAAGAATCTGCCTGCCAATGCAGGAGATGTGGGTTTGATCCCTGGGTCAGGAAGATCCCCTGGAGAAAGAAATGGCAACCCACTCCAGTATTCTTGCAGNAAAGGCACAGCACAGTGTTTAGTGGGGGCTTCCCTGGTGCTCTTTACTGCTCAGGCAATAAAGAATCTGCCTGCCAATGCAGGAGATGTGGGTTTGATCCCTGGGTCAGGAAGATCCCCTGGAGAAAGAAATGGCAACCCACTCCAGTATTCTTGCAGGGAAATTCCATGGGCGGAGAAGCTGGGCAGGCTACAGTCCATGGGGTGGCAAAAGAGTTGGATATGACTTAGCGACTAAACAACAACAACGTTTTGTACATAATAAGCAAGCAATAATAAAGGGCAAAGGAAAACCATAGATACATAGTTGCTAAATGTATTTTGATATTTTAATTGTAGCATGTGGCAGTAATTTTCTCCTTAATTGTCATAGCATTTGGAAAAGACAAAGTGGGGAGTGAGAATCTCCCCCAAAATAAAGGAGACCTGGAAGATATGAGTAGGTCAAAGGTGGCTTTCTGTCTACCCAGTTTGTATGATTTGAAGCTACAAACCCAAATGAAGAATGTCATGCAATTACAAATTTTCAGGGGAGGTTCTTAACTCCCTCCACTCAGTGTCAAGTTTAGAGACAAACATTTGTCTCAATCGCCTGTATGCAAAGTGGGCAATACAATTTCATTCTATTTAACCACAACACTGAGGCTTTAACCCTTTCAGGTCTCAGCTTTCTTTAGAGTCTCCTGTTAGACTCCACATCTTATGTAGGGTCCTGGACTTTGTTTCCTGTACCTTACATGCAAAGAAGCTGTGAGAAAGTAAGTTTAAACACAAATATGATAAATGCCTTCAATATGAAGTTTGGTTCAAAGCTTTCCTCAGCCTCTCTGAGTCTCCGCATTCTCTTGGTTGTTGATCTAAATATTACTTACTATCTACACAGCTGATTGATAGTTTCTACCCAGGCGACTGACACATTTACAAAGTTTTTTTTCAATACTTTATCCAGCAATGTTTGTTGCTTTCATTAAGAGGGGTGGTTAATGCATCCTGTCCACTACCTTGCCGGAAAAGTAGAAGTTCTCAAAAGATTGTTTTGAGATTACAATCTCAAACTTGTTAAATGATAGGGCATTTAAAGTTACCCAGTACAATCCTAAGCACATAGTAAGCACTCAGTAACAAAGGGGAAAAGGAGGGGAAAGAAAGAATGCTCAAACAGATAAACGAAAAACAAATCATCTTGCCACCAGAAATACTAGTTGTTGTGTTTTTTTAAGCTGTAATAATAATATCCTTCTTCCTGCCAGTCACATTGTGTCCTGAGGAAATGAAAAATAATTCCAAATTGAAAAGGGCACACGTGATTACTCGTGCATTACGAGAGCAAAGAGAAATTGTTGCACGGTTGGTCACTGTGACTTCTTAAGAGGTTCTGAACTGTGGTGAAGCTTTGGAAGGATCTTAATTTGAGCTCCTGTCCAAATATGATGAGGCTGCAGGTCTCCCCCAGAACATTCTCTGCATTTCTGGCTGTCCTGCCTCTGTGAGCTCTGTCTTTTCTCTGGCTATTGTTTTTTTTTTTTTTTTTTTTTTCACTTTGCTCATGACCATCTCCATGGCCAGTTTTCTAAAGACCATTGGAAGCCCATCTTGACCCATTTTATAATCACTCCCCTCTCTTCTGCAATACTTCCTTTTCCAAGCCTCCCTCATATCCAGTCTGTGTCCGCACCCCCCCTTCCTCTTATCTCCTTGGTGGCCTTGTCTGTGACCCACTTTATGCCCCTCGTCATGGTTCCTTCCACGTCTTTGACTCTCTCCAGGATTCATGCCATAACCACCTCCCTGTTGGTTGTTGAGTTGCTCAGTCGCGTCCAACTCTTTGCAACCTCGTGGACTGCAGCAAGCCAGGCTTCCCTGTCCTTCATCAACTCATGGCACGCTCCATGGCCTACCCTGTGTCTAAAGCCTATGCTCCTCCATGAACCAATTCATTTTCTAGGCCATGGAACATTCCAGAGCCCAATCCTGAGTCAAGGTCCAGACCAAGGCCAATTCTGTGGTCATGGAGGTTGTAAATGACTCTTTTTTATCAGGGAAATAGAAATGTCCTTCTAGGGTCTTCCCAGGGGGCTCAGTGGTAAAGAATCCACCTAACAAAGCAAGGGACACGGGTTCGACCACTGATCCGAGAAGATCCCACATTCGGCAGTGCATCTAAGCCCGAGGCTACAACTGTTGAGCCAGTGCTCCCGAGCCCAGGAGCCGCAACTGCTGAAGTCAGTGCATCCTACTAGATTCTGTGCTTCTCAAGAGAAGCCGCTGAAATCAGAAGCCTGAGCACCACAACCAGAGTGTAGCCCCGATCTCCACAACTAGAGCAAACCCCACACAGCAACAGAGACCCAGCACAGCCACAATAAATAAATAAAATCATTTTAAACGTTCTTATAAAAGAGAAAAAATACATATTATTAAAGTTAAATCCTTTTCTTTCAGATCATTAAAACTTGGATTGCGAAAAATCACAAATTTTCTCTTTTCATCCATTCTTTGTGTGTGTCTCTCTTCCTCTTATTGATTTATTTTTCTCAGCATCTCTGAGAAAACAGCCTTCCTGATTACTGCCCTTACATATTCTCTATGTGAATGCTACGATCATTGCTCTCTACCTTGGCAAATCCACAGCCAAGAGTAGAGTCTCCCAGAAATAGGGAGGCTTTCATTGTGTTTATCAGCCAAGAAAGTCACAGGTTGATGAGGGCAGGTAAAAACAAGAAACTTATGAGAGTTCATAAATTAGAAGTCAGAATAGTACTTAGTTGGTTGGGCAGGTATTGACAGGGAGTAGACACCAGAAACTACTCAGATGCTAGGAATGTTCACTATTTTGAATGGGTTGGTGGTTATTCGGGTGCGTACACATTTTTAAAGTAATCAAGGTGTACGCTTGAGATCTGCGCATTTCTTGTAAGTTACACTTCAATTATTTTTTTAAGATAAAGGAAGGCCCATTAAGAACTGAAAGTTGGAGAACCAGCTTTAAACACTGAGGCTAAGAGCACAGACTCTCCTGTGAAGCAGGCTTGGGTTAGAGCCCCATTTCTGTCACCACCTCGCCCTGTGATCTTCAACAAGCACCCTCAGTCTCTGACTCCAGTGTCTAGCCTGTAAAATGGAACAATCAGAGTACACGCCCCAAAGGTGGGTAAGCAGAATTAAGGAGAAACAGCGCTTTCTTGTACTTTAGACCAGGACCTCGCACCTAGGACACAGTTAATAAAGTACTAGTTATTATTGTTACTTTTTTACCTTAAACAATTAGAGGATTGTTCATGGCTGGTAAGTCACATTTTGTTCTCCCCACTGGGAGAGATCAAAAAATCTGAAATAAGAAATGCAAGTAAGTTGATTATAAATTATGCCAGCTATTTGTGACTGGTGTGTGGATTTTTCATTTATTTATTGTGTATTTACTCTGGCTCATCTAACGTACACTGAAGTCTACTTCAGGAATACATACTGTCAAAAAAGGCAAGTGTATATATATATATTTTTTTTTTTTTAAATTTTTCGTCTGCACTGGGTATTCATTGAAGTGTACGGGCTTCTCTATAGTTGCGGCTCATGGGCTTATAATAGTTGCCCTGTGGCATGTGGGATCTTAGTTCCTCAACCAGGGATTGAACCCACATCTCCTGTATTAGAAGGTAGCTTCTTAATCATTGGGCCACCATGGAAGTCCCCAGAAAGTATAAATATATTTTTAAAAAATAAAACAAGAGAGATATATTAGAGGGTTAAAACTAGGATGGAGAATAGAATGTAGAAATGCCTTCTGCCACTGGCATGTGGCTGTCACTCCTCTTCCATCCCCCAGAAAACTGCAAGGGGCTTTAGGCCTCCAAATAGGTCAGCTCTCAAAGCTCAGAAGCCTCCTCTGTACAAGAACGGGTGTTTCTGGGGCTCTGTCCTTGCTAAGGGTATTTTCTTATTATCCTCCCTTAGTGTGCCCAACTTATTTGATGTGTGCTAAGAGGTACTCCTGGTGGCTCAGATGGTAAAGAATCTGCCTTGCAGTGCAGGAGACCCACACTCGAAGCCTGTGTCGGGAAGATCCCCTGGAGGAAGGCATGGCAACCCACTCCGGTATTCTTGTCTGGGAAATCCCCTGGACAGAAGAGCCTGGTGGGCTACTGTCCTTGGGGGTCACAAAGAGTCAGACATGACTGAGTGACTAACATACACACACACAAAAGGCACCTACAAAACTGAATTCCTTTTCACTTGGGTAAAATCATAAAAACAGGGGGAAAGAGCCCCTTACTCTCATCCTGGGAATTAGCATGTGGGGATATCTATGATAGTGAAAAATCTGTTGGGGGCCAATGTTCATCCCTTTCTAAAGATTCTTTTTTTAGTGCATAGTTCCAGGTTTGTTTGTTTTTTTTTTTTTTTACTGCTAAGTGTTATTTTATTTAAAACTTTACAGTCACACTCTTGGATGGGTGTGTTCAACATGAACAGCAGCCACACTTGAGGATCTACCTGGGAGCACCAAAATGAAAATCACAGCCAGGCATCACCTTAAAATTACAAGGATTCAGGACGTAGGGAAGATGTCTTGAATTTATAGTGCTTCATACTCCATTCTGGAGAAGGCAATGGCAACCCACTCCAGTACTCTTGCCTGGAAAATCCCATGGATGGAGGAGCCTGGTAGGCTGCAGTCCATGGGGTCACTAGGAGTTGGACACGACTGAGCGACTTCACTTTCACTTTCCACTTTCGTGCATTGGAGAAGGAAATGGCAACCCACTCCAGTGTTCTTGCCTGGAGAATCCCAGGGATGGGGGAGCCTGGTGGGCTGCCGTCTATGGGGTTGCACAGTCAGATATGACTGAAGCAACTTAGGAGCATACTCCGTTCTAGACTTATACCCAGATCTATGCATAAAGGTCAGGTTGCATCAGTTGTTAAAATATTAAAATTCTTCTCTACCAGTTGATAAATAGCCACTGTACATAGCCCCCTGAGCAAAGTCCCTCCAATCAAAGACCTTCCCTCAGGACCCCAGGACTTGCTACAATCAGATGAAAGAAATAACCCTGACACAGTAGGATTCTTCTCAGGCTCTGCACCAAAACCAAGGCCTGTGCCATTCTGCTGGTAGATATTTTAAATATTGCTCCTGAAATGAGAAATGGAGAACTTGAGTGGGCTAGATTTTAGGTAAGATCAATTTAAGAAATGCCCCTATTTATATGTGCTTTGGGTCCTTTATAAAATCATAGTGGAAGACAGACTCTATTATGAGTCTACTGTCTCATTATAGGATTCATGTGATAAATTTCTTGATTTCTTTGAGAGTGCCTTTTTTCTGGAAATGCAATTTGCTTCTCAGGAAATCTCTTGTGTCTTTAGTTTGACAGAAGGAATACATTACAGTGTAGTTGTCTTTTTGCTTTGTCTTTTAGGAATTCCAGAATTAAAATTAATACTCAGTTTTAGTTCCAGCTATTTTTTTTTAAAAGATATGCTTTCCTTTGTTCTTGCCTCTATCCACATCACATAGACCCATGTACTTACCTCTCTCTTGGGCCCCCACTTCATCTTTGTTTTCTTTTTTTCCACTTCTTGCTATATAATCTATCATTTATATTTTCTGTTTTGCTCCCTCTTGTGGCCTTTGTATTATGTCCTGTGAGAAAGCAAACCTTCTCTGATGGAGAAGGTAACAGTCTATCTTACAGTTCACCAGGCTGGGATAACAATGTAGATCAAACCAGATGCAAAGATTACTGAAAGTATTTTTCCCAAGGACACGCTGCAGCTGTGAAGCATCAAAACAGCCCCCTTCTTTGAGTGACTTACTCACTTTCGATGATTTTGTCAATGAAAAATTTAGTTCTGTGAAATCATAGATTATTGCAAATTTGCCATTTGAAATTTTATCAATAAGAAGGAAATAGCCCATTCTTATCTGAAGAATCTAAGTTCCTCTGCCACTGAGAAGCAGCCTGGAATTCCTACCCCGGGGGAAATGAGACTTTCTGAATAACATTCCAGGTCTCTTGTAACGCAGTTTCCAAGGAAACCGGCTCTACTTCATAGTCTCCAGTTGCTGTGGATCCTTGTACACACAGTCCTGCTTTGTTCTAAGCTTATTCAAACTGCTTCATTTAACTTGCACCCAAACTCCATGCTTTCCTCGACACTACAGTGCCTCTTCCTTAGTTGATAAGAAGCTCCTTAGTCCCTCTAGTGTACAGACTCTTTTGGTGCAACAAGCCAATAAATCTGACTTAGTGAGACAAGTTTGCTCCCGCTGATCTCGCGTTAATGAGGCTAGCATATGTGTGACTTGCCACACATTGCTTTCTCGTTCTGAATGTCTTACTGGTCCCATTTCTATTATTCCGTTCCCATTCATGATCCATCGTCTAGGTGGGTTCCCCCCATCTCCATGCACAGTAATTCACCAGACAAAATTCAGTCCTGCATTAGTCCAACTCAGCCATGGCTGCAGCCAGAGAAATGAGGGTGATGCCTCAGGCTGCAAATATCCACTTGGTTGAAGCACATGTGTTGGCATGTGGTTTACACTATGTTTGTGCCCGGGCGGACAGGGCTTGTTTCATGGGAGATGGTGCAGGTTCCAGGACTGGTGGTTGGCTCATGGGGACATCCTGTCCTGGTGGTCCTAGTACCTGGCACTGTCATGGTGGATGATGCTCCAATAATGGATGTGCCCAGGCCAGAGGTATATGGGGCATCAGGGCTATCCCAAAGATGGTATTGCTGGTAGCAGGAGATGTGGATTTCACTCCAGAATCTGGGGTGACAGAAATGGGGCTATCTGGGTTTTGTTGCAGGGATCCTAGTGCCTGGGGAATAGATTACCCAACATGATGCACTTGTAGTGGAGAAAATTAATGGAGAGGCAGGTGTACTTAGAGCAGAGGGGTTGACTCTAACACAACTGTGGTGCTGGTTTGAGGGGAAGTGTTGCGGTGGGAAGAGAGAAAGTGAGAGTAGAAAGTGATTCTCCCTAAGCCACAGTCCCCAGAATAGAGATGAGCGTCTTACAGAAGAGGAGGTAGAATACGTGCATGGATGGTACTGCGGATGGTGGAGGCAGAAGACTGAGGAAATGTGGCCATGGCTGATGGGAAGTGAGAGATCTAGTCAATTATGGAAGCAGCCACCCACAGAGAAGAGGGTGTGCGGGGATAAAAGGAACGGGGTCTGATACTCTTGTGATCTAGTCACTGGGTATACAGATAGTGCTGGAGGAAGAGATGACAGAAGAAGATTTACCCGTGGGTGAGGCAATGGTCACGACTTGGAGCAGAGGTGATATAATTGAACACAGTCATTGTAAGGTATAGTTCAGGCCGAGGCAGAAAAAAGGAAAGACGACCTCAACAGAAGTAGGTTACCTTTCTTCAGACAAGCAGGGACGACAGTCGACCTAGCGACCAGGCTGAGTGCCAAGAAGGATCAGGGAGGCTCCATATTTATAGGGAGGTTTGTGTAAGCGATAAGGGAAATGTTAATCAGGTGGGATGTTTGGGGTATACTTTAGTTGAGATAGCATTTGTAGTTGGGCAGTGGGTGATAAGTCTTTTGGGCAGGTGTAGGGGTGGAAGGTTTCTGGACAGGGGATGATAAGTCCCAGATAGATGCAACCGGCCTGGAGCATCAGGGCAGGACCTAAAGTTCTGTTTTGTTTTCTCTGAAGTTAGATGATTCAGCAAGGGCCTTTAAAACTGTTGTTTTCTTTTCTAGGCCCGAAAGACTCCTTCAGTCTTGGTGATCAACAAAGTCAAGCTGAGAGTGCTCCAAATAGATATGGAAGAACCTGACCCACATGAAGAAGATGATGACCCCAGGGCCCTGGGCGAGAGGAGGGGGGACTCAGACAAGGGGGGGAGGACATGATACAGAAGAGGCCATAGAGAAGGGGGTGTCTGCAGCAATGTTGTGTTTAGATGAGTAGTGGCTATG
The DNA here is from genome assembly GCA_006410675.1 of Oreotragus oreotragus. Lineage (NCBI taxonomy): Eukaryota > Metazoa > Chordata > Mammalia > Artiodactyla > Bovidae > Oreotragus > Oreotragus oreotragus. Next base: position 354,384 of record SJYX01012459.1, on the reverse strand, counting down.
CTGATAGAAGAACGGTCTTAGTCACTGGAACAGCAGAAGGTATCGGAACAAAGTGGGTAGAATCAGTTCCATTATGAGTGCTGATGGCAAGTGCAGAGATGGGTTTTTTTTAACAGCAAGTGCCAGAGTATGAAAAAAAACTAGTTTTGGTCTTGGACCAGAACAAGGTTGGCAAACTCTTCCTGTAAAGAGCTAGATGGTAGATTATTAAGCCATTTGGTCACAGTGTCTGTCACAATTATGCAAAGTAGCTGGAAAGCAGCTATAAATGTAAACAAATAGGTGTGGCTGTGTTCCAGCACTTTATTTGGAAAGACAAATAACAGCAAGATTTGACTTGTGAAGTATCCTTCGCATCCCTTGGACCAACACCAATACTCAGTATTTTGAGATGGCCGCAGTGGTTTCAGAGGCCTGGGTGGGCACAGACTCCACAGGGGTTCCTGAGGCTATGGTGGAAGCCATGGTGGGTGGGCTCACAGCCTGTGGTGGTTTCACTGGTGGAGACTGTGATGGGCGCAGTTGCCGCCATGGAGGCTGTGGTGGTCTCGGTGGGCACTGTGGTAGCTGTGGCAGGCACAGAGGTTTTAGTGGAGGCTGCTGCCGTATCAGAGGCTGTGTGAGCAGCTGTCCTCTTCTCAGGATTGAGGGCGGAGGCCATGGTGCTCTCAGATGTTGCGGTCCTGATGGTGGAGGTTGTGGTGGACACGGATGTTGTTGCTGAGGCCGGGTAGTTTTTGGAGACTTTGGAGGGGGCCTGGGTGGATTCAGAGATCAGAATAGAGGGTGCCGGCACTTTCCCGGTGGTCCAGGGGTTAAGACTCTAGCGCTTTCAGCACAAAAGGCTGGGGTTCCATCCCTGGTCAGGGAACTAAGACCCCACAGCTTCCCCGCACAGCCTAAAACCAAGGAGAGCCCCACAGCTTCCCCGCACAGCCTAAATCCAAGGAGAGCCCCACAGCTTCCCCGCACTGCCTAAATCCAAGGAGAGCCCCACAGCTTCCCCGCACAGCCTAAAACCAAGGAGAGCCCCACAGCTTCCCCGCACAGCCTAAATCCAAGGAGAGCCCCACAGCTTCCCCGCACAGCCTAAAACCAAGGAGAGCATGTCGTGGGCACAGATGCCACGTGGAGTTGGTGGGGCTCTCAGAGACTGTGGCTGAGGCCAGGAGAGGGGACTCGCCTGAAACAGCCCCCTGCCGCTTTTTTCCTCGTCAGAGGGGTTCAGAGCGGTTGGAGGGCATCCGGAGCCCGGCAGGCGGGCCGCTCCGCTGGGGGAAGCGAGGGTGGTGAGTCCGCAGCCGGGGACTGTCGCCCTCTGGTGTCGCCCTCCGCCAGACCGTGAGCCGGATTCGGGCTGACGCTGAGCTCTGTTAGGGAGCGAGTTCTGCAGCCGCAGGCCAAGTGGGGCCTCCAGGGACGGAGGGCCGCGTCCCCGCCTGGGGAACCCGGCGCCCCGGCTCTCAGGCTGCCCCTCCGCTCTCGCACCCGGAGCCCCCTCCAGCCTTGGGGGTCTTGGGCGCCTCGGCCAGGGCAGTGCTCTCCTCTCCCCCGGAACTGGGGCCCCGCGAATGGGGACAGCGATAAGCCGGTGAGCCGGGAGCCGACTCCCTGGCTTGCCATTCACTCCTTAAGTAATTTTTCCTAACCCGAGCCCAGCTCCGGAGCTTGTTAAAGGACTTGTCCTTAGATTTCCAAGTGATCAGTACCCTGGGAGAAGGGAGAGATTCAAGGCCGCGCCCTGGGGCCCGTAGTCCCCGTTTGCTTTGGGAGATGAAGAACCTCCCCGACTCCTCCAAACACGCGCCTTTTGACCCCGAGTGCCCTATTTTGGTGCCTTGAAGGGGAAGCATTGGTCGGGTTGGCTGTTTTGCTTTATTTTGTTTGAGTTCTTTGATTAGGGTCCCGGCTGGGAAAATTCAGTGTTTAAGAGTCTGGGGTTAGGGGGTATCTGCTTTCCTCCCAGGGCGAGTGACCTGTCCTGGCAGCTGTCACATGATCAGTCACCATCTGCCAAGAGTCTGGAAACCGGCTGCCTCCCCCTTTTATCCTACAGCACCCCAGCCTTCTCTGGGAACCAGGTGTCCCTCTCTGCCTCCAGGCTCTCTCCAGGCACATATGTTGGGGCTCCCTCTGCACCTGGCTTGCCTGCTTTTCAGAACCCTGTTACAGATCTGCAGCGGGAGATGCAGAGAGCTCCTTGGGCCTGAGGGCCCTCCTAGCCCAGAGCTGGGTCCTGACAGATGATCCAGTGATAGGAGGATCCAGACCAGGAGTGGTGTCCGTGATGGCCTTCCAGCCTCCCACAAAGTGGGTTGCCAAAAAGCTGCCCACGCGACCCTGCTGCTTGATTCTGGACAGAGTCAAGATTGGAAGGCCTTTGGCAAACTAGAGAGCCTTTCTCTTGCCTTTCTGTCTCACTCCTGCCTTATCCTCTTCTAGCAAAGGTGAGACCCAAGGCTACATGGATGACGGGCAGATGTTCTGTTGGGACCTACGTCTAGACACAGAATGGTTTTAGAGCAGGGCTGCTGTCTTAACAAGTACTGGACGTGGCAGATGTGCATAAATTTGGGCTTAATTCATTGGAGTCTTATCTTATTTTGTGTAGTACTGCCTTGTGATACGGAGAAGTCAATGGCAACCCCACTCCAGTACTGTTGCCTGGAAAATCCCATGGACAGAGGAGCCTGGTAGGCTGCAGTCCATGGGATCGCTAAGAATCGGGCACGACTGAGCAACTTCACTTTCGCTTTTCACTTTCATGCATTGGAGAAGGAAATGGCAACCCACTCCAGTGTTCTTGCCTGGAGAATCCCAGGGACAGGGGAGCCTGGCGAGCTGCTGTCTATGGGATCGCACAGAGTCAGACACATCTGAAGTGACTTAGCAGCAGCAGCCTTGTGACAACTCATTGAATTATTTAATTCCTACTTTCCTATTTTGGTGTCTCAGATGAGAGCAATGTCTTATACTTCTTTGTAATCCTCAACAGAATGTATAATAGGTACTTAGAAATACTTGTTTACTAACCCATTTTCTCCTCATTTTGTCACCATGCAAATGAGCCAATCGTGAATTCAGGCTGGCTCGTTTCGAAATCCAGGAATGAGCCATTTTAGGAGCAATGGGAATTTGGCCTTCTCTTCCTCACTCTCCAAAGAATCCCTGACTTCTGGCCACTCAAGGTTGTCTGCAAGGTCACAGCTAAAGCCAGGAACATATCAGGACTTTCCCCAACTGATAGTCCGGTAATTATTATGCTTTATTTTATAATTATTTTACACTTTATTATAGAAAGACCAATGGATAGAAAGAAGCTCTCTGTCATCAGCTGACTCTCCTACTGCCCAATCAGTAATAGATGACAGAACTTTAATAAATTGGAGAGAAAAACCCAGATGAAATGTCTGTAAGGAGAAAAATCAGAATCTGGGGTGAAGGTGTGAGGAAAGAGGATAAGGGCAGTAGAGAAGATAGGTGACTTCTACAGGAAAAAGCCAAGACTTTGGGGCTTTAGGGGAAGAGACAGGAAAATAAATGATGAGTGGGGAACACTGTCAAGGAAGGCCTGGGGTGGAGCTCCATGGAAGAGACTGCAGGCCAAACAAAAGTCCCTCCCTGTGTGCCCACCCACAACCCAGCAACAGGATGCCCACTGAAGACATTTAGAAAACTAAGGGATTCAGAAGGAAGAGGGTCAAGCCATCCGGGTGGGAGATATCATTCTTTGGGATGATCTTTCCTGGAATTTTTTTGAGAATGTAGAGGACAGAGAAGGAAATCCTCTTTTCTTCTCAGATCCTATATTTTTTATTAAAAAAAAAAAAAATCAAGGGCCCTGGGAACTGAGAGACAAACCTGTCCACACACAAACTCTAAGTGAGAGGTAGAAATAACATAGGTTGGTCCTGAAACCCAGAGGCTCTGTCTTTCGATTCCCCCTGCCTATAATCCTGACTCAGTCAGGTCTGGAGCATTGCTTTCTAAGGCTCCCCAACTGTGCTGCCCCTCCCAGGACTCAGAGTCCTATATTGATCTCCACCCCATACATCCATCGAACACCTTTTCATTTTCAGATCATCTTCTACAGAGAACACTTGCTTGTATTATTCATTCTTTTTTTCCTATACCCCAAACTCACATTCTCTTTGCACCTTGCCTGGTTTAAATAAGATCACAGCAGCTGAAGTGTTAGCGTGTTAACTCTCAGTACTTTGCCCTTCGTGGAGTCCAGGAAATAGGAACTGTGGGACTCACAGTTGTGGGGCTCACAGTTGTCCCCGTTATATGGGTCTCATCCAGGAAAGGGGTAGGTCATGGAAAATCTGGGGGTGAGTGACTTCTGAATGATCATCGTGGGCCAGGGGTCTGGGATGGGCCGAGAGTCTGTTGCTCCATCAGGTAAACTGGGTAGGAATTGGAGGCCCCAGCATTCTCTGAGTCATTATTCTCAGTGTTCTGGATCAGTGCACGGCGTGTTCGAGCCAAGTAGGAGGCCTGTGATTGGGAGGAAAAAAGAGGAGTGGGTACCATCTGCCATGCCATTTGCCTTTATCCACACCCATAACTCAGGTCTTCGATTCTGTTCTCCCTGACCGTGGACCTTTGACTTGCTCCTTTCCCAAGATTCCATTCAAACCCTAATCCTTATTCCAGTCCCAGATTCAGTATAGAGTTCCAGACTTCATTTCCAGTCTCCTGTCTTATTTTGCTTATCCGAGTGTCATCTATTCTCACCCCTAGACTCTGTCTCCAACCCCTACGTTTTCCCTGCTTCACAGCTTTTTTTCTCAGTCACTGCTTGCTTCCCAGTTCCATTTGCATCTATTTTTTTTCTCCATAGTTTCCACCACCACACTCCCTCTATTATCTTTTCCCACACCATGCCGCTTTTCCTTGACTTATCATTCCCTCCAGTTCTGACCCATAACATCATCTCAACTCCCTGTTCCATGGATTCACCCCCGCTGGACATTACTCTCCCTTACCAGGACAATCAGGCCGATGAACACCAGAAGGAGGAGCACACTCAACAGGATCACGACCACTATGGCCCATGCGGGGAAGGAATCAGTCCCTTCCGTTTCTCCCTCATGGACACCTCCTTGCGAGTCATCTTTGTTCTGCTGTGGATGGCTCTTGTTGTTGGGGGCTTCTGACACGATCGACCTGGGGGGTGTAAAGGAACCAGTGGGTACACACCGGGAAGCCTCAGTGTTACTGGTACAAGGAGATGTAGTGCTGATAGATTCGTCTCCTGTGACCTTCACTGCAGGTCTTGCGTTCTCTGTGGCTGCTGTGTTTTTTGCTGGATTTTCTGTGAGTTTTATCGGAGCTTTTATGGTCTCAGTGACCGATGTGGCCTTTTCTGGATGTCTAGTAGATTTTGCTGAACCTCCTGTGGTCTTATAATGGGTCCATGTGGTCTTTCCTTCATGTTCTGTGGGCGTTTCTGGGCTTCCTGTGGTCCTCTCATGGCCCGATGGGATCTTTTCTCCGTGTCCTGTGGGGCCTACAAAGGTTTCAGTGGTCCTCTCGTGGTCTGATGTGGTCTTTTCTTTGTGTTCCGTGGACTTTTCTGGGCTTCCTGTGGTCCTCTCATTGTCCCCTGTGGTCTGTCCTTTGTGTTCCATGGACTTTTCTGGGCTTCCTATGGTCCTCTCATGGCCCCCTGTGGCTGATTGCTTGCGGTCAATCACTTTTCCTGGATTTTGTGTTGTCTTTTCAGTAGTCTTGTTTGAGGCGGTACTTGGTGTTACAACTTTGGCTGGTTTGCTTGTCACTGTTGATCTGCTTGTTGTGTGCTTAAGACAAGTGGTACTCTTTCTGTTGGGTACTGGAGTTGTATGTCTTTCCCCTCCTGACCCTTTATCTGTATTGGCGTTGTCCTTAGGTTCAGAAGCACGTTCATTCCGGATCATTGGCCCTATTCCTTGTTTGCTGGGGCTCTGTTCAGCGGCAGGAGGAGCAGCTTGGGTTGCGGCTCTTTGGTGAGCCAGCTTGGAGCGGTGCGTGGTAGTGCATTGGTGCTTCGGCTTATGGGTTTCCGTAGATATCAGGGGGCCTGGAGAGCTGTGTTCTGAATGAAGAGCAGTGTGGTTAGACGGGGTGATGGAAACAGGGGCTGGAGACAGAGAGAACAAACGATCAGATGTTGAGGATTTGCCGGTTTTCTGGAGCTCTTGACGTGTGGCAGCACCTGTGAAGGGAGAGAGGCAAATAAGAAACTTCTTCCATGCTCTTCCCTGCTTTCCTTCTTATGTCATCTGTAGGGCTCCCTTTGTTATCCCACATGTGTCTCCCCAGCCAGTCTCTTTGGAATACCCTGCTATCTAATTCCTGTTCTCACCTCCAGTCTCTGGACCTCTGTGTGTGGCTGTGCTCTCAGCAGGAATGTCGCCCCTCTCCTCTCCACCTCTCCTCCTCACTCCTCAATTTCGATCTTCCTAGCTTTATGGGCTTTTTCCTGATCTTCCTCAGCAAATAAGCTCCAACTTCATCTCAGTGCTCAAAAAATTCTTTGTTAGTTACTGTTTCCTGCTACCTTCAGTATGACATGCCAGTTGTTTGTGTGAGTGTCAACTTCTGCCCAGGCTTCCCAGGTGGCACAGTGGTAAAGAACCCATCTGCCAATGCAGGAGATGCAAGATACACAGGTTCAATCCTGGGTCGGGAAGATCCCCTGGAGGGGGCAATGGCAACCCACTCCAGTATTCTTGCCTGGAAAATTCCATGGACAGAGAAGCCTGGTGGGCTACAGTCNTTCTGCCCAGGCTTCCCAGGTGGCACAGTGGTAAAGAACCCATCTGCCAATGCAGGAGATGCAAGATACACAGGTTCAATCCTGGGTCGGGAAGATCCCCTGGAGGGGGCAATGGCAACCCACTCCAGTATTCTTGCCTGGAAAATTCCATGGACAGAGAAGCCTGGTGGGCTACAGTCCAGGGATTGAGCAGAGTTCGACACAACTGAGCAACTGAGCTACAACCTCTACTCTGTCCAGTTTATCACATTGTAAGATTTTGAGAGGAATTATTGACTGGTATTTTGCTTTGCAAGTGTTGCACTAGAGTTTATATACTTATGGGATAGGGTTGTCTTTCCACGGCAGAGCTGAGCAGAAAGGGAATAAATGTCCGAATCTCCATCTTTCCATAATAGTCCAGCTCCATTCCAGATGTAAGTGTGTGAGAGACTAAGTAAGACCCTAGCAAAACCTCCTACAGTAAGTAGACACCAGTGACTCACGAGAATATAAAAAGAGGGACAGAGGGTGGGTAGAGGAGGGGGTTGGGAAACTTTCATTTTGGTGAGGAAGGTTGATCTGGATTCCAGGAAGCAGAAGAGAGGACTCAACCCTTATGGTTCTCCAGTGGCTCCCCCTCTCACACACCTGAAGCCCTCTGAGACAGATGAAGGTGGCCCTTTTGAAAGAAAAAGAGATTTACTCGGGGGTCCTAGGAGGTGTGAATGAAGCCGCTGGATTGGCAGGGACCGAGTATGTTTAAGGACAGGGTGTGAACCCCATCAGTGAGCGGATATGGGCCTTAACTCTGTGGAAGAACACCAGTGGAGACAGAGGAGATGTCTCTGATCTCTAACCAGGAGAGCGTGGGCCAGGATAGCACTGAAGAGTGAGAGAGGGCGTCGTTACATAACCGAGAGTTCCAGGCTCTGTTAGCTCAAGGCGGCGACCAGAACCTGGACGCACCCCCAGTCACAGGAAACCGCAATCCACCCACCCGCCTGCTGACTGCTTAGGAGGGCTGACGGTTGAGGAACTCAGTCCTCGAAAGGAACACGGGTGGACAAGAAGGGGTCAGGAGGGAGGGAGGGAAGCCCAAGTCCCGTGACAGGAGTCGAGGGTGGGGGAGAGAGGAGGGCCGAACAATCAGGCCCTCACTTCCCTGGCTGGAGTCATGCTCCGACTTTCTTGGCAGCAATACTGATCACGTGTGTGTGTGTGTGTGTGTGTGTGTGTGTGTGCTCAGTCACTCAGTCGTGTCCAGCTCTTTGCGACGCCATGGACTGTAGCTGGCCAGGCTCCTCTGTCCTTGGGATTCTCCAGGCAGGAATACTGGAGTAGGTTACCATGCCCTCTTCCAGGGGATCTTCCTGACCCAGGGATCGAACCCATGTCTCCTGTGGTTCCTACATTGGCAGGAGGGTTCTTTACCACTGAGGCACAAGAGAAACCCATGGCTATCATTTATTGGGGCCCTTCTTGGGGCCAGGCACTCTGCCAGTTGCCTCATAGCCATTCTTTCTGGGTTGTCTTCTAAGGTAATTGATCTCCCAGCTCCCCACAAGGCGTCTCAGAAACTGTCAATGTCCCTGTTTTATAGCAAAGAAACTCGAGTTTCTTGGAGAAATGATGACTTGCGCACAGTGGTGACTTGGCCACAGCAATGGCCAACCTTTCTGGAACACCTACTGAGAGACAGGTAGGTCCTATGAGGGAGAACATGTATTAACCTATTTACTTTTCACAGCAAGCTTTTGAGATTGAGAATTTATTATCCTCTCCTTTTTATAGATGAGGAAGCAAGGTTAAGAGAGGTTAAGCAAACTCCCCAAGGACACCAGCAGATAAGAGATTGGGCCAGAACTGGAACACATATTCTGGGCTCCCAGGCCCAGGCTTTTACTGGTGAAGACCACACTCAGTTCGTTCAGTTCAGTCACTCAGTCATGTCCAACTCTTTCCGACCCCATGGACTGCAGCATGCCAGGCCTCCCTGTCCATCACCAACTCCTGCAGTTTACTTGAGTCGGTGATATAGCCTATAAGTCAGCCCAGTCTCTTGGGGAAGAAAGAACACTGACATTGGTGGGACCCCTGAAGGATGCTGTTCACATCTTGTTCATTTAATCTTCACCATGAACTTGTGAGGCAAGTATATGATCTTATTATTTTACAGGTGAGAAAAGGGAGTTCAAAGAGGGTGAGTAATTGGCAAAGATAGGCTTTTCACTACACCCCAGATGCTTTTAAATGTGATAAGGGATGACTAAATATCCATGGAGTGAAGAAATAGGCAGACGGGCAGCTCAGAACAGCCAATTCCACTGGCCTTAAGGAGTCAGAGGACAGGATGGCGTCCAGGCACTATCCCTCACTAGCTTTGCATCTTCACTCAGGCCACTTAAGTGCTCTGAAGGCTCAGGTCCTGAACAGTAAATAACAATGTCAACCTACCGGTTTAGTGTGAAGACTATGGGAAGTATGGAGCACTGAAGATTCTGAAGTGTAGAAGACTCTTTAAAGTAGTAGTCTTTGAAACAATCTCAGACCTTCTTGTCTTTCTCTTGGTAGTAAGGGAAGCTGAGCCTGTGGCCTTGCCCTCCAGCCTTCTGCAGCCCCAGATGCCTCTCCTACCTGCCCTGGTTTCTACACCTCTGTGCCTACCTTGACCACACCTTCAAAATGGAACCCCTCCACGTTCCTGAGCTGCTTCCTGTTTTATCAACGTAGCACTCATCGCTTTCTAATATATAGTAAGTGTAGTTTACTTCCCCCAGCGGCAGGGACTTTTACGTGTTTTATTCATCACTGTGTCTCCAGTCTAGAACAATGTCTGGGCCATAGGAGGCACTTCATAAATACTTGTTGAATAGATAAATGAGGGAGTTTTTTAAGACTGATGAAAACTTTTCAGAAGTCATGCCAATAGCTTTGATTATGCATATTGAGCAAAAAAAAAAAAAAAAACCATAATTGTGACCTCCAAAAGTTGGGAGACTAAGGGTTAACTTCTGCTGGGTTAAGTAATGGAGCCCTGAGATGAAAAGATGTTGAAAGAAGACCTCTCACTCACCAGTTTTGGTATATCGGTTATTTAACCACAGGAGCCACATAGTCAATAACTAGACCTAGATAACTAGATTTTAGAATTCCAGATCTACATCACATAGCTGTGGAACCACTGATTATAAAATCTGGAGCTGAAGCTCAATGTAACCCATGGTCCTGAGTCTTGAGGCAAATCAGTGACTAAACCTCAGGGTTGAGATGACCATGTCTTCTGCCCAGTAGATCTACCATTTGTAGCAACTTTCTTTTCCTAGGAAGTTTTCACCATGAGATATTCATTTCACTGGCTATAAAAATGATCTGAAGAGAACTGCTTTGGTCACTGAGGTATAAACAAAGAGGAAAACCTGGCGTTAGCACAAGACACTGGAGGTAGATACTCAGCCTGGATAAAAGAATGAAAACAAATCTTATAATATCAAAACTGTGCGTACAGTTCCAAAGGCCTGTTATATCTGCTTCTTTCACTAGTTTGAAAAGAATATGGACATCCTACTAAGTAACTTGTGCCATGGGGTCTCTGTCATAACAGCCTCACCCAAAAGAGTATTTCTGATGTTTTTTGATGTCCCATCCTTCAAAAATGGCTTACTCCATTTGCTTGCTTGTTAAAGTGTCTATATAGTTTAAGCACAACATGTGACCTAAAACACAGACATAGTAAAAAGATGAAAGAGAAATACACTCAAATATTTGACTGGGCAACGGGGGCTTATTAGAAGAGAATTTCTTTTTCTATTTTTTCCCATTTTCCAGTTTCTAGGATGAGAATACATTATTTTTGTAGCAGAAATTAAGTCAAATGACACTTATTGTAGGAAAATGTGTTTTTTAAATTCTCCCCAGGACCTCAGCCCCATCTGTGCCTTTTGCAGTGATGATTTAATCTAGATTCTGCACCTGTGGTTCTGTGGTTGCATGATGCAGATGCTGGGGTTCTAGGATCTAGTTATCTGCATCTGAGTATTGATTGGTCGCGTGGGTAAATGACAGGGCGTACCCCAGAGCTGTGGGCTAAAGGTCTTCATCCACTCCTCTTGACACTCTTCCCTCCCCACCCTGACCTCACTCTCTGCAGGACACAGTCATGTCCTGGCTCTGACTCACACTCCACTTCCACCCTGACTTCCTCCCAACCTCACCCCAGCTTCAAGCCCTCCCCACCCATCACCCCCTTGGTCCACTCTGCAGGATCCGAGCACCCAGGGGCCCTTCCTTCCCCACCATCCTCTCGGTCCCAGCCAGCCAAACTCTAGCGTGGCCGTCTCCCAGACCACACCCACAGAGCCCGTGTCCTGCTCCAGAATTCAGATTTCAAGTGTGCCCTGCACCTGTCTTATGCCCTAGAGCAGGGATCCAACCTCTGGGATCTAAAGCCTGATGAGCTGAGGTGGGCTGATGTAATAATAATAGAAATGAAGTGCATAATAAATATAATGCACTTGAATCATCCCCAAACCATCACCCCTCACCATCCGGTCTGTGGAAAAAAATTTTTTCCACGAAACTGGTCCCTGGTGCCAAAGAAGTTGGGGACCACTGCCCTAGAGTAAATCTCTCTCAAAAGTGAATGTAAGAAAAAAAAATAAGTGAATGTGTGCGGAGCTGATTCGAGAGTCATTCCCTCCTGCCTCTGCAGGATCCTCTCCCTGGGCAGAAGCATCATGATGGAGGGCTGGAGAGCGGCAGGTCAGACAGCCAGCCTAACCGGAAGGGGAAGAGAAGGTGGTGGCTCAGGGCGGCTCTGGTGCCTCTGAGGTGAGGGGGAAAGGCCTCCAATCACGGCTCTGCTGAGACCTGGTGGAGACACAGAGATTCCTAGGCCCCTGCCCCTACTGTCCACCATCAGCCCCATCACCTGCCCCCAGTCCCTCCAGCCTCAACGTGACCCTGAGCTCAGGGAAGGAGAAATGTCACCTTTGGTTAAACACTGTTGGAAGGAAAAGCTGCTGCCTCCCCTGCCCCAGAGTGTCCATAACTCAGGCCTTTCTGGGCTCTGGTTTGGGATCATCAAGGCTATTACCGTGAATGACTCTATGCAATATGTAGAGAGTCCCTCTGAACCTATTTCTGCCAATTGTCTACCTTGTAAAGACCCTCCTCTGAATTGCCCAGGCCCCTCCAAATTGCCCCTATGTTTGGGCATCTCCGCTCCCCAGTTTCAGTCGCAGAGCTCTCTCTTAATTAAGTGAACTAATTTTGCAATTTCACTTTACTTGGTGAGGTCTATTTGGCTTGTCAAACTTTTCTTTTCAATTTTTATTGGAATATAGTTGATTTACAATGTATTAGTTTCAGGTGTACAGCAAAGTAAATCAGACATATCTCCACTCTTCTATTCTTTTTTTAGATTCTTTTCCCATACTGGCCATCGTCAAACTTTTCTATATTCACTTTCTTCCCAAAGCCTTGGGATGTTTCCCAACTGTAAAATGGGGATAAAACCACACACCTTGTTGAATTTTCATGAGGATTAAGTAAATAAACGTAGATGAAATGCCTAAAATGACACTTGGTGTGTAGTAACCAGTTGGCCAGGTGCATCCTCCCATTTTACAGAAGCCCAGACTAAGCACCTGGGCCAGAGCCAGGGCTGGAACAGAGGTTGGTGTAGAACAAGGAAAGAAATGCTCTTTATGCGCCCTGAGGACAGCGGCAGGGGTGGCGTGGCAGGATTCCTGCTTGCCTCTGTGATTTTAGACAAGCCTTTTACTTCCCTGAGTCTCACTTTCCTCACTATAAAATGGGATATCACTAACCACCTCAGGGGATTTGAGGACATGAACCGAGATGAAGTACTTTGAACACCCATGAATTCCTTGCACAAAGCAGATGCTCAGGGAGTGTCAGATCCCCACAGCTGCCCGCCCAGGACTGCCAGCATCCAGACGGGAAGAAGCCCCTCTTTGGTGTCGGCAGCCCTGCAGGCCACGTTTTAGCAGAGCGAAGCAGAGCATAGGCTGTGTTTCATCTCCAACATGCCCCTCAGCTGGCAAATTTGAGCAGTGTACACCCTGGACAACTGCATGCAGCGGCTTGGAACCCACCCGTCTTCCCACCACATATTCACTTGCTGTTCATTTCTGTGATGGTCAGCCACAGGCATGCTGAGAAACAACTCCCCTCCGTTTTCTGTGCCCCTGTGTGATGGTGACCCCTTGCCTCTGAGGGCATCTTACCTGCCTCCTGAGAGGTGAGAAGGAAGAGGAAGAAGCACTGGAGGCCAAAGACGGAACGGATGCAGTGGGCTGGCTGGGCCATGTCGGAGCTGGATGGCTGCTTGAGGCTGTGGGTTGGGGTCCCCTCAGCTTATATGGGCCCAGCTTTGACGTCATGGGGGCTGGGGCTCCTCAGGCCGAAATCTTAAACAAATGGAACCGCCCCGCCTTGCAGGGGTGCCCTGATAACGGGAGACCACAGCGGCTTTGTCATGTAGCAGGGAACATAGGTGTCTACCCAAGGGGTGGGATCTGGGGGCGGGGCAAGGTGACTGGGAGGGACCGACTCCTGCCTCAGCCCCAGCAGAGGTTGGGGGGGTTGGCTGGGTGGCGTCTGGGGCTCTGGGCTGGTGGGGAGCAGACTGTGGCTTCTAGAAAGACTGAGATCTGGCTGGGGCGGGATGGGGAGGGGGATGGTTGTATGCCAGGGTTCTAGGAAGAGATTCAAATTCTGATTCTTCTTCAGCTGCACCCTCCGCTTTCCACTTCTCTTACTTACGTCAGCCCAGCTCTCCACACCCCTTACTCACACATGATCACTCTTTTTGCCCTGGGTGGAGCTGCCCATGAGTATGAGGTGAAAGAGCAGAGACGGGGAAAGCCCTCCAGTGGCCTGCTCCTGCAAAGACAGGAGCTTCCAGGTGTCCAGAGACGACACACCAAGTTGGGGCAGTCGGCACGGAGACAAGGCAGACATGGAACCCCAGGGGCTGCCGTATCCTCAGCAGGGGTGGCGCCGGTCCAGGCCACCCAGAGGCCCTGAAGCCAGGGTCTTTGGCAGAAATCCTCAGCAGACAGGGGCCCTGCCTTCACTCCCCAGCCCCCTCCTTTCCCGCCTCGGCCCAGCCAATGGCAGGCCTGCTGCTGTCTCTGCCACAAGCCCCCAGTCACCCCTAAACAGAAATGCAGACCTCTCATGTCCAGTATTCTTGCCTGGAGAATCCCAGGGATGGGGGAGTCTGGTGGGCTGCCGTCTATGGGGTCACACAGAGTCGGACACGACTGAAGTGACTTAGCAGCAGCAGCAGCATGTCTAGGACCTCCCTGGAGTCTCCCTCTCCCTTTCGTCCTGATTCCCTGCCTGAAACAAATGTAAGCTCAGAGGTTGTCAAAGTTCATACATTGCGCTCCCAGGAGACAGTGCCTGGGGCTGGCATAGGGGGAAGACAGGCTCCCTGGGATTCTAAAGAGAGAGGAAGCTGTAGGTCCAGGTGTCTTAAGTCACTGCCCCTACTGCTCACTTAATTTGTTCACGGTGGGTCTCCTCTACTGGGGAGTCAGCAGCCAGCGAGGTCTTTGCCATGATTGTTGCTGCAGCCCCAGCCCCAGGGCCAGGGCCTGGCACGCGGGACACAGTCAGTCATGCTGACTCGGCTGAATGGAGTGGAAGCCAGGGCTGGCTCCTACCTCTAGGGGCGAGAGGAGCAGGCAGAGGGGGTGGAGAGGGCCGGACCCGGAGGGCAGGGCGCTAGGGCCCTGGGGCCGTGGGACTCATGGGAGGACTAGAGGGCTGAACTTGTGAATCCATCTCAGTACTTGGCATGATTGGCCCCTAAGACCTAGGCAGGGCTGGAATGGAAGGGACGAGGAGAGGCCAGCTGCTTATTAACACAATTAGGCTCCATGGAATCAGACCAAAGCCTGACTGCTCAGAACTGGGTAGCCTGCCTCCCAAGCAATGCTTCGTGTTGGGTGGGGAAACTGAGGCAGACCTCTGCCTCTCTGTCTGGACCCAGGAGGGACTGAAAATCCCCTTTTCCACTAATCTGGCCCCACCCCCACGCTTTCCTCCAGGGACACAGGTCTCCAGGAGAGTAGTTCTCAACAAGGAGAGGCAACTTTGTCCCCTGGGGACATTTGATAATGTCTAGGGACAACCTTACTGGGAAGGAAATGGCAACCCACTCCAGTGTTCTTGCCTGGTGAATCCCAGGGACAGGGGAGCCCGGTGGGCTGTGTCTATGGGGTCGCACAGAGTCGGACACGACTGAAACAATTTAGCAGCAGCAGCAGCAACAGAGGCAACCTTGTCCCACCTTGGAGGGTGTTGCTCCTGGGATCCAGCGGGTAGAGACCAGAGGGGCTCCTGGCCATCCTGCAAGGCACAGGACAGCCCCACAGCAAAGAACTCTCCAGCTCACAGCAGTGGTGCTCAGGTTGAGGCTCTCTGCCTTCGCTGTGTAAATAAACATTCCCCATTCTCTTTTAACCACAGTGTCCCCCAGACGACACACGCATCAGAGGTGGAGGAACTTAGAGGTATGTGCAGGCTCTTGATGTCAGAAGAGGCTGTTGTGTCTGAGCTGTGATAGTTAGGTTGTGTGTGCGTGGTGGTTCAGTCATGTCCAACCCTTTTGCGACCCCATGGACTGCAACCCACCAGGCTCCTCTGTCTATGGGATTCTCCAGGCAAGAATACTGGAGTAGGTTGCCATTTCCTCCTTCAGGGGATATTCCTGACCCAGGGCTCAAACCCGTGTCTCTTGCGTCTCCTGTGTTGGCAGGAGATTCTATACCATTGCACCACCTGGGCTGAGAGGGTCACAAAACAACCCTACCAGCTACTGATGTCTGAGTTGTTCTAGGTACAGAGAAATGCAGTTAGCACCTTACCTTGTTGTAACCTATGAGGTTAGCAATGTCAGCCTCATTTTACAACTTGAGAATGAATAAGCTCAGTTCAGGGAAGTGATTTAAATGCCCAAGGTCACACATCTGGTAAGAGGCAGAGACCAGACCTGGTCAGTGCCTGCCCAACGGCAAAGCACTTGGACAATTATACAGTGGCTGGGAGACCAGGGGAGCATTACTGTTTTATTTAGCAAGAGTTGTGTCCACCACCCACCTGGAGTGGTCTAAGCAGGGGTGTCACAGAGCAGGGTTCCTCACCTGTACTGAGGTGAGAGAATTGAAGGTCTCAAGAGGGTCAGGAGCCAGCCCAAGGGGGCTCCTTATAGAAAGGGGGACCCCATCCTGGTCCCCAGGGGTCCCAAGGAAAGTGTCCTCAGCTAAGTTCTCTGATAGCTGGGGAAGAGGATGGGAACAGGAAGAAAGGGTGAGGAGAGGAGGTTCCCACTACCCAGATCGGGATTCCATGAAGGCTGGAAGACCCCTGGAGACCATGCTGCTCTAGTCCTTCCTTCTACAGATGAGAAAACTGCATCAGAGTCTTGAGTGACTTGAGGGAGTCTGCTCAGGGAAGGAAGGAGGAAGGCCGCTGGAAGAGGGGCATAGGCGATCCCGGCCGCGCCCCTTCACTTGACGGAGTAGCGCTGGCTGGTGGCCTCGTGGTGGCAGCCATAAGGGGTCACAGAGGCACAACTGCACCCCATATTCATCTCCTTCCGGAACTTGCAGGCCTGTGAGATGAGGGATGGATAGGAAGGGTTATCTAAGCTGCCCAGCCCTCAGCTCTCCCCATGGACTGTGGCCTCCTCAACAACTCAGGTTCTCAGAGCTCCTCTTTCTGCAAAAACAGTAATGATAATGAACCAGACTAATTTGCTGAGCACCTACTATGTGCTAGGACTTCCCTCGTAGCTCAGAGGTTAAGGCGTCTGCCTGCAATGCGGGAGACCTGGGTTCGATCCCTGGGTTGGGAAGATTCCCTGGAGAAGGAAATGGCAACCCACTCCAGTATTCTTGCCTGGAGAATCCCATAGATGGAGGAGCCTGGTGGGCTACAGTCCAGGGGGGTCGCAAAGAGTCGGACACAACTGAGCAACTTCGTTTCACTTACTATGAGCCAAGCACCTAAGCGGTTACATGTGTAAGCTCATTTTACCCCACAACAGCCCTTTGAGATGGATGCTAGCAATATCCTTCTCATTTTATCCAGGACTCAATTACCTCATCAGTAGAATAAGAGACAATAATATTGCTTGTATCACAGGGTTGCCGTGAGCTAAAACATGTACAATACCTGGCACAGAATAACTGCTATTTAAGTGTCAGTTATTACTTATTGAGTAATACAGAACACAGAGAGGCTGAGTAACTTGCACAAGGTCACACAGCTGTAACGACAGAGCCAGGATTCAAAACCCAAGTGATAATGTAATTCCATGAAGTTGACTCTTCACTGCCTAGAGCAGAATGTAGTGTCTCCATGGGCTGGTCAGCCTGCAGCGTTCCTCTGCCTCTCTTTCAGTGGCCCCAACCCCCCACCCCTACCCAATCGATGTTTCCTCTCAGCCACTCAGACTGCGGTCCCTTTCCCCCCTCATCCCTCCCTAAGTGTAGTAAGCTATCATTTCCCCCTGAAGCCCCTGTGCTTCTGGGGCACCAGGGCCAGCTCCACTGGCCTCAGGGACCCACACATTTGGACCACAGTTTCACTCACCTTTTTGATACCATACAGCAGGCTGACAATTGCTGCCACCAAAGAGAGAGTGATCAACACGATGGCCCAGTCGGGGACAGAGCCCTTCTCTTGTGGCTTCGGGCCTGAGGACCAGAGAGGGGCTGTGGCCGAGGCAGGTGGGACCCAATCCCCCGACTCCCCACTGCCCTCTGTAACTTTGCATCTTTCCTTCTGTGACTCTGAGACCACGTTGCTCGGCGTCTTGTCATCTTGGGAATAGAATTTCAGTGGAGGGGGTTTCAAAGGGCTTCACTCCAAACCGCACTCACTTCTTCCCTAACACCTGTGGATGCGTTTGTCAGTCTCTGAAGTCCTCACTGACATCCACGCCTCTCCGTCTTTCTGAACCATCCTCCATATCCCAGGCTGTTGTTGGGCCTCTCTCATCTGCCATGCCTCTGCACTCTGACAGCCCCCCGGTAGGTCCTTCATCTTATTCAGAGGCTGCCCCTCCGCCCTCCTCACCACTCCACCCTGACTCTGATCTTTAAGGGGAGCCAGAGCCAGTCCTCTTGTTTTCCCTTCGCTCGTTTCCTGCCCGCAGACTGCCTGGTGGGGAGACTTGGACTGAGCGGGAGGGGGGAAGGAGACAGAGGGAGGAGGAGGACAGGATCTCGGGAGGGGATACTTGTTGCCCTGCAAAGACAGGCTGGGCCACGAGGAATATATCTGAAAACCTTTTGAGGAAGCGATCAGGTAACAGACTTTCAGCTTCTGGTGTGACCAGAGGCTTGAGGGGCACGGAAACCCTTTGAAGAACTGGAGATGTTCTTAGGTGTACTCCAAACACAGCAGAAAGCAGGCCTTAAGCCTGTCCCTACAATGGCAGCCCGCTCCAGTATTCTTGCCTGGAGAATTCCATGGACAGAGGAGCCTGGTGGGCCCCAGTCCATGGGGTCGCAAAGAAGCGGACACAACTGAACGATGAACGCTTTCACTTTCACACTCCTCTCCAGGAGCTGGGGTGCCTGCCGGTCAGTGACTCAGTGCAAACAAGAGTGCCTTACTGGTTGGGATGCTGAGCCCAGAGGAGGTGGTGGCCGCTCCAGGTGTGGTGGCTGTGGAACCGTCTGAGACAGCCCCAGCTGGTGTGGAAGCCCCAGGCATGGGTAAAGCAGTTCCAAGGGCTGTTGTTGTGGAGACAGATCCTAGAAGGGCAGCGGGGGAAACAGGTGGATGTCTGAGCGGGAACAGAAGCAGAAATTCCATCCAGTGCCCTCTCAGTCGAAATCCTGGCAAGTGTTCGGTAAATGAAAATAAAAGGACTGAGAAAAGCCAAGACAGTCTTAGAAACAAAAGTGGAAGGCTTATGCTACTGGCCTTGAGACTGGCTGCAAAGCTGCAGACGCTAAGGGCTGGGGCCTTGGAGTAAGAAGAGACAGAGGAGCCCAGAAATAGACTCGGTCACTTTACTCAGCGGGGGAAACAGGTGGATGTCTGAGCGGGAACAGAAGCAGAAATTCCATCCAGTGCCCTCTCAGTCAAAATCCTGGCAAGTGTTTGGTAAATGAAAATAAAAGGACTGAGAAAAGCCAAGACAGTCTTAGAAACAGAAGTGGAAGGCTTATGCTACTGGCCTTGAGACTGGCTGCAAAGCTGCAGACGCTAAGGGCCGGGGCCTTGGAGTAAGAACAGACAGAGGAGCCCAGAAATAGACTCGGTTACTTTACTTTCAATAAAGGGACTCACACATTTCAGTGGTGGGGAGAGAGGGAGAGTCTTTGAAATGAGTGGTTCCAAGACAACTGGTTATCTGTAGGAGGAGAAAATGGATCTTGACCCCTCCCTCACTCCATACACAAATTAATCTGAGATATGTCATAGGCTTAAATTTGAAAGTTAAGATTCTTAGATTCAAAGATTCTAAATTTGAAAGTAAAGCTTCTGGAAGAATGCATCAGAGAATATTTTCATGACCTTGAAGTAGGCAAAAAAAAATGTCTTAGGCAGGATATAAAAACACTAACTACAAGAGAAAAAGTTGATAAGTTGAAAAGCTGAAATCCTGGCAAGTGTTCGGTAAATGAAAATAAAAGGACTGAGAAAAGCCAAGACAGTCTTAGAAACAAAAGTGGAAGGCTTATGCTACTGGCCTTGAGACTGGCTGCAAAGCTGCAGACGCTAAGGGCTGGGGCCTTGGAGTAAGAAGAGACAGAGGAGCCCAGAAATAGACTCGGTCACTTTACTTTCAATAAAGGGACTCACACATTTCAGTGGTGGGGAGAGAGGGGAGAGTCTTTGAAATGAGTGGTTCCAAGACAACTGGTTATCTGTAGGAGGAGAAAAGGGATCTTGACCCCTCCCTCACTCCATACACAAATTAATCTGAGATATGTCATAGGCTTAAATTTGAAATCTAAGATTCTTAGATTCAAAGATTCTAAATTTGAAAGTAAAGCTTCTGAAGAATGCATCAGAGAATATTTTCATGACCTTGAAGTAGGCAAAAAAAAAATGTCTTAGGCAGGATATAAAAACACTAACTACAAGAGAAAAAGTTGATAAGTTGAAAAGCTATCCACGCCTCTCCGTCTTTCTGAACCATCCTCCATATCCCAGGCTGTTGTTGGGCCTCTCTCATCTGCCATGCCTCTGCACTCTGACAGCCCCCCGGTAGGTCCTTCATCTTATTCAGAGGCTACCCCTCCGCCCTCCTCACCACTCCACCCTGATTCTGATCTTTAAGGGGAGCCAGAGCCAGTCCTCTTGTTTTCCCTTCGCTCATTTCCTGCCCGCAGACTGCCTGGTGGGGAGACTTGGACTGAGCGGGAGGGGGGAAGGAGACAGAGGGAAGAGGAGGACAGGATCTCGGGAGGGGATACTTGTTGCCCTGCAAAGACAGGCTGGGCCATGAGGAATATATCTGAAAACCTTTTGAGGAAGCGATCAGGTAACAGACATTCAGCTTCTGGTGTGACCAGAGGCTTGAGGGGCACTGAAACCCTTTGAAGAACTGGAGACGTTCTTAGGTGTACTCCAAACACAGCAGAAAGCAGGCCTTAAGCCTGTCCCTACAATGGCAACCCGCTCCAGTATTCTTGCCTGGAGAATTCCATGGACAGAGGAGCCTGGTGGGCCCCAGTCCATGGGGTCGCAAAGAAGCGGACACGACTGAACGATGAACGCTTTCACTTTCACACTCCTCTCCAGGAGCTGGGGTGCCTGCCGGTCAGTGACTCAGTGCAAACAAGAGCGCCTTACTGGTTGGGATGCTGAGCCCAGAGGAGGTGGTGGCCGCTCCAGGTGTGGTGGCTGTGGAACCGTCTGAGACAGCCCCAGCTGGTGTGGAAGCCCCAGGCATGGGTAAAGCAGTTCCAAGGGCTGTTGTTGTGGAGACAGATCCTAGAAGGGCAGCGGGGGAAACAGGTGGATGTCTGAGCGGGAACAGAAGCAGAAATTCCATCCAGTGCCCTCTCAGTCAAAATCCTGGCAAGTGTTTGGTAAATGAAAATAAAAGGACTGAGAAAAGCCAAGACAGTCTTAGAAACAAAAGTGGAAGGCTTATGCTACTGGCCTTGAGACTGGCTGCAAAGCTGCAGACGCTAAGGGCTGGGGCCTTGGAGTNCAGAGACAGTGGGGAGACCTGCAGAGACAGTGGGGAGACCTCCAAAGACAGTGGGGAGACCAGCAGAGACAGTGGGGAGATGTGGGGAGACCTGCAGAGACAGTGGGGAGACCAGCAGAGACAGAAGGGAGACCAGCAGAGATAGTAGGTAGACCTGCAGAGACAGTGGGGAGACCTGCAGAGACATCTTCAGAGATGGTGGGGAGACCTGCACCGATGGTAGGGAGACCAGCAGAGACGATGGGGAGACCTCCAGAGTTAGCTGTCCCCGACGGGATCAGCTGAGCTGTTTGCAGAAGAAAAATGAGAGGATGGAGCTAGAAGAGCTGGCCCTCTCCCTGGGTCACGTCCACATCTTGCCCCTACACCCGCCGTGCTCACTGTAGCCACCGAAGGCCTGCAGGCCCAGGAGCAGCAGCAGTGCAGCAGCCATGGTGCCCGCAGAGATGCGCTGCCAGGGCCGTCTCCCTGGCTCTTTAAAGGCTTTAAGGCCCTATTAGGAGGCTCAGGAGAGCCAGGTGTGCCAGGGCCTCCATCAACACCAGGATCTTCATTCCCAGGGAGAAGCCACCCAGCTGTCCCCAGGGGGATTAACCTGTCCCAGCTTGATTCCAGGAAGCACTGGGCGAGGGGGAGAGTGAGTAAGAGCCTGAGGATTCTCCTTCCAGGCTCTCAGGCTCTTTCCGGGTTCGGGATCTAACCCCCAGGTCAGTCAGTCCCTATTCCAGACCTTCTCTGAAGGGGAGAGACCCAGGTCTCCTATCCCAAGGTCCTTGTGCTCCTAGAAATATGAGCATGGGGTGGGGGGGCGGTGTGAGGTGTAAGCATCCCTTGGGGACGCAGCGGGTGGAGAATGACTGACACAGCCCGGGGACCTCATCTGACTCTTAGGAGAGACCAGGGCAGGGCAGGAGGGTGAACACCTGAACCATCCTTCCTTCACAGTGGCTGCAGCCCACAGACTTTCCATTCCTTTGGCAGAGAAGGGGTAATGAGAGGAGAGGGGCACCAGGCAAGAAAATCATCTGTTCAGGGGCAGTGAGATGAGCAGGTTCAGAACCCAGCTCTGAATCCACTCCACTGGAATCTACCACGTCCAAGCTGCGCACTCTCGGGCAAGTCGTGTGACCTATCAAAGTCTTCACCCCTAAAACTGGGGTAAGGCAGTACCTACTTCACAGGGCCATAATAAGGATTAAAGGAAATAATGTTTCTAAGGTGCCCAGCACACAGCAGCCTCAGCTATGATGACATGGAAAGATAAGCGCCCACTGGGAAAGACAGAGGCACGCTCCCACTCTCCTCTCAGGAGGACTCAGATCCCCCAAAGCGCCTCTCTGAGTTCCCGCTTCCTCCCCGCTGCTCCTGCTTCCTATGTCTGCTGAGCCTTTTGTCCATGAATTCCTCCCACTCTGGGCTTCCTGCATCCAGTACACGTCTGAGAGCCCCTGGGTTGCTCGTTATTTACATTTATGATATAGACAGTGTCTCCCTCCATCTCTCCATCTTACTGGTCCTGCTTTTGGCTTTTCTCCCTGACTCTGCCCTGGTTTTTGGGGGAAGGGAGAGAAGACGCATAAGGAGGCAACTAAGATGATAAAAGGGCATGTGCCCTTGTGTTCTAGAGGGTTTACATGACTAGTTTGTCAATCTGTTGAGTTTATCCCTGTGTCTGGCATAGTGACAGCCTGGTCTACCTCTAACCTCTCTGCTACTGACTTACTATGTGACCTTAATAAGTCATTTACCCTCTCTGAGCCTTAGTTTCCTATTTTTTAAAGAAAGAGGGTAGGACCTGGTGGTCCAGAGGCCAGGACCACACTCCCAGTACAAGGGGCCTGGGGTCTGATCCCTAGTCAGGGAAGTAGATCCCATATGCCGCAACCAAGACTCGGTGCAGTCAAGTAAAATAAATAAATAAGAAAGAAGGAAGGTGAACTAGACAGATTCCACATTCCTTCTACATCCTGTCCTTGTGTTTGCCATTCTGAGCGATTTGGGAAAGGGCTTTGGCTGGGAGAGTGAAGGGATTTCTTTTGCTTGAGCGCTCAAGACAGGACATGGTGGGGATATTTGATGAAACTGCATCTCCGCCCAAGTTGCTAGGATATGTTACACTAAAACAAAATATTCAAAGATGAAAGTTTCCCCTCACCCAGAAAGTCACTGCGGCTGAGGGAGCAGGACACGGGTTTGGGGAGAACTGGGTGTAATCTACCCCTCCCTTTTGGGCCCACATTCCTGAGCCCTTGGGTGGCATGGCTGATAGAAATTAATCGCAGTTAATAATTAATCCCTAAAGAGCAATGAGAGGCCCAGGCGTGGGTGGGGCCCAGACACCAGCACGAATGGACGCCTCCCCAACTTCCCTCCCTGGGGCACCCACTCCCTCTCAAGCTTTGAGACGTGGGGGAGAAGTGGGACACGGGATTGAGGAAAGGGGACCACCCTTCCTTTCCCCAACAGCCCAGTGAATGGCCCTCTCCCAGGTCCTCAGAGCCTTATTGAGAGAACTGGAAAGTCCAGTTGCCCAGCCTCCCTCCATCACCCCACACGCACCATTGCTCAGGACTGAGTGGGGAGCAGGAAGGCAGGCCCAGTGGGGGAGAGGCCAGCGGGCCTTCAGACCTCTCTTCCAGCATCTGAGAAGCACGGGGGTAGAGCCACGATGGGGGCTGCGCTGCCCCTCGTCTTCCTCCTGACCCTCGTCGGCACTTCACAGGGGGCAGGTGAGTCTGGAGGGCTACACACCTGGCCCCCAAGACGAGAAGGGGGTGAGAGAGACATGGAGGCACCCTAGTCCTGAGGTCCTGAGGGCTCGGGGCTGAACTGCAGCCAGAGGATCTGGAAGGGACGAAAGACCTCGGGTTAGGGTGGGGCAGGAGGGGCGCCCGCACCCTTGAGGGAGCCTGTTCCCGGCAGCTGGGTCCTCAGCTGTGCCTCTGGATCCCTAGGGCCGGGAATGACTTTGCAACTGAAGTTGAAGAACTCCCTTCTGGCAAATTCCTCCTACGATTCCAGCTTCCTGGACTTTCTGCAGAAGGTAGTCCTTTGGGAGGGAAACAGGGGGCTGTGTGCACTTGGAACGCATCCCTGCGCCGGTCCGGGCGGCTGGCCGCCCCCAGGTGTGAGTGAGCGCAGGTGTGAGTGAGAGCAGGTGTGAGTGAGAGCAGGTGTGAGTGAGAGCCATCTTACAGCTCGCCTTCTGGCCCTTTGTCTCCCTCAGTTCTGCCTCCTCCTCCACCTCCCCTTGGGGACCAACGTCACCCTGCATCAAGCAGGGTCCTCACAGCACGCCACCTGCAGAGCCTGAGAGCGGTCGAAGCCTGTGCCCTTTTCGGTTGGGGCATCCTGTCCCCGGGGAGCAGGCGCCATCCCCGACCCTGTTTTCCTTCCAGCAGGCCCTCACCCTGCTCAGTGGCAGTAAATATGCTCAATTCAGTGACCTGACTTTGTGGGTTCATGCGCAGAGGGGCTGGCAGGAAAAGGGAGCTGGATACTCAAGTCTCTGACTCTGCCTTGCGCAGCAAAGGGTTTCTCCGGTGGATGTGCTCTCTCCTAACACCATGCCAAAGGCCTACTTGGGGAGACACACACACACATACACACACACACACATGCACTTCAAGTTGAGTTCCTCAGAGCACCTAGGAATAAAGGAAAGGAACCTTTACTGAACTCCTGCTTTGTTCCAGGCAAGAGGCTTTCCCATGTCAACGCCTGCAGCAGGCTCCCGTGTAGCATAATAGATCTCATTATCCCATTTTACAGATGAGGAAATCTAGGCTTGAGAGGGTAAGTCACTTGAGGTCCATTAGCAATGGAGACGTCTGACACCAGACAAATGCCTTGGCTTAAGCAAGATTTTCATTTCCTTTCCCTTTGCTTTAGCTTTGGGGGTAGGGGTCAGGAACCTCAGGTAGGGATGTGGGCAGAACACGCCCAGAGATCCACACAGGTGAGTCAGGGTAGCAGGTGGGGTGGGGGACCGTTGATGTGAGAGATGAGGGATTCAGCTTGTGAGAGGATGGCCAGCCTGGCAGAACAGGCGGGGAAACAGCATGGGTGCCTATGGGAACGTGTAATCCCACAGGCCCACGCTTATGTCCTAGATGACTTTCTTATTCTCCTAGAACTTCTTTTTTTTTTCTTGCTCTTGGTATTAGTTGAGGCATGTGGGATCTAGTTCTCTAGGCAGGGATCAAACCCAGGCCCCAGATTAGAAGCTTGAAGTCTGGTGCTTGCTTCAGCAGCACACATACTAAAATCGGAATGATGCAGAGATTAGCATGGCCCCTGTGCAAGGATGACACGCAAATTTGTGACTACTACTACTACTACTAAGTCACTTCAGTCGTGTCCGACTCTGTGCGACCCCATAGACGGCAGCCCACCAGGCTCCTCTGTTCCTGGGATTCTCCAGGCAAGAACACTGGAGTGGGTTGCCATCTCCTTCTCCAATGCAAGAAAGTGAAAGGTGAAAGTGAAGTCACTCAGTTGTGTCCGACCCTCAGCGACCCCATGGACTGCAGCCTTCCAGGCTCCTCCGTCCATGGGATTTTCCAGGCAAGAGTACTGGAGTGGGGTGCCATTGCCCTCTCCACAAATTCGTGAAGCATTCCTTATTTTTAATTCATGCTGAGGTTTGACAGAAAACAACAAAATTCTGTAAAACAATTTTCCGTCAATAAAAAAAAGATTTTAAGAGCCATTAAAAAAAAGAAGCTCAAAGTCTGTTAAGATTGGACCACCAGGGAAGTCCCAGTCTCCATTGCTTTGCAAGCAAAATGAGGATAATGGTAGTACCTGCTTCCTTGGATTGTCCTGAGGATTCCACGGATAAGCTACTGAGGACACTTGCCGTGGTACCTGTCGGATAAGTGGGTCTGGGTGGTGGGAACTTTTGTTAGGGTGGAAATCTGGCCCCAGTGTCAGTCTTAGTCCCCTAGGGCTCTTCCTGCTCCTGCCTTTTTTTTTTTTTTTTTTTTTGGCTGCACGACATGCAGGAGCCCAGTTCCCAGATCAGGGATGGAACCTGGTCCCCTGGCAGTGGAAACCAACCCGCCGGACCACCTCCTGCTGTTCTTAAGGCAGGCACTCATCTTACTCCACACTCAGGATGCTCTTGACTTCTTACTGGCTGACTCTAAACGCAAGCATGCAGCCTGGACTTGACCGTGAAGGGCTACTGGTATGATTGCTTCCTGCTCTCCACGGTACCTGTCCTACCACCCGCTCCTGCCCCGCACAGCATCACCACCACATGAAACTAGAGACTGACTCCTTTGGAGCAACGGAAAGGCAACAGTTCCAAATGGAGTATCCCTGAAGATACGAAAGCTTAACAAAACAAAATTTCCACCGTTTCCTTGACAACTATCCTGGGACTATTACCCCTGGAGGAGGAGAGGTAGCTGGGGGCTCTGTAGGACCCCAATATTTCATGACTGACCCCTAGGCTGCACCAGTGGGCAGGTGGGTCAGGTGACTAGACCCCAAACAAGTTGAGGGGTTGAATGTCTGGATCTCCAAAAGGATGGAGGAACAGACCAACTGTTGTTGTTTTTTATTTATTGTACGTGTATTTTTCTGACTCTCTCCGATAGAATCAAAGCAAAAAAAAAAGTGAAAGTGTAGTCACTCAGTCGTGTCAGACTCTTTGCAACCTATGGACTTTAGCTCACCAGGGCTCCTCTGTGCATGGAATTCTCTAGACAAGAATACTGGAGTGGGTTGCTATTCCCTTCTCCAGGGAAACTTCCCGGCTCAGGGATGGAACCTGGGTCTCCTGCATTGCAGGCAGATTCTTTACCATCTGAACCACAAGGGAAGTCTGAATTGAGGTACAAAAGAGCAGATTTTTGTTTTTCTCATTGGTAAATCCAGGGGTTCAGAATAGAGCCCAGCATGTAATAGGTGTTCAAGAAAAAGGAAGGTGCTCACTCCCTCCTTTTCCTTCCCCTCTGGCGGGATGTGGTATACTGGTGGGAGCATTCCTGAGACCCAGAGTTGGGAAGAGTGTATCAAGATGGCAGGAAAGTAAGATCGAAAGGGACGGACTTCTCCATTGCGGAGTCCTGCACTGCTTCCGCCCAGCAAAAGAAACACCATTATCTTTGTTGTTTTTTAAAAATAACTCTTACTTTTTATTTTTTAATTGAAGTATAGCTGATTCATAATATTAGTTTCAGATGTACAACATACTGATTCAATATTTTTATAGATTAGCCACCACTATCTCTGAAGCGTGGTTACAGCAGGCAGATAACTGGCACCTAACTTACTGGGCTGAACTCCAGTAATTCCAGCTAATACTGTGGACTAATTCCTTTTATTCCCTGAGCAAGTCTCTTCAACTCTAAAATGGAGCAAACACCCACCTCATGAGGTTCTCAGGAGGAATGAATGGTACCACAGAGGACCCAGCCAGGCCCACCACATACAGTAGTTCTCAGAGCTGCTGGACAGAATGTCACTTGGGTGGCAGGCCCCTGAATTCCACCAATGAAACAAGGTGTGTCAGGTGGCTAGGTGGGCATCTGTGTGTTCTGTGTTCCCCTGTCTGAGGCTGGGCAGTGTGTCCCTAGCACTGAGGTCCCAGGTACACAGAAGCGGGAGGAACTCGGTCCCCAGCACAGCCTGCAGCTTCCCAGGCCTGTGGGAAGTCCCCCATGCCCTCAGCACCTCTGGAGACAAGGCCAAGAAGCAGGGAAGCTCCCTTTTGGTGAAAAGCAGAGGAGGAAGAGCCTGCAGAAGTCGGGCCACTGTCAGTAAGCACAGGAAGTAAGTGGAACCTGGGTCACTGTGCTCAGGCCCTACTCGGGAGCCTCTCTCCTCCAGTGAAGGAGGCCCCGCCCAGCACCCACTCCCACCATGGCCCAGAGCACTAGCAGGCTGCCTCCCTTTTCTCAGACCAGTGTCAGGAACAGTCAAGAGGCAGGAAAGTCAGGGCTAAGGCAAAGGATAAAAGGACCACAGCAGACATGTTTGGGATTTTAAGTTTATCTGAGTGTCCTCCTTCCCAAACTTCCAGGTGGGACTGTGGAGGAGGGAGGCCAGGGCAAAACGTGAGCGTCTCGAGGTCACCCAGTCATCTGACCAAGCCAGTCTGTTTCCTCACTGACAAAACGAAGGGGCTGGACCACAGAACACCCCGACGCTGCCCGGTCTGTCCCCAGAGGCCTCAAAGGCGGGTCTGGGAAGAAGGAAAGTCACGGGGATGGTGAGCCCCCAGGGCTTGGAGACGCATCCATCAGCTGCCGGAGGTGAGAGGCCGCCTTGTCCAGTTTTGACAACTCCAACTGGAGGGAAGAAAGCTGGGCGAGGAGAGAAGTGGCTGAGAATGGAGGCGGGGGAGCCACCCCGCCCTGCGTGCCCCTAGCGCTACTCCCTCAGGGAGTCTGGCGTCCTGAGTGACTCCCCAAGCCTCACCCTCTGCTGCCTCTGAGTCTCCGCCTCTCCCTCTGACGGGGGCCGGGCTAGGAGGCCATCAAGCTGCTTCTGCAACTTGTGTCTTCGGGCAGCCAGCCGAGGTAGGTGGGTCTTGGGGTCCACCAGGCCCTGTGGAAGAACAGAGGAAGAAGGCTCAGACCTCTGCCATCCACCCAACACTCCCCCCGGCTCACCCACCACAATTCCCAGACCCTTCCTCACTTTTGCAGAACCCACCCCTTGCCCTCCTCCCGACATCCTTTCAGCCCCTCCCTGCCCACTCCAGTCTCCTCTGCTCACCTGCAGCTCCATATACGCCTGACTGCTGTCACTGAGGCGGGCCTGGACCCAGCCGGAGGGGGCTGCTGCACCAGGGGGTAGAAGGCCCACCGCCCCACAGTGGCCCAGAATGCCCAGCGGCTCCAGGAAGGCCTCAAAGAGGCCCTGCTCGCCTGGCTCTGAGCTCTGCAGCAGCACTGGGGAGGAACGGGAGCTGTCAGGTGAGGGCCCAGGTCCTCCTCCCACACCTCCTAACTCTGGGCCCTGGCCTCCCAGCCTCCCCCGCTTCCCCATCAGACCCTCCCGTCTGCAGGGACTCAGGAGCCTGGGGCCCGTCTCACCTCGGGGCCGCGCCTTGGTGAGCTGGTAGGTGGCGCGCAGAGCCCTGAGCGCCTGCACGGACTCCTGAACCCGGGAGAAGCGCCTCTCCAGCTCAGGCTGGCGCCAGTGCTCCTGGAGGAGTGCATCCAGGGTCGGTAAACGGGCCCACCCACCCCCTCCATTTACCATCAACTCTCAACTCTCCCGGCTGTGACCTCCAGCCGCCCACCCCCATCTCCTTACAGCAATGACCTGCTCTCTCCACCACATACACAATTCACCACCTCAAGGAACAGAACGTGGCGAAAACTAGGGCCTCATCTAAGAAGGTCTTAGATGATCCATGGACAATGGATCTGAAGATGACAAACAACCAGAAATACGTTATAATTTAAAAGGTATTATTCAAAGCTCACAAAATCAAGTAAGCAAAAAAAGAAACTTGGTTAAACTTGAAAATGATTTTTGGATGAGTTTGTAGCATTTGAAAGCTTAAAACTACACTGAGATTTTTGGGATATCCTATTACTAAGATCTAATTCTCATCACAACCATGACACGTACTATTACTGTCCTCAGTTTAAAGATGGAGGAAATTGACACACAGTCACACAGCGAGTGTCAGTCTGGTGACAGCATCCTGCTCTTAACCACTTGCTAATACTGCCCCCAACACCTTCGAGTTATGCCAGCCCTGCAGGAACAATCCATCTTCCTCAAGACTCCATGGCAAAGTATAGACCAGCACTGTCAATGACCCCACAGCAGCAAGCCCTTCTAGAAGACTTCCCCCCGAGTCTTTACCAGTAATTCCACTCCAAGACTCCATGGGTGTGACTCACCAAGCTGCGGGCACTCGGGTAGGGGGCAACACAGATGCTGGGGGCAGAGGGACCACCAGGCCTGGGGGGCAGCCTCTGCCAGAGCTCTTCAGCCAGGAAAGGCATCAACGGGGCGAGGAGGCGGAGACCGACGTCAGCGCAAACGAACAGGACCTGAGGCGGCTCCGGGGGGCGGGGAGAGTGTGAGAGCACCGGCTTCACAGCCTCCTAGGGAGGAAGCCAATGGTCAGGGGGCAGCCATGGCCTCCTCCTTCCTGCACACACTCGCCGCCCTGCCTGTGGGGATGCTGTGGGTAAACGGGAGCACCCAGCATCTCTGAGACCATGAGCTGTCCCCAGACACAGTAGGGAGCATGTGACAAGGGGAAATCCAGGGCAGGGACTCAGGGGTGGGTGTGGAATAAAACTGTCAGGGACGTTTGCATTTAGAATGGAAAGCATTGAGTTTTGTGTTTGTTTTTTTTTTTAACCACAGAGACAGAATTTTTTTAAGTTGAGAAACAGAAATCTAGGATGGGGTCCTCAGCCAACAGTGTCAGGGTCACCCGGGACAAGAAATGAACACTCTCGCCACCCACTCCCTAACCTGCCTGCCTGAGCCGCTCTGGGGGTGGGCCCTGACATTCCATGGTAAATAAGCCCTCCTTTGAGAGAATCCCTGCGTCTAAAGACCGGTACTCTTGCTCCCTGTCGGCTCCCAGCCTGCCTAGGGTCCGAACGCAGCAATTACAGGAACTGAAAACAATCTTCATTCCGATAAGAGCCGACTCACTAGAAAAGACCCTGATGCTAGGAAAGATTGAAGACAAAATGAGAAATGACGTGTAAGTCGCTCAGTCGAAGAGGGAGACAAAGGATGAGATGGTTAGATAGCATCACCAACTCAAATGGACATGAATTTGAGCACACTCCGGGAGACAGTGAAGGACAGGGTAGCCTGGCGTGCTGCAGTCCATGGGATCACAGAGATGGACACAGCTTAGCTAGTGAACCACAGGCCTCCCAACCCTGTGTTGTCAGACTCAGTTTTCTAGAAGTGTCCCCTTCTCCCTGCTCCTCAGGTGACAGGCAGGGAACAGTGCCCAGGCCAGTACCAGAGAAGAGGGAACTGGGATTTCTCAATCCCACCTCTCTTCCTATCCTGAGGGAGGAATTCAAAACCCAGTTCGGAGCTCTCTGCCAGGGGGCAGGGAGCAGGGCTGCAGGGGGACTGCCCCCGCCTCACTCACCAAGTAGACATCGCAGAGGTTGTGCAGCCAGAAGTGGTGCAGGGCGCGGGTGACGAGCGAGAGCTCGCGGATGAGGAAGCCGCGCTCGCAGTCCTGGGCCGTGCGAGCCAGGCAGCTGAGGATCCAGGCGTCCACGTGGGAGGCGGGGGACAGCTGTGGTAGAGGGGGCTTCAGGTTGGGGCAGCTCGATTCCCACCCAACCGCGTCCTTTCCTTCCAGACGCCTCCTCCAAGACTCAGATGTCGGACTACCCAGCTCCCAAGCGTCTTCTCTTTCTCTCTTACCTCCTCCACAGGTTGGGGTATGAATTCATCCCCGAGAGCATTCAGGATAAAGCGCAGGGCATTCCAGATCTTATTGCAGAAGTGTCGGAAGCTCAGGACCTCAGAGACGGACAGGTGCAAGTCGCCTCCTGGGAGGGGGTGGAGGTAGGGAGCATGTACTGGTGGCAGCTGCAGGGGAGTCCTTGGCTCCGCCCCACCACACAGAGGCCACTGCCCACTGCCCTCACCCAGGCTTACCCAGGGCCCCATGGGAGCACAGGGTGAATCTCAGAGCATCTGTCCCACACTCGGGGATCCCATGAGGGAAGTCCTTTCTCTGCAATGAGAAAGAAGAGGGGTGGCAGCTGCCTATGAGGCTGCAGGACCAGGAGGCAGGTTGTGCAGGGAACTGGTGGCCATGAACTCGAGGCTGGAACAGGTCAGACTCACCTGTGCCGAGGCAGCGATCGCCAGCTCTGCGGGGTCCAAGTTTCCATCCCTCAGCTTGTCCTGCAGTACCTGGGGTGAGTGAGTAATTCACTGGCCTCAGTGGAAGCCCCTGCCCCTACCAGGGTCCCTCCCACTGGCCCTCCCAGCTCCAGCACTCCCACCAGCGTCTTCCTTCAGCTCCCCTTCCTTATCTGGAAAACCCCATCCCTCTTGGGGCCCTCCATCCTGACCTGCAGCTCCACCCCATTGATGATGTCCCGTGGGTCGAGCACATTCCCCAGGGACTTGCTCATCTTCCGGCCCTGCCTGTCCCGGACCATGGAGTGAAGCAGGACCTGGAGGCATGGAGGGGGTCAGAAGTGGGGTCTGAAGAACTTTCCTCTGGAGGGCCCTTGGCTGTCCTTCAGGGATTAGAGGTTAGGGTGGAAAGTGAATCAGGACAAAGGAACTGGGAACCCAGAAAACCCCATACGAGGGTTAGAATGGAGGACAAGGCTTAGAGACTGGGGAGTCTGAGAGAAGGGCAGGACACCAAAGGGTCTTTACCTTGCTGAAGGGGAGCTGCCCTGTGAGCTGCGTCCCCAACATGACCATGCGGCCCACCCAGAACAGCAGGAGGTCACTGCCGGTTTCCAAAAGTGACAGGGGGTAGAAATGAGCCAGGTCTGGGGTCTAGGAGGAAAGAGACAAACAGTGAGAGGCCCAAGCCTGGGGCCTCCAGCTCTTCATAAGACTCTCTGAGGGGCCCTGGGGGTCATTTCCTCATCCCCACCTTCACTCTCTTCCTCTCAACCCATCTCACCTCTCTGGGCCAGCCCAGGGCAGAAAAGGGGAAAAGAGCTGAGGAGAACCACGTGTCCAGCACATCAGGGTCTGGAAGACAGAACGGAAACAATTGGAACCTCTGCCCACTGCTGCCCACCTCTCCAGCCCGACCCTCACTCACAGAGACCAGGGCTCTGCCCCATTCCCAGCTTCCCTGACCCCACCTTTCCCACCTCAGTACCTGCTCCCTCCCCTGCCCGCCTCCGATGGAATACCCACCCCTCTCCAGGGTCAGCTCCGCCCCTGGTCTCCCTGTTAATTCAGCAGCTACTTCTCTGGCCTCAGCCTCTGTCCGCCCGACCACCCAGGAGTCCTCCGTATCACCCTGCAGAAATAAGGAGCAGGGGACGGGTGTGAGACAGCACTGAGTGTTCATGTTTCCGGTGGGCTGAGAAAGGCTGGCGCCCTCTGGTGGTGAGATGAAGAAAGCTCAGAAGCTGAGCTCACACAACAGGTTCATAGATCAGAAGCACAGCAAGGGCAGGGAGCTGGGACCAGCGCTGGAAGCCCTCTGACTCCTGTGCTGAGGCTCTTCTGGCCAAACCCAGCCCTCCCTTCCGCTTTCTCCTACTGACCTTTGCATGTTCCTCTACAACCAGGTAGGCTGGAATCCGATGGCCCCACCACAGCTGCCGGGAGACACACCAGTCCCTGCCGAGAGGATACGAGTGATTTTTTTCTTCCTTTTTCCTATGAGTGATTTCTTAGCATGACCAGTGGGCCCCCTTCCCCCTCCCGAGAGCTCCCCTTCTTACCCAATGTGGGAAAACCAGTGCTGCCAGTTCTTCTGGTGGAAGGAGGGACTGAGGTCCAGGGCCCCCAACTCCACGGCCTGAAGGGGGAAGGACCTTTAGATGGTGGTTCCCTACCTGCACCCCCGATCCCCATGAATGGAACCAGTGGTCTCTGAGGTGGTTCTGAAACTTAGAAAGAACCTCCCGAGCCTCCTGAGATGAGTCTGGGCTTGAGTGAAGATGCAAGTCAGCCCTTTCTGGGCACCCTGCCTCTACCCCAACAGCGCTCCCCTCAATGAGAACAGAGAGAGAGGGCCCCAGCCTCCCTGTTTCTTCATTCTCACCCAGGCCCCAGGCCCTCCCCGCACTGCAGCCTCACCTTGGCGGCTCGCTCCCCCATTTCCCGGCAGCGGACAAACCACTGGCTCTTCAGTAGGTATTCTACCACGTCCCCCGAACGGCTGAAAGGGACATAGGACCCGACTCTGCGGCAGGCTCTCGGTGCCGAGGACACGGCAGCCAACAACACAGACACAGAGCTGGTATTCTAGCACGAGGGGTGCACAGCCCATCCTGCAGTCACTCTTGAGCTTCGTCCATCCCCTTCTGGGGGCGGTCAGAGGTAAGGACTGAAAACGGGCTTACCTGCAAATGGGCAGCACCATGGGGTGGTTCTGGAGGCCCCGGAACAGGCCCCGCTCCCTCAGTGCTGACAGAATCTTTTCCCGGGCCACAAATCGGTGAAGACCCTGCAGAAAAGTAGCAAAAGTAAAGCTTAAAGGCTGCTAGAAAAATAAGAGAGTAGGGGAGGGGAGATGGGGCAGAGGGTGCCCTCAAAGGACGGGCTATCACTGGGCTGCTACCACCTGCAGCCAGTCCTCACAAAGGGCGGTCATGGTCCCATCCTCCGCAATGACACTCCGGGGGCTCAAGCCGTGTCGGGCCCCCAGCTCAGCATCGGCAGGGCTGTGCGCTGGAGTCACCTTCACCGCCCCTAGGGGAGCAGGACTGCCGTTAGCACTGGACCCTGACCCTGGCTTTTGCTTTTCCAGACGTGTCACCATCGCCCACGCTACCCCATCCCTCCCTCTCATCCCCGACTATCCACTGAGACCACCCTTCCCCTACTTTCTGCCTCTTCCTGGTTCTCTCCCCTCCCCTCTCCCCGAGAAGCCCTGACTTCCTGTCTCTCCCTTGCCCCCACTTACCTGTGCCCAGGTGTGGCTGAACAGTGCAGTCTGTGATAAGGGGGAGAAGCTGCCCCGTCAAGGGATGACAGACTTGTCGCCCATGTAGATGCTAAAGGGAAGGGAGAGGGATCAAGGACAGACACATGTGTCGGGTGGAAGGGTCTGGGCTGGGCATGAGATCCCTGGGAATACGAGGGTGAAAACCAGAAGGTAAAGACCTACAGCAAGGCTCAGTAAACATTTTCTTAAGGGGCCAGAGTGTAAGAATTTTAACCTTTGCAGGCCAGGAGGAAAATTCATTCTCTACAACTTCACTCCAATGCCATGGCAGAGTTAGATAACACATGATGGAGCTGCAGACGATACACAGGGAACGAGGGTGGCTCAAACAGAAACAGGAGATCTGGCCCACGGGCCACTGTCTGCCAGCCCCTGAGCTGAAGTGTAACATCAGGAAGAGAAGGGAGCTGAGTCAGAGCCACGGGAGAGCTGAGATGAGGGAAATTTCAGGAAAAGGAAGAGGGAGCAGAGAGGAGGAGCTGTCACCTAAAAGGAAGGGAAGAGAAGGTATGGGGGTGGAAGGCGAGGCCACAGGGAGCACTGAGAATTACCGTGTAGCGGGAGTCATCTGGATGGACTGCCACAGCCACGTCTCCAGGCAGCGTCTCTGGCCTCGTGGTTCCCACCACAACCTCTGCGTCTGAAGACAAAATTCAAGCACTTAAAGGTGGTCCTCGCCCTCCCCTTGTACTCCTGACACAGCTGAAGTCAGGAGAACTGGGAAAGGTGAGAGGCAAGGATGGTCAGGCCCCCAGGAATAACTGGAGAAAACTAGGACCAACATCTATAGGGCCCTGGGGTTTCTGCTAAGCTAATGACCAGAGGCCTAAGAGGATGTCTGGTGCTGCAGAATTCCTCAGCAGCCCACTTGGGAGACAAAAGTAGAATGTTAATAAATACAACTAGAATCTTTGCTTGGTGCCCTGATCATAAATGCTGTGCCTTATTGGAGGCAGCACCAGTCCCTCCTATAAGAAACTTCTGACTATTCCAGCTCATCCATCTTCCCTTCTCCAAACTCCTGGGAATACTTACTGCTCAAACCACACTTCAGAACTGATCCTTTGTCTCTTTGGTGGGTAGCAGCCTGCTGTGGAATTACACTAAGCTCCCTCAGGGCAGTGACTGCATGCACTTTTCTTACATGGCCCAGGATACCCAGGGTATCACCAGGATGCAATGCTTCCAAGGTTCCCTATGCCCCTCCAACCAAGTCACATGGAAGATAGGCTGGTGGGTTGCCTCCAAAAGCCCAAGGTGGGCTCAAGAAAACAGGGGAAGCAGAGGTTAAGTGGGTGACCCTTCCAAGGACTACCCTCACCAGGCTCTCCATCCACGGGGAAGGCCACGGAAAAGAGGAGGCCGAAAGACACGGGGGTGGGGCAACCAGGCAAATGAAGCTCCGTGCGGCCAGGGAGGGGCCGGTTCTCCACCTGGGGGCGTGGAAGAGGCAGGGTCAGAGAGCAGCCTCTCTGCAAGGCTCACGACTGGTTTCCCACCTCCACTCATCCACGGCCCCGGCCTCTCTGCCATCCATCAAAAAGCCACTCAGTGGACGTGGCAGCCACTTCCTTCCCCTCACCTAATCCTTGTGCAGTCACAGTTAACGAACATATTCACTGGACTTCCCTGGTGGTTCGGGGAAGGGACCACCCTTCCTTGGGTTAAGGGTTAAGAACCCGCCTACCAGTGCAGGGGACATGGGTTTGATCCCTGGTGTGGGAAGATTCCACACATTGCAGGGCAACTAAGCCCAGGCACCACAGCTACGAAGCCCTCGCTCTAGAATCCGTGCTCTGCAACAAGAGAAGCCTGTGCACCGCAACTGGAGAGCAATCCCCATTTGACACAACTAGAGAGAGCCCACACACAGCAACGAAGACCCAGCACAGCAAAAAGTAACTAAGTGAATATTCACTGAGTGCTTAAACCACACACAGGTATCATGCCAGCCTCCTAGGAGTTCTCGCTGAATTCTCACAACACCCCCGTGATGCAGGCATTTCCATCACCCCTGAATTTTACAGACTGAGGAAACTGAGGCTGACAGAGGCTAACAGCCTGTCAGGAGCCACATCGCTGGGAGGTGGCCAGATTCAGGTGTGAATCCCGGCAGCCTGGCTCCAGAGTCCAAGCTCTCCCCCAGGCTCAGGCTCTCACAAACCCGCCTCTCCTTCTCTGCCTCACCTCAATATCCGAGATGGCGGAGCGTAAGGCACACGACCAGTTGACCAGCTGCCGGCTCCGGTACAACAACCCAGCCTTGTAGAGCCGCACGAAAGCTTCTGTCACGGCCACTGAGGAGCCCTAGAATGACCTGAGTGTCCACATCCACCAGCCTCTTCTCAGCCCAACCCCCGCCAGGGACCCAGGCATCCCCCTGGCCCTACCAACAGACACAGCAACCCGCCTCCTTGCACAGAACTCTGAACACCTCCCTGACACCCACAGGGACCACAGCACCGAACACTCACAGTATCCATGGTAAAGCACTCTCGGTCCCAATCCAGGGAGGCCCCCAGCGCTCGGAGCTGCTCACAGATCTCGCCACCTTTCCTGTGCCCAGACAGATTTGGGTCAGCAAACGTGTTCCAGACATCAACTATGTCCCGGGCCCAGTGAAGCCCCAGCAGCGCTGGGTGCTGGAGTGAGTTCAAGACTGATCTAGCCTCAAGAAGCTAATGGAAACACACAGACCCAGTATATGGCTTTCCATGATATTGAAAGAAGCATAACGTTTCTAGTAAAAGGGGAAGGGGCAGCCAATTTGTGGGAAACACAAAGATGCTTTACAGAGAAGACAGCATGTGATAACAGACCTGGAAGAAAAAGGGTAATTGCAAGAGGATGCAAAGTGGGAACAGGTGAGGAGAGATGATGAAACCCAAGCAAAGGAAAATGGGATAAACGGAAGAAAACATATATATATATATATATATACATGCATATAAATATATGAGGGAGTGCATGCATGCTTAGTTACTCAGTCATGTCCAACTCTTTGACACCCTGTGGACTGCAGCCTACCGGGCTCCTCTGTCCATGGAAATTTCCAGGCAAGAATATTGGAGTGGCCTGGAGAAGGAAATGGCAACCCACTCCAGTATTCTTGCTTGGAGAATCCCATGGACTGAGGAGCTTGGTGGGCTGCAGTCCACGGGGTCACAAAGAGTTGGACACGACTGAGTGACTTTACTTACTTAAGATTGAATAGATCTTAAGGGGAACATTGGTGAAGGGTTTTCATTTGTTGGACTGATGTTTGCTGCTAAATCTCCATATTCCCTGCCCTTATAATGAATATAACTAGCATATAGGAAAAATAAGTATTAACCTTTAAGATTAATCATGTTAACCTTAGGTTAAATAAATTCCTTTCTCAGTTGTAACCTACTACACCCTCACCCTATAGGAATGCAACTTTGTCTGATACCTTCAGAGGGTGGAGCCTCGTTTAAGAAAAAACACCCTTGGAAAAAATAAGTTTTCTGGTTAACTGACTGTTATCAGAAAGAGAGGGTTGTAAAATGTCAGCAGGCCTCATGGCCAGAAGATGATGTAAAACCCCTAAGACCTCTTTTTTATACATTTACGTGAAGCACCTGATTTTGATAAAGGTCAGGACCGCTGACCCCCGCATGACTTAAAATTTCCATTTGTCTCTATGTGTAACAAAGAGTATATAAGCAAACCTAAAAAATAAAGAAATCGGGTCAGTTTCTGGAAAAAAAAAAAAAAAGAATATTGGAGTGGGTTGCCCTTTCCTCCTCCAGGGAATATTCCCTAACCAAGGACTGAACCCGTGTCTCCTGTGGCTCCTGCATTAGCAGGTAGATTCTTTACCACTGAGCCACCTGGGAGCCCATATGTGTGTGTGTGTGTGTGTATACATATACATATATATATATATGCATTTACACATAAACATATGCATTTTAACATATACAACACACAACACATGCACACACACCAAGCTTGGAGACCCCACCAAATGCTAAGGGACTTCAGAGCTTACACTCCCACGGGAAGTTAGAGCTGAATGGGAAAAGCCCTGACTACATGTTAAGAGACGGGCTGGGAAGCCCGGATCCAAACCTGCTGTCCCAGCCCCTCCTGCCCTGCCCCGCATACTCACTCCTCCTTCCACTTCCACACCTCCCTAAGGAACTCTTCCCGGCTCAGCTCATGTCTCCTCACTCCTCGCTCCTTCCACAGCTGTTTCTCCACCACAGCCTACAGTAAGGTGAGGGGGCAGAGAATCAGGTCACTGTAGGGGAAGAAATCTCACTCAAGAAAAGGGACGAGTGGCAAAAGACATACTTGGGTCGCAATCCCTGCATGATCTGAGCCAGGGACCCACAGCACCCGATCCCCACGCATCCGGTGCCTGCGAAAGAAAAGCCCTCATGGGAATCCATGGCCTTACATGTTCATTTAGCCTCATCCCTTCACAATTTCTTTCTCCTCCAAGAACTCAAGCAGCCCCACTCCCCTCTCACCAGCGCACGAGAGCATCCTGTATGGCCACGGTCAGCGCATGCCCAACGTGCAGGGAGCCTGTGACATTGGGCGGTGGGATACACATGGAAAAGGTCTCCCCTGTGGCCTGGGGCAGCCTGGCCTAGAAGGAAAGAAAAGTCAAAGGGCAAGAGAAGACTGGATGTTTCCTGGGGAATAGCACCCTCTGGTGTCTCCAAAACAGAAAGAACTATAGGAAAATGTCCGGCAAGTAACAGGGAAGAGGAAAACCTTTAAGACACCAGCGGGAGAAGACAAGTTTTCCCTGCTTTTTGGCAGGCTCTGCAATATGATTGACTGTGAGCTCCAGACTCGTGCCCACCATTCTTAGGGACTTGGGGACCGTTTAGCACTCCTCCCTGCCAGGTACTAACCTGATATTCTGGTTTGAAGAAGCCCTCTCGCACCCNCGACCCTCACTCACAGAGACCAGGGCTCTGCCCCATTCCCAGCTTCCCTGACCCCACCTTTCCCACCTCAGTACCTGCTCCCTCCCCTGCCCGCCTCCGATGGAATACCCACCCCTCTCCAGGGTCAGCTCCGCCCCTGGTCTCCCTGTTAATTCAGCAGCTACTTCTCTGGCCTCAGCCTCTGTCCGCCCGACCACCCAGGAGTCCTCCGTATCACCCTGCAGAAATAAGGAGCAGGGGACGGGTGTGAGACAGCACTGAGTGTTCATGTTTCCGGTGGGCTGAGAAAGGCTGGCGCCCTCTGGTGGTGAGATGAAGAAAGCTCAGAAGCTGAGCTCACACAACAGGTTCATAGATCAGAAGCACAGCAAGGGCAGGGAGCTGGGACCAGCGCTGGAAGCCCTCTGACTCCTGTGCTGAGGCTCTTCTGGCCAAACCCAGCCCTCCCTTCCGCTTTCTCCTACTGACCTTTGCATGTTCCTCTACAACCAGGTAGGCTGGAATCCGATGGCCCCACCACAGCTGCCGGGAGACACACCAGTCCCTGCCGAGAGGATACGAGTGATTTTTTTCTTCCTTTTTCCTATGAGTGATTTCTTAGCATGACCAGTGGGCCCCCTTCCCCCTCCCGAGAGCTCCCCTTCTTACCCAATGTGGGAAAACCAGTGCTGCCAGTTCTTCTGGTGGAAGGAGGGACTGAGGTCCAGGGCCCCCAACTCCACGGCCTGAAGGGGGAAGGACCTTTAGATGGTGGTTCCCTACCTGCACCCCCGATCCCCATGAATGGAACCAGTGGTCTCTGAGGTGGTTCTGAAACTTAGAAAGAACCTCCCGAGCCTCCTGAGATGAGTCTGGGCTTGAGTGAAGATGCAAGTCAGCCCTTTCTGGGCACCCTGCCTCTACCCCAACAGCGCTCCCCTCAATGAGAACAGAGAGAGAGGGCCCCAGCCTCCCTGTTTCTTCATTCTCACCCAGGCCCCAGGCCCTCCCCGCACTGCAGCCTCACCTTGGCGGCTCGCTCCCCGATTTCCTGGCAGCGGACAAACCACTGGCTCTTCAGTAGGTATTCTACCACGTCCCCCGAACGGCTGAAAGGGACATAGGACCCGACTCTGTGGCAGGCTCTCGGTGCCGAGGACACGGCAGCCAACAACACAGACACAGAGCTGGTATTCTAGCACGAGGGGTGCACAGCCCATCCTGCAGTCACTCTTGAGCTTCGTCCATCCCCTTCTGGGGGCGGTCAGAGGTAAGGACTGAAAACGGGCTTACCTGCAAATGGGCAGCACCATGGGGTGGTTCTGGAGGCCCCGGAACAGGCCCCGCTCCCTCAGTGCTGACAGAATCTTTTCCCGGGCCACAAATCGGTGAAGACCCTGCAGAAAAGTAGCAAAAGTAAAGCTTAAAGGCTGCTAGAAAAATGAGAGTAGGGGAGGGGAGATGGGGCAGAGGGTGCCCTCAAAGGACGGGCTATCACTGGGCTGGTACCACCTGCAGCCAGTCCTCACAAAGGGCGGTCATGGTCCCATCCTCCGCAATGACACTCCGGGGGCTCAAGCCGTGTCGGGCCCCCAGCTCAGCATCGGCAGGGCTGTGCGCTGGAGTCACCTTCACCGCCCCTAGGGGAGCAGGACTGCCGTTAGCACTGGACCCTGACCCTGGCTTTTGCTTTTCCAGACGTGTCACCATCGCCCACGCTACCCCATCCCTCCCTCTCATCCCCGACTATCCACTGAGACCACCCTTCCCCTACTTTCTGCCTCTTCCTGGTTCTCTCCCTTCCCCTCTCCCCCAGAAGCCCTGACTTCCTGTCTCTCCCTTGCCCCCACTTACCTGTGCCCAGGTGTGGCTGAACAGTGCAGTCTGTGATAAGGGGGAGAAGCTGCCCCGTCAAGGGATGACAGAGTTGTCGCCCATGTAGATGCTAAAGGGAAGGGAGAGGGATCAAGGACAGACACATGTGTCGGGTGGAAGGGTCTGGGCTGGGCATGAGATCCCTGGGAATACGAGGGTGAAAACCAGAAGGTAAAGACCTACAGCAAGGCTCAGTAAACATTTTCTTAAGGGGCCAGAGTGTAAGAATTTTAACCTTTGCAGGCCAGGAGGAAAATTCATTCTCTACAACTTCACTCCAATGCCATGGCAGAGTTAGATAACACATGATGGAGCTGCAGACGATACACAGGGAACGAGGGTGGCTCAAACAGAAACAGGAGATCTGGCCCACGGGCCACTGTCTGCCAGCCCCTGAGCTGAAGTGTAACATCAGGAAGAGAAGGGAGCTGAGTCAGAGCCACGGGAGAGCTGAGATGAGGGAAATTTCAGGAAAAGGAAGAGGGAGCAGAGAGGAGGAGCTGTCACCTAAAAGGAAGGGAAGAGAAGGTATGGGGGTGGAAGGCGAGGCCGCAGGGAGCACTGAGAATTACCGTGTAGCGGGAGTCATCTGGATGGACTGCCACAGCCACGTCTCCAGGCAGCGTCTCTGGCCTCGTGGTTCCCACCACAACCTCTGCGTCTGAAGACAAAATTCAAGCACTTAAAGGTGGTCCTCGCCCTCCCCTTGTACTCCTGACACAGCTGAAGTCAGGAGAACTGGGAAAGGTGAGAGGCAAGGATGGTCAGGCCCCCAGGAATAACTGGAGAAAACTAGGACCAACATCTAT
This sequence comes from Oreotragus oreotragus, assembly GCA_006410675.1. NCBI lineage: Eukaryota > Metazoa > Chordata > Mammalia > Artiodactyla > Bovidae > Oreotragus > Oreotragus oreotragus. The sequence continues at coordinate 312,206 of SJYX01012459.1, read as the reverse complement.
AGGGCCCTGGGGTTTCTGCTAAGCTAATGACCAGAGGCCTAAGAGGATGTCTGGTGCTGCAGAATTCCTCAGCAGCCCACTTGGGAGACAAAAGTAGAATGTTAATAAATACAACTAGAATCTTTGCTTGGTGCCCTGATCATAAATGCTGTGCCTTATTGGAGGCAGCACCAGTCCCTCCTATAAGAAACTTCTGACTATTCCAGCTCATCCATCTTCCCTTCTCCAAACTCCTGGGAATACTTACTGCTCAAACCACACTTCAGAACTGATCCTTTGTCTCTTTGGTGGGTAGCAGCCTGCTGTGGAATTACACTAAGCTCCCTCAGGGCAGTGACTGCATGCACTTTTCTTACATGGCCCAGGATACCCAGGGTATCACCAGGATGCAATGCTTCCAAGGTTCCCTATGCCCCTCCAACCAAGTCACATGGAAGACAGGCTGGTGGGTTGCCTCCAAAAGCCCAAGATGGGCTCAAGAAAACAGGGGAAGCAGAGGTTAAGTGGGTGACCCTTCCAAGGACTACCCTCACCAGGCTCTCCATCCACGGGGAAGGCCACGGAAAAGAGGAGGCCGAAAGACACGGGGGTGGGGCAACCAGGCAAATGAAGCTCCGTGCGGCCAGGGAGGGGCCGGTTCTCCACCTGGGGGCGTGGAAGAGGCAGGGTCAGAGAGCAGCCTCTCTGCAAGGCTCACGACTGGTTTCCCACCTCCACTCATCCACGGCCCCGGCCTCTCTGCCATCCATCAAAAAGCCACTCAGTGGACGTGGCAGCCACTTCCTTCCCCTCACCTAATCCTTGTGCAGTCACAGTTAACGAACACATTCACTGGACTTCCCTGGTGGTTCGGGGAAGGGACCACCCTTCCTTGGGTTAAGGGTTAAGAACCCGCCTACCAGTGCAGGGGACATGGGTTTGATCCCTGGTGTGGGAAGATTCCACACATTGCAGGGCAACTAAGCCCAGGCACCACAGCTACGAAGCCCTCGCTCTAGAATCCGTGCTCTGCAACAAGAGAAGCCTGTGCACCGCAACTGGAGAGCAATCCCCATTTGACACAACTAGAGAGAGCCCACACACAGCAACGAAGACCCAGCACAGCAAAAAGTAACTAAGTGAATATTCACTGAGTGCTTAAACCACACACAGGTATCATGCCAGCCTCCTAGGAGTTCTCGCTGAATTCTCACAACACCCCCGTGATGCAGGCATTTCCATCACCCCTGAATTTTACAGACTGAGGAAACTGAGGCTGACAGAGGCTAACAGCCTGTCAGGAGCCACATCGCTGGGAGGTGGCCAGATTCAGGTGTGAATCCCGGCAGCCTGGCTCCAGAGTCCAAGCTCTCCCCCAGGCTCAGGCTCTCACAAACCCGCCTCTCCTTCTCTGCCTCACCTCAATATCCGAGATGGCGGAGCGTAAGGCACACGACCAGTTGACCAGCTGCCGGCTCCGGTACAACAACCCAGCCTTGTAGAGCCGCACGAAAGCTTCTGTCACGGCCACTGAGGAGCCCTAGAATGACCTGAGTGTCCACATCCACCAGCCTCTTCTCAGCCCAACCCCCGCCAGGGACCCAGGCATCCCCCTGGCCCTACCAACAGACACAGCAACCCGCCTCCTTGCACAGAACTCTGAACACCTCCCTGACACCCACAGGGACCACAGCACCGAACACTCACAGTATCCATGGTAAAGCACTCTCGGTCCCAATCCAGGGAGGCCCCCAGCGCTCGGAGCTGCTCACAGATCTCGCCACCTTTCCTGTGCCCAGACAGATTTGGGTCAGCAAACGTGTTCCAGACATCAACTATGTCCCGGGCCCAGTGAAGCCCCAGCAGCGCTGGGTGCTGGAGTGAGTTCAAGACTGATCTAGCCTCAAGAAGCTAATGGAAACACACAGACCCAGTATATGGCTTTCCATGATATTGAAAGAAGCATAACGTTTCTAGTAAAAGGGGAAGGGGCAGCCAATTTGTGGGAAACACAAAGATGCTTTACAGAGAAGACAGCATGTGATAACAGACCTGGAAGAAAAAGGGTAATTTCAAGAGGATGCAAAGTGGGAACAGGTGAGGAGAGATGATGAAACCCAAGCAAAGGAAAATGGGATAAACGGAAGAAAACACATATGTGTATATATATATACATGCATATAAATATATGAGGGAGTGCATGCATGCTTAGTTACTCAGTCATGTCCAACTCTTTGACACCCTGTGGACTGCAGCCTACCGGGCTCCTCTGTCCATGGAAATTTCCAGGCAAGAATATTGGAGTGGGTTGCCCTTTACTCCTCCAGGGAATATTCCCTAACCAAGGACTGAACCCGTGTCTCCTGTGGCTCCTGCATTAGCAGGTAGATTCTTTACCACTGAGCCACCTGGGGAGCCCATATATGTGTGTGTGTGTGTGTATATACATATACATATATATATATGCATTTACACATAAACATATGCATTTTAACATATACAACACACAACACATGCACACACACCAAGCTTGGAGACCCCACCAAATGCTAAGGGACTTCAGAGCTTACACTCCCACGGGAAGTTAGAGCTGAATGGGAAAAGCCCTGACTACATGTTAAGAGACGGGCTGGGAAGCCCGGATCCAAACCTGCTGTCCCAGCCCCTCCTGCCCCGCCCCCCATACTCACTCCTCCTTCCACTTCCACACCTCCCTAAGGAACTCTTCCCGGCTCAGCTCATGTCTCCTCACTCCTCGCTCCTTCCACAGCTGTTTCTCCACCACAGCCTACAGTAAGGTGAGGGGGCAGAGAATCAGGTCACTGTAGGGGAAGAAATCTCACTCAAGAAAAGGGACGAGTGGCAAAAGACATACTTGGGTCGCAATCCCTGCATGATCTGAGCCAGGGACCCACAGCACCCGATCCCCACGCATCCGGTGCCTGCGAAAGAAAAGCCCTCATGGGAATCCATGGCCTTACATGTTCATTTAGCCTCATCCCTTCACAATTTCTTTCTCCTCCAAGAACTCAAGCAGCCCCACTCCCCTCTCACCAGCGCACGAGAGCATCCTGTATGGCCACGGTCAGCGCATGCCCAATGTGCAGGGAGCCTGTGACATTGGGCGGTGGGATACACATGGAAAAGGTCTCCCCTGTGGCCTGGGGCAGCCTGGCCTAGAAGGAAAGAAAAGTCAAAGGGCAAGAGAGGACTGGATGTTTCCTGGGGAATAGCACCCTCTGGTGTCTCCAAAACAGAAAGAACTATAGGAAAATGTCCGGCAAGTAACAGGGAAGAGGAAAACCTTTAAGACACCAGCGGGAGAAGACAAGTTTTCCCTGCTTTTTGGCAGGCTCTGCAATATGATTGACTGTGAGCTCCAGACTCACCATTCTTAGGGACTTGGGGACCGTTTAGCACTCCTCCCTGCCAGGTACTAACCTGATATTCTGGTTTGAAGAAGCCCTCTCGCACCCACCAAGGGTACCAGGCAGCCTCAACGTACTGGGGGCTGTATGCAGGAGGCAGGGGTCCGGAGACATCTACGGAGGCAGAGGAGAGCCCCACTAACTCCTGACTTCTGTTCCCAGGTTGCATTTCAGCAGACCGAATGGACAACCAAAATGTGAGGGAAAAGGTCTTCAGGTTTCCTAGTTACCTTTCTTTTCTCCATGTTCCGTGGGGATTTCATACAACACTCTCTCCTTAGGGGTCCAGGCCTTACTGGATTCTGCAGGTGACTGCAGAGAGGAGGAACCAGAATGCAGGCTGCAATTTCATGATACCCCAGGCATCTAGAATCCAGGCAGTCTCTCATCCAGTGCTCTCCCAAGATTTCTCAGAGAACCAAGGACAAGCTGTCAGGACTCCTAACCTTGCTCTTGGGGGGTATCCCAGCCTCCAGGGATGCCTGCTTCTCTCGCAGACGCTTCTGTTTGGCTTCACGGTTCCTCCGGGAGATGGCTGATCCATCTGGCTCTGACTGGGTGGAAAGGGGACGGGACCTGGGGAGGCCCCGTGAGGGCCTCAAGCCCCAAGGCGGTGGTCGAAAAGAGGTCAGAGGCAAATGAGGCATCGGGAGTGCTTGGCAAGGGGCCAAAGTCTGTTCCAGCTACAGGAGGGTATGGTGGTGAGGGAGGGTCACACCTTCCAAAGTCACGCCCTCTTCCCCCTGCCCCTTCCCGCCTCCCTTCAGCACTGGTTGATAAAGTATCTAGCCCATCCCTCACAACCCTCCCTCTGTGAGGACTAAAGTAGACAGGGTCTTCTAATTATCAGCGCTCTTCCGGGACAGGGTATGTCTCAGGCCCTCAACCTATTAAGCTGCGATGTGGGGGTGACCGTAGACACAGAGAAGGGGGAAAGGAGTCAGGGATTCTGGCAGATGATGGACATCAGAGCCAGCAAGAGGTCCCACCAGGATCACTACTTGTCCGCCTGCTCAAAGGCCATCTGCACTGCCCCCGCCCGTGCGCTGATCCGCCTTCCCGCCCGACGCACCGCGCGGGTCCTGACCCTCCAGCACTTCCCACTCCCCAAACGCCGGCCGGCTGCGCCCTCACCCGGTGAGCCCGCCGCTATCCCAGGGCGCCCCGCGGCGGGGAGCGTAGAGGGGCGGCGGCAGGTACTGGGGAACCAGCGAACCCGACCCGAGCGTGCCTCTCTAGCCGCGCGGCGCTGGGAGGCGGAGCCCCGCCCGGGCGCATGCGCACTAGCGGGCCTCAGGCACACCTCCTCTTTGTCGCGAACCAATGGCTGTCGACGCGGAGGTGAGCGCTGCTGGCGCGGAGAGAGGTTTCCCAGGGAGGCGGCAGGGGTCGTGTGGTTCACTTTCACAATTTTATTAAACTAGAAGATCCCCGACGTGTGAATTAAAAAAAAAACAAAAACACCTGAGTTCTGAGGCCGCGCCAGCCTCCACGCAGCCCGCCTTCCCGGGTGCGCCCCGCCCAGGTCCAGTCCCAGCTCCAGTCTCAGGAGTTATGCTTCTGCCGCTTCCAGAAGCGCTTAACGTCGCTGTGCCCAGCCGGGGTCACCACCATGAGCCGCTTGGCGGAATTCTCGAATACCAGGACGCCCAGCTCCCGCGCGTGGGCCAGCAGCAGCTCAAAGTCCACTTGTGACAGGAATTGGTTATACAGGACGCCTGGGGTCCGCAGGTCAGGAGCAGCGGGGAGAGAGAGAGAGGAGGTGAGAACGGGAGGTGGGAGCCCCTCGATGGCAGCCTCAGGGAACCAGCGGTCTCGGCTTGCCACCCACATTTAAATCCTAACACGACCATGACACAGCCATATTTAGTTCAGTTCAGTTCAGTCGCTCAGTCGTGTCCGACTCTTTGCAACCCCATGAATCGCAGCACGCCAGGACTCTCTGTTCATCACCATCTCTCGGAGTTCACTCAGACTCACGTCCATCGAGTCAGTAATGCCATCCAGCCATCTCATCCTCTGTCGTCCCCTTCTCCTCCTGCCCCCAATCCCTCCCAGCATCAGTCTTTTCCAGTGAGTCAAAGTACTGGAGTTCCAGCTTTAGCATCATTCCTTCCAAAGAAATCCCAGGGTTGATCTCCTTCAGAATGGTTGGATCTCCTAGCCATATTTAGGAAAGCAGTATAATACAGTAAGAAAACCCATTGCTTACCAAAACCAGAGAAATTATCCCTATGAATTATCCCTCAAATCCTAAAAGATGATGCTGTGAAAGTGCTGCACTCAATATGCCAGCAAATCTGGAAAACTCAGCAGTGGCCACAGGACTGGAAAAGGTCAGTTTTCATTCCAATACCAAAGAATGTTCAAATTACGGCACAATTGCACTCATCTCACATGCTAGCAAAGTAATGCTCAAAGTCTTTCTTCCAAGCCAAGCTTCAATAATATGTGAACTGTGAACTTCCAGATGTTCAAGCTGGATTTAGAAAAGGCAAAGGAACCAGAGATCAAATTGCCAACATCCACTGGATCATCGAAAAAGCAGGAGTTCCAGAAAAACATCTATTTCTGCTTTATTGACTATGCCAAAGCCTTTGACTGTGTTGATCACAACAAACTGTGGAAAATTCTTAAAGAGATGGGAATACCAGACCACCTGAACTGCCTCCTAAGATATCTGTATGCAGGTCAAGAAGCAACAGTTAGAACTGGACATGGAACAAGAGACTGGTTCCAGGTCTGGAAAGAAGTGAAGGCTGTATAGAGTCACCCTGCTTATTTAACATATCAGAGTACATCATGAGAAATGCTGGGCTGGATGAAGCATAAGCTGGAATCAAGATTGCTGGGAGAAATATCAGTAACCTCAGAAAAGCAGATGACACCACCCTTATGGCAGAAAGCGAAGAACTAAAGAGCCTCTTGATGAACATTAAAGAGGAGAGTGAAAAAGTTGGTTGGAAACTCAACATTCAGGAAACTTAAGATCATGGCATCTGGTCCCATCACTTCATGGCAAATAGATAGAAACTCCTATTACTTCATGGCAAATAGATGGGGAAACAATGGAAACAGTGACAGATTTTATTTTGGGGGGCTCCAAAATCACTGCAGATGGTGACTGCAGCCATGAAATTAAAAGATGCTTGCTCCTTGCAAGAAAGCTATGACCAACCTAGACAGTATATTAAAAAGCAGAGACATTACTTTGTCAACAAAGGTCCATCTAGTCAAGGCTATGTTTTTCCAGTAGTCATGTATGGATGTGAAAGTTGGACTATAAAGAAGGCTGAGCACCGAAGAATAGATGCTTTTGAACTGTGGTGTTGGAGAAGACTCTTGAGTCCCCTGGACTGCAAGGAGAACAAGCCAGTCAATCTTAAAGCAAATCAGTCCTGAATATTCATTGGAAGGACTGATGCTGAAGCTGAAACTCCAATACTTTGGCCATCTGATGTGAAGAAATGACTCAACTGGAAAAGACCTGATGCTGGGAAAGATTGAAGGCGGGAGGGGAAGGGGATGACAGAGGATGAGATGGGTGGATGGCATCACCAACTCGATGGACATGAGTTTGAGTAAGCTCCGGGAGTTGGTGATGGACAGGGAAGCCTGGTGTGCTGCAGTTCATGAGATCACAAAGAGTCGGACATGACTGAGCAACTGAACTGAATTGAATCCCTTCCAATTTCCCTCTTCTAGCTGAATCCAAATGCTGTCTCTTATACACATCTGACCCGAGCGTGCCTCTCTAGCCGCGCGGCGCTGGGAGGCGGAGCCCCGCCCGGGCGCATGCGCACTAGCGGGCCTCAGGCACACCTCCTCTTTGTCGCGAACCAATGGCTGTCGACGCGGAGGTGAGCGCTGCTGGCGCGGAGAGAGGTTTCCCAGGGAGGCGGCAGGGGTCGTGTGGTTCACTTTCACAATTTTATTAAACTAGAAGATCCCCGACGTGTGAATTAAAAAAAAAACAAAAACACCTGAGTTCTGAGGCCGCGCCAGCCTCCACGCAGCCCGCCTTCCCGGGTGCGCCCCGCCCAGGTCCAGTCCCAGCTCCAGTCTCAGGAGTTATGCTTCTGCCGCTTCCAGAAGCGCTTAACGTCGCTGTGCCCAGCCGGGGTCACCACCATGAGCCGCTTGGCGGAATTCTCGAACACCAGGACGCCCAGCTCCCGCGCGTGGGCCAGCAGCAGCTCAAAGTCCACTTGTGACAGGAATTGGTTATACAGGACGCCTGGGGTCCGCAGGTCAGGAGCAGCGGGGAGAGAGAGAGAGGAGGTGAGAACGGGAGGTGGGAGCCCCTCGATGGCAGCCTCAGGGAACCAGCGGTCTCGGCTTGCCACCCACATTTAAATCCTAACACGACCATGACACAGCCATATTTAGTTCAGTTCAGTTCAGTCGCTCAGTCGTGTCCGACTCTTTGCAACCCCATGAATCGCAGCACGCCAGGACTCTCTGTTCATCACCATCTCTCGGAGTTCACTCAGACTCACGTCCATCGAGTCAGTAATGCCATCCAGCCATCTCATCCTCTGTCGTCCCCTTCTCCTCCTGCCCCCAATCCCTCCCAGCATCAGTCTTTTCCAGTGAGTCAAAGTACTGGAGTTCCAGCTTTAGCATCATTCCTTCCAAAGAAATCCCAGGGTTGATCTCCTTCAGAATGGTTGGATCTCCTAGCCATATTTAGGAAAGCAGTATAATACAGTAAGAAAACCCATTGCTTACCAAAACCAGAGAAATTATCCCTATGAATTATCCCTCAAATCCTAAAAGATGATGCTGTGAAAGTGCTGCACTCAATATGCCAGCAAATCTGGAAAACTCAGCAGTGGCCACAGGACTGGAAAAGGTCAGTTTTCATTCCAATACCAAAGAATGTTCAAATTACGGCACAATTGCACTCATCTCACATGCTAGCAAAGTAATGCTCAAAGTCTTTCTTCCAAGCCAAGCTTCAATAATATGTGAACTGTGAACTTCCAGATGTTCAAGCTGGATTTAGAAAAGGCAAAGGAACCAGAGATCAAATTGCCAACATCCACTGGATCATCGAAAAAGCAGGAGTTCCAGAAAAACATCTATTTCTGCTTTATTGACTATGCCAAAGCCTTTGACTGTGTTGATCACAACAAACTGTGGAAAATTCTTAAAGAGATGGGAATACCAGACCACCTGAACTGCCTCCTAAGATATCTGTATGCAGGTCAAGAAGCAACAGTTAGAACTGGACATGGAACAAGAGACTGGTTCCAGGTCTGGAAAGAAGTGAAGGCTGTATAGAGTCACCCTGCTTATTTAACATATCAGAGTACATCATGAGAAATGCTGGGCTGGATGAAGCATAAGCTGGAATCAAGATTGCTGGGAGAAATATCAGTAACCTCAGAAAAGCAGATGACACCACCCTTATGGCAGAAAGCGAAGAACTAAAGAGCCTCTTGATGAACATTAAAGAGGAGAGTGAAAAAGTTGGTTGGAAACTCAACATTCAGGAAACTTAAGATCATGGCATCTGGTCCCATCACTTCATGGCAAATAGATAGAAACTCCTATTACTTCATGGCAAATAGATGGGGAAACAATGGAAACAGTGACAGATTTTATTTTGGGGGGCTCCAAAATCACTGCAGATGGTGACTGCAGCCATGAAATTAAAAGATGCTTGCTCCTTGCAAGAAAGCTATGACCAACCTAGACAGTATATTAAAAAGCAGAGACATTACTTTGTCAACAAAGGTCCATCTAGTCAAGGCTATGTTTTTCCAGTAGTCATGTATGGATGTGAAAGTTGGACTATAAAGAAGGCTGAGCACCGAAGAATAGATGCTTTTGAACTGTGGTGTTGGAGAAGACTCTTGAGTCCCCTGGACTGCAAGGAGAACAAGCCAGTCAATCTTAAAGCAAATCAGTCCTGAATATTCATTGGAAGGACTGATGCTGAAGCTGAAACTCCAATACTTTGGCCATCTGATGTGAAGAAATGACTCAACTGGAAAAGACCTGATGCTGGGAAAGATTGAAGGCGGGAGGGGAAGGGGATGACAGAGGATGAGATGGGTGGATGGCATCACCAACTCGATGGACATGAGTTTGAGTAAGCTCCGGGAGTTGGTGATGGACAGGGAAGCCTGGTGTGCTGCAGTTCATGGGGTCACAAAGAGTCGGACATGACTGAGCAACTGAACTGAACTGAATCCCTTCCAATTTCCCTCTTCTAGCTGAATCCAAATGACACTCATTCGAGAATTTATTTACTGCCATCAACTCATCCCAAAATAAAACAGGCATGGGTTTACTAGCCCATGCAGTAAACAAAAAATAAAATGCACGAACAGCTTTTTCAGTTCACCAAGACTGAATTGTCCTTCTTCTGGCCAATGACCAGAAAAACCCACCAGAAGCCACTCACCTTCGGTGAACCGGAGCCTGTCCCTTTCCAGCTCCCAGAGCCGAATCTGGTCCGTGATGGTGGGAGGCAGCACTGGTGTCTGCAGGGGCAAGGGATGGCCCTTGTAAGATTCAGAAGCACTGCTCCAGGCAGCCCCAGCCCTCCATTCATTCCCCAGATTTGGATTTCCATTTCTCTTTTCCATCACTTCATCACCAGGTACCAAGGGCTCTCAGCCTCCTGCAGTTGTTTGTCCCTCCAGCCTCATTTTTGTACCTGTTTAAGCATCACTGGGTGGGCCCTTGTCCTTAGGAAATGGATGATCTAGGAAAACAGATAAGAACTGGGATCAATGGCAGTAAATAAATTNTCACCATTCTTAGGGACTTGGGGACCGTTTAGCACTCCTCCCTGCCAGGTACTAACCTGATATTCTGGTTTGAAGAAGCCCTCTCGCACCCACCAAGGGTACCAGGCAGCCTCAACGTACTGGGGGCTGTATGCAGGAGGCAGGGGTCCGGAGACATCTACGGAGGCAGAGGAGAGCCCCACTAACTCCTGACTTCTGTTCCCAGGTTGCATTTCAGCAGACCGAATGGACAACCAAAATGTGAGGGAAAAGGTCTTCAGGTTTCCTAGTTACCTTTCTTTTCTCCATGTTCCGTGGGGATTTCATACAACACTCTCTCCTTAGGGGTCCAGGCCTTACTGGATTCTGCAGGTGACTGCAGAGAGGAGGAACCAGAATGCAGGCTGCAATTTCATGATACCCCAGGCATCTAGAATCCAGGCAGTCTCTCATCCAGTGCTCTCCCAAGATTTCTCAGAGAACCAAGGACAAGCTGTCAGGACTCCTAACCTTGCTCTTGGGGGGTATCCCAGCCTCCAGGGATGCCTGCTTCTCTCGCAGACGCTTCTGTTTGGCTTCACGGTTCCTCCGGGAGATGGCTGATCCATCTGGCTCTGACTGGGTGGAAAGGGGACGGGACCTGGGGAGGCCCCGTGAGGGCCTCAAGCCCCAAGGCGGTGGTCGAAAAGAGGTCAGAGGCAAATGAGGCATCGGGAGTGCTTGGCAAGGGGCCAAAGTCTGTTCCAGCTACAGGAGGGTATGGTGGTGAGGGAGGGTCACACCTTCCAAAGTCACGCCCTCTTCCCCCTGCCCCTTCCCGCCTCCCTTCAGCACTGGTTGATAAAGTATCTAGCCCATCCCTCACAACCCTCCCTCTGTGAGGACTAAAGTAGACAGGGTCTTCTAATTATCAGCGCTCTTCCGGGACAGGGTATGTCTCAGGCCCTCAACCTATTAAGCTGCGATGTGGGGGTGACCGTAGACACAGAGAAGGGGGAAAGGAGTCAGGGATTCTGGCAGATGATGGACATCAGAGCCAGCAAGAGGTCCCACCAGGATCACTACTTGTCCGCCTGCTCAAAGGCCATCTGCACTGCCCCCGCCCGTGCGCTGATCCGCCTTCCCGCCCGACGCACCGCGCGGGTCCTGACCCTCCAGCACTTCCCACTCCCCAAACGCCGGCCGGCTGCGCCCTCACCCGGTGAGCCCGCCGCTATCCCAGGGCGCCCCGCGGCGGGGAGCGTAGAGGGGCGGCGGCAGGTACTGGGGAACCAGCGAACCCGACCCGAGCGTGCCTCTCTAGCCGCGCGGCGCTGGGAGGCGGAGCCCCGCCCGGGCGCATGCGCACTAGCGGGCCTCAGGCACACCTCCTCTTTGTCGCGAACCAATGGCTGTCGACGCGGAGGTGAGCGCTGCTGGCGCGGAGAGAGGTTTCCCAGGGAGGCGGCAGGGGTCGTGTGGTTCACTTTCACAATTTTATTAAACTAGAAGATTCCCGACGTGTGAATTAAAAAAAAAACAAAAACACCTGAGTTCTGAGGCCGCGCCAGCCTCCACGCAGCCCGCCTTCCCGGGTGCGCCCCGCCCAGGTCCAGTCCCAGCTCCAGTCTCAGGAGTTATGCTTCTGCCGCTTCCAGAAGCGCTTAACGTCGCTGTGCCCAGCCGGGGTCACCACCATGAGCCGCTTGGCGGAATTCTCGAATACCAGGACGCCCAGCTCCCGCGCGTGGGCCAGCAGCAGCTCAAAGTCCACTTGTGACAGGAATTGGTTATACAGGACGCCTGGGGTCCGCAGGTCAGGAGCAGCGGGGAGAGAGAGAGAGGAGGTGAGAACGGGAGGTGGGAGCCCCTCGATGGCAGCCTCAGGGAACCAGCGGTCTCGGCTTGCCACCCACATTTAAATCCTAACACGACCATGACACAGCCATATTTAGTTCAGTTCAGTTCAGTCGCTCAGTCGTGTCCGACTCTTTGCAACCCCATGAATCGCAGCACGCCAGGACTCTCTGTTCATCACCATCTCTCGGAGTTCACTCAGACTCACGTCCATCGAGTCAGTAATGCCATCCAGCCATCTCATCCTCTGTCGTCCCCTTCTCCTCCTGCCCCCAATCCCTCCCAGCATCAGTCTTTTCCAGTGAGTCAAAGTACTGGAGTTCCAGCTTTAGCATCATTCCTTCCAAAGAAATCCCAGGGTTGATCTCCTTCAGAATGGTTGGATCTCCTAGCCATATTTAGGAAAGCAGTATAATACAGTAAGAAAACCCATTGCTTACCAAAACCAGAGAAATTATCCCTATGAATTATCCCTCAAATCCTAAAAGATGATGCTGTGAAAGTGCTGCACTCAATATGCCAGCAAATCTGGAAAACTCAGCAGTGGCCACAGGACTGGAAAAGGTCAGTTTTCATTCCAATACCAAAGAATGTTCAAATTACGGCACAATTGCACTCATCTCACATGCTAGCAAAGTAATGCTCAAAGTCTTTCTTCCAAGCCAAGCTTCAATAATATGTGAACTGTGAACTTCCAGATGTTCAAGCTGGATTTAGAAAAGGCAAAGGAACCAGAGATCAAATTGCCAACATCCACTGGATCATCGAAAAAGCAGGAGTTCCAGAAAAACATCTATTTCTGCTTTATTGACTATGCCAAAGCCTTTGACTGTGTTGATCACAACAAACTGTGGAAAATTCTTAAAGAGATGGGAATACCAGACCACCTGAACTGCCTCCTAAGATATCTGTATGCAGGTCAAGAAGCAACAGTTAGAACTGGACATGGAACAAGAGACTGGTTCCAGGTCTGGAAAGAAGTGAAGGCTGTATAGAGTCACCCTGCTTATTTAACATATCAGAGTACATCATGAGAAATGCTGGGCTGGATGAAGCATAAGCTGGAATCAAGATTGCTGGGAGAAATATCAGTAACCTCAGAAAAGCAGATGACACCACCCTTATGGCAGAAAGCGAAGAACTAAAGAGCCTCTTGATGAACATTAAAGAGGAGAGTGAAAAAGTTGGTTGGAAACTCAACATTCAGGAAACTTAAGATCATGGCATCTGGTCCCATCACTTCATGGCAAATAGATAGAAACTCCTATTACTTCATGGCAAATAGATGGGGAAACAATGGAAACAGTGACAGATTTTATTTTGGGGGGCTCCAAAATCACTGCAGATGGTGACTGCAGCCATGAAATTAAAAGATGCTTGCTCCTTGCAAGAAAGCTATGACCAACCTAGACAGTATATTAAAAAGCAGAGACATTACTTTGTCAACAAAGGTCCATCTAGTCAAGGCTATGTTTTTCCAGTAGTCATGTATGGATGTGAAAGTTGGACTATAAAGAAGGCTGAGCACCGAAGAATAGATGCTTTTGAACTGTGGTGTTGGAGAAGACTCTTGAGTCCCCTGGACTGCAAGGAGAACAAGCCAGTCAATCTTAAAGCAAATCAGTCCTGAATATTCATTGGAAGGACTGATGCTGAAGCTGAAACTCCAATACTTTGGCCATCTGATGTGAAGAAATGACTCAACTGGAAAAGACCTGATGCTGGGAAAGATTGAAGGCGGGAGGGGAAGGGGATGACAGAGGATGAGATGGGTGGATGGCATCACCAACTCGATGGACATGAGTTTGAGTAAGCTCCGGGAGTTGGTGATGGACAGGGAAGCCTGGTGTGCTGCAGTTCATGGGGTCACAAAGAGTCGGACATGACTGAGCAACTGAACTGAATTGAATCCCTTCCAATTTCCCTCTTCTAGCTGAATCCAAATGACACTCATTCGAGAATTTATTTACTGCCATCAACTCATCCCAAAATAAAACAGGCATGGGTTTACTAGCCCATGCAGTAAACAAAAAATAAAATGCACGAACAGCTTTTTCAGTTCACCAAGACTGAATTGTCCTTCTTCTGGCCAATGACCAGAAAAACCCACCAGAAGCCACTCACCTTCGGTGAACCGGAGCCTGTCCCTTTCCAGCTCCCAGAGCCGAATCTGGTCCGTGATGGTGGGAGGCAGCACTGGTGTCTGCAGGGGCAAGGGATGGCCCTTGTAAGATTCAGAAGCACTGCTCCAGGCAGCCCCAGCCCTCCATTCATTCCCCAGATTTGGATTTCCATTTCTCTTTTCCATCACTTCATTACCAGGTACCAAGGGCTCTCAGCCTCCTGCAGTTGTTTGTCCCTCCAGCCTCATTTTTGTACCTGTTTAAGCATCACTGGGTGGGCCCTTGTCCTTAGGAAATGGATGATCTAGGAAAACAGATAAGAACTGGGATCAATGGCAGTAAATAAATTCTCGAGTGCAGTTCTCATTGCACAGAATTCTCAAATAAGAAAGCATGAAAGCTACCTGTCTGCTAATGTCACTGAACATCAACTGATTGTTTAAAAATTCATAGGCATATGCCTATCAATTCAACACATCCCAGATTAGCTGTTGTCCTTAGGGGTTGCTCCCATTGGTGATGTCTGCTGCTGCTGCTTTGGCATATTTGCCCTTTCCATAGTTTTGTTTTTTGGTTTTTTTTTCTTTAAAGTAACAGCAACTATTGTTTTTGAGCACTAACTGCATGGCAGGCTCTGAACTAAATGCTTTACCTCTATTTCACTGACTTCGTTCAACAACCCTTCGTGAAAGTCCCTCAGTCATGTCCAATGCTTTGCGACCCCATATACTATGCAGTCCATGTAATTCTCTAAGCCAGAATACTGGAGTGGGTAGCCTTTCTCTTCTCCAGGGAATCTTTCCAACCTAGGGATAGAACCCAGGTCTCCCACACTGAGGGCGGATTCTTTACCAGCTGAACCACAAGGGAAGCCCAGGAATACTGGAGTGGGTAGCCTACCCCTCTCCAGTGGATCTTCCCAACCCAAGATTTGCACTGGGGTCTCCTGCATTGCAGGTAAATTCTTTACCAACTGAGCTAGCAGGGAAGGCCTGATAGCTGAAGTGAGATCTATCAGAAGCCCTGAAGTGAGAACTGTCATTATTTCTGTTTTCCAGATGAGGAAACTGAGGCTCAGATAAGAGAAACAACTAGGCCACCTGTGCAGCTAGGAAGTGGTCCAGCATTATAGCTCCTCCTTAAGTGTCTTCTGCAGGAGGGTCTACCTCTCCCCACACAGAGCTTTGACTTCTCATGACCTGATGTTGACACATAAACAACTCACCACCACCTTCTGTAACAGACCCCATGCAAGCCTTCTGGAAGGTGACCACCCCGTACCCTACAGCCCAAGTGCAGCCTTTCTTTCCACCCACACCTTCCCCAGGCAGGGATACCTGCTGGGCTGTGATGCCACTGGCAATGGCCTGCTGCACGCTCTCCCTGGTCACCTGTGCCACCACCATGTTGGGGAAGCGATAGAGCATCTCAGAGAAAAGGGCAATGAGGGCGATCTGCAGCTCCGACTCTGACCAGAAGATAGGAAGAGAGGATTAGGAGGCTTTCCACATCTAGGCTCCCCCAAGCCTCAGAGAGCTCTGTAAACCACCAAGTTGCAAGTGTACGTGACTAGAAACTGGCAGTCCCTCCTGCTTCCTTCACCTTCTTCCTCCCCTCCCCATCAGCCTGCTCTCCCAGGGGCCCTCTGTCCAGCCTCACCTGTGTAGGCATACAGTCGGTAATTGGTTTCCACAACAATGAAGCCTGGCTGATGTGCGGTGCCCCCAGCCCCAGAAACACCTGACGAGAGATTGATGGCCAGGCGTGTGGGATAGTAACGCCGAGATTTCCTCTGAAAAGAAGGGAAAGGCCACAGGCCCTCTCTCAGGCCTCACTGCCCTACATCTTCCTCCTGAAACATCAGATTCCTCCCGGTGCCCAGGACCTCAGCTCCCAACTTCTCTCCCTCAAGGGAGATAAGTATTCAGTCCTGGCAACTGCTTCTTGTGACTGTCTCCCAAGACCCCATCTCCTTTAAAGGCCAAGGCACCATCCCACCCTGTCTCTTTGGTAGAGGCCATGTGTCTGGGTGCCCATACCTTCCTCTGGAAAACAAGCCCAAACTCACGCAGATGTTGCAGGAAGTTCAACAGAGAATCACTCATACCTTCCACAGAGTAATCCTGAGGAAAAGGAGAGGCCAGCTGGGGTCCAAAACACATCCCATTCTCCCTTTCCCAATCCCATACACTCACTCCCTCTTTTCCCATCTCTTCCTGTTCTTCGTTCATTCTTATCCTCCACTGTATTGCCCCATTATCTCATTTCCCCTTCCCATCTCTTTACTCTCTTCCCATCTCGCCCACTCAAGCCCCCTGCTTACCTTGCCCAGAGTGGAGAAGCTGAGCTGGAAGAGGAAGGAGAGAATCTCCACTAGGTCCATACCCCGACTCTAGGGAGGAATGGGCAGAGACAAAGGGGGAGAGGTGGGAGGGAGGAAATGAGAGAAAATCAGGGAACTGAGTCTGCGGGCAGCAGTCCCTCAGTAGGTCTGGAGAAGAGTAGAGCGTGCTGGCGGGCACCCCTGACCTGCTTACCTGGGCTGTCTGCAGATACTGCAACATAAAGTACCAGAGCTGGGCTGGGGTGTCCAGCAACAGGAACTGGAAGCCGGCAGAGGTAATGCAGGGTGGCTCTCCAGGTTCGGCACTGGTGACAGACAGGGCTCATGGCAGAGGTGTGCAGAAAAAGGCCACCGTCCCACCTGTGTGCCCACCTTTGTTTTTTTTTGTTTGTTTATCTCTTGCCATACTCTGCTCTACTCTCCTTTTAAAAATATTTATTTGGCCATGCCAGGTCTTAGTCGTAGCATGCGGGATCTTCCATCTTTGTTGAGGCAAGCAGTCTTTGTGTGACATGCAAACTCTTAGTTGCGGCATGTGGGATATAGTTCCCTGACCAGGGATTGAACCCGGGCCCCCTGCATTGGGAACATGGAATCTTAGCCACTGGACCACCGGAGAAGTCCCTCAGCCTGCCTTTTTCAGTCAACCCCCTCCAATCCTGACCCAAGGTGGACTCAATTTAGTAGGGACTCAAGGACATGGCAAAACAGAGCTGTTATACCTCTGGCTTTCTCACCTCTTCATGAGCCCAGCCTGGCTGAGGAGCTGAGCCAAGTCCTGGCTGACGGCTGCACTAGGGGATCCCACCATGAAGTGCAGGACCACCTGAGGAACGGAAGATAACAGAGTTGGATGCCTTAAGGGGTGTGGGAAGCAGGAACACAAGCAGAAACACCCACAGAGTCCCAAGTCCTCACCTCCCATCGCTCCTCGGCGTACTTGTCAAGTGAGGGGACGTCCCGGGCATGCTTGTCTGGTCCCAGCTGACTTGTGTCATCAGACCAGGCCTTGCCCCTATGCCAGGACAGCCAACAGTAAGGAACCCTACCTGTGTTCCCCACCCACGCTTCTGCCCTTAGTCAACCCTCATCCCCAGGGACCGTGAGTGGGAGACATTTCCTACACCATGTAGCTCCATCTGGTCCAACTTACTCCCAAAGGAGCTTCCAAAAGTGGAGCCTGCAAGGTTGCAGAGAGGCCCCTCGGGAGCTCCCCAGCCAGCAGTTCAATCACTATGTCCCCTACCTAATTTAGGAAAAGACGGAAGTGACATACCCACCCAGAAGGGCAATGCGGAGGTTTTGGCGGAAGATGGGGTTGAGGATGAAGCCCTGGAGACCACCAGGGAGCAGCTGGGTGTGCCAGATACGGAGGCCGCTCAGCAACCCCGTGCTTTCCTCCTGAGCTCTGGAACAGAAGCAGAGAGGTGAGGGAGATAACTAGGGAACAGAAAGGAGACCAGACCCACAAAGGTGTCAGTTTCTGCCTTTTCTAAACTGGTGGTCCTTGGAACACCATTTCACAGAGTGAGATCAGTGTCTTAAGGCAAATTTCTTTACTGTAACACCTACCAGAGCCTTGTTACAGACATCACAACTCTCCGAGAGGCAAAATACAGTAATGAGAATTTCCCAAATGTGTTTAATTACAAGTTGTTGGTGTCCCCATTAATATTTCCTATAAGTGTTCCAATAACAGCAGTTTGGGAAGCCTGGCTGTTGAGAAATTTGTATCTGGCTAAAAATGCAGGAAAGACTCACTTGTTGAATTCCTTCTTCACCCACAGGGCTACAGCAGCTTGCGGCAAAGGCTGTTCCAGAAAGAGCATCCGCATCACCCAGTTCTTAGCCAAAGATGGGAGCTCCCTATAAGCGGGGAGAGGGACAATGTTAATATCAGAAACTGTCTTGGAACTGCATCCTTGCCGTCCATGGCCTCTCAAACATCTCACATTCACCCCCTACACTTTTACCTATCTTGCTGCCCCCACATCCTCCATCTGGCTTAGCCTGACGCACTTTACTCTCCAAGCCCACCACGGCTAAGCCTCTACCCACAATAACTTATTTCAATCTGCAGGCCCCATTACATTTCCCCACCACGGACCCTACCATGAAGGGGGTTCCTCACCTGAAGACAGCCAGGCAGGTGGCAGGGTGCCCATACAATCGATCCAATATACCAGGGCTCAGGCCTCCTAGGAATTCCTGCAAATTCCTGCATTGTAGGTGCACTCGATTCAGTCCACCCCTGGAAGGGGTGCTCTCCATCACCTGAGAGATGCACGTGTTAGTGTGCCCCCATAAGCCATGCCAGCGTCACCCCTCACCTTTCTAACTCTGATTCCCAATCCACTGGCCCCCATGAAAACTCACCTATGGTTTCCTTTTTCATGTCACTCACCTCCTCTTGTTTCTCCCAATTCTGACCAACCTCTCCTCTTTTCCTGCCTTCTCACCTCACTTCTGGCTTAAACACCAGTCTTCTCTCAATTTCTAGATAACAAAATTATCAATTGTCCCATATTTGCAAAAACACTTGATATTTCAATGAATTGTCTCATCTTTACCTAAGCAGTGACAAAGATACTTGTTTGGGCCCAACCCTTTTTCCCTTCTGCCTCTCTTGGTCTGATCAGCCTATAAGTTCCAAATTTGTATGTTCTTCCCATCTACTTCTTGGCCCCACCTCGTGCTGAGCACGGCAGTAACTATTTTTCCCCTCCATGTCTCCCAACTCCAATTCCACTTCTTTCCTCTTCCCTCACCCCATTCACCCTGACCTACACCGCACGATCTCCCAACTTGTCCCCTACTTTCCTCCCAATCCTCGCCGCTCAACTCTCTCTCATATCTTCGCCACCCCTTCTCTCCTTGCACCCTTACCGTAACTCCGTGTCGATCCCCTTCTAGTGCACTCCGAGTCACAAGCCGTCGCTTACAGGAGCCAGTGGCTCCCTGGAAGAGGAAAAAGGACGGCGGAAAATGACAGGGGAAAAATGGGAGAGAGACGAAGAATTTCACCGACTGGAGTTCAGATTGGAGGATTCAGAAGAGAAGAGAAGGGACGGAGTGGAGAAGTGGGAAGGACAAGAATCGGCGCTGCACTTGCCCACAGCAAGGCATGCTGGGAACTGGAGTCTTGTCCTTCCTCACCCGCGAGCAAGCTGAGGCGCGTCTGACTACAACTCCCAAAAGGCACCGCGAGGAAGCCTAGCGGAGAGAGGCTGCCTTATATTTAAGAGCGCCGGGAGCACCAGAGGTCTGGCTCCTTGGTTCTGCCTCTCTTTCCACCCACTCGGCTAACGGCGAGTCTAACTGACTGAACTGGAGTGGAAACGCTGGGAGTAGAAATACCCCGAGGGTTTCCTGCCGGAGGTGCAGAAACTGCTTGATGGTGAGGCGCTTACGTGTAGAGACGCAGGAAACTGGGTTCCTTGAGCTCAGTTGCTTCCTGTAAAATTGGAATAATGCACTTTCCAGAGCATTTTCTCGAATTAGGTGTTAATTAAATCCACTGCGCCTTCCTCGGTACCTAAAGTGAAGTCGCTCAGTCGTGTCTGACTCTTTGCAACCCCATGGACTGGGGCCTGTCAAGCTCCACCATCCATGGGATTTTTCCAGTCAAGAATACTGGAGTGGGTTGTTGTTTCCTTCTCTAGGGGATCTTTCCGACCCAGGGATCGAACCTGAGCCACCAGGGAAGCCCAAGTCCTCCACAAATGTTTTCATGTCCTGCATGCTTCCACTCACCTCCCCGGTTGAGTTCAGTCGCTCAGTCGTATCCGACTCTTTGAGACCCCATAGACTGCAATCAGGCCTCCCTGTCCATGACCAATTCCTGGAGCCTGCTCAAACTCATGTCTGTTGAGCCATCCAGCCATCTCATCCTCTGTCGTCCCCTTCTCCCGCCTTCAATCTTTCCCAGCATCAGGGTCTTTTCCAGTGAGTCAATTCTTTGCATCAGGTGGCCAAAGTATTGGAGTTTCAGCGCTTCCTGTTTAATTAGAATATCCTAATAAATGCAGTTTTTAAAAGAAAAATTGATTGGCCTGATTTGATTTGAGACTATTATGGGGTGAGGGAACTTCTTCAGTAGAAGCCAGAGCTACATGGTCCCCCAAATTCCTGAAAGGCAAGTTTTATTGGGAAGATCCCCTGGAGAAGGAAATGGCTACCAAGTCCAGGATTCTGGCCTGGAGAATTCCATGAACTGTATAGTCCATGGGGTCGGAAAGAGTTGGACACCACTGAATGACTTTCACTTTCACTTTCAAGTTTTGTTATTCCCACTTTGCAGACTAGAAAATGGAAACTCATTGAGAATAAGAAATTTGTGGTTGTGATCAGATAGCTAGAAGGTCCTGGAACTGGGATTTGAAGTACATTTGCAAGTGACCAGGAATCAAAATGGTAAGACTAAAGCTTTGTTATACTTTGTAGCCAGCCCATGCATATTTTGTTGCTCTGTTTCTTGAGCAATGTTTAAAATCCTCAAAGAGTGACACAAAACTGGCAAAGCTTCTTTATGACAGATGTTAAATAAGGTTAAAGGACAAATTATCTTTTATTTTGGGGGGCTCCAAAATCACCACAGATGGTGACTGCACCCATGAAATTAAAAGACGCTTACTCCTTGGAAGGAAAGTTATGACCAACCTAGACAGCATATTAAAAAGCAGAGACTACTTTGCCAACGAAGGTCCATCTAGTCAAGGCTATGGTTTTTCCAGTAGTCATGTATGGATGTGAGAGTTGGACTATAAAGAAGGCTGAGAGCCGAAGCATTGATGCTTTTGAACTGTGGTGTTAGAGAAGACTCTTGAGAGTCCCTTGGACTGCAAGGAGATCCAACCAGTCCATCCTAAAGGAGATCAGTCCTGGGTCATCATTGGAAGGACTGATGTTGAAGCTGAAACTCCAATACTTTGGCCATCTGATGCGAAGAGCTGACTCATTTGAAAAGACCCTGAGGGTGGGAAAGATTGAGGGCAGGAGGAAAAGGGGACGACAGAGGATGAGATGGTTGGATGGCATCACCGAGTCAATGGACATGAGTTTGGGTGGACTCTGGGAGTTGGTGATGGACAGGGAGGCCTGGTGTGCTGCAGTTCGTGGGATCACAGAGTCGGACACGACTGAGCAACTGAACTGAACTGATAATCTGGGAAGAAATGGTGGATAAAATAGCCAAAATACAAAGAGCACTTATCGCTCAAAAGCAGTTAGAAAAAGAAACATTTACTGTCCATATAACAGACAGTAAATGGAATAAACACAAGTGCCTTGTAACCAAATGAAACTCTCAAAAGTGATTCTTTGCGACCCCATGGACTATACAGTCCATGGAATTCTCCAGGCCAGAATACTGGAGTGGGTAGCCTTTCCCTTCTCCAGGGGATCTTCCCAACCCAGGGATCAAACCCAGGTCTCCCACATTGCAGGGGGATTCTTTACCAGCTGAGCCACCAGGGAAGTCCAAGAAACTCTCACCTCCTCTCTTAATTGAAAGTGAAAGTGAAGTCACTCAGTCATGTCCAACTCTTTGCAACTGTATGGACTGTAGCCCCCCAGGCTCCTCCGTCCATGGGATTTTCCAGGCAAGAATACTGGAGTGGATTACCATTTACTTCTCCAGGGCATCTTCCCAACTCAGAGATCGAACTCAGGTCTCCCTAATTGCAGGCAGACTCTTTACTGTCTGAGCCACTGTTAATTAAGGAAAAGTAATTTAAATAAATAATGTCCAGTTAGCAATGATAGTAATAATGACAACCTCACTGTTGGCTTCAGTATACATGAGCACTTGACCATATTCATAATACTTTCATGAAAAGTTGACATAGGCATACCCTTCTAAGGTTAACTTGGCGGTATGTACCAATGGTTTTAATGATTATCCTTTGACCTAGCAACTCCCCATTAGGAAGGTAGCATACTGAACTTCTCCCACATGGGTAGAGAGATATACATGCAAAGATGTTTACTAAACTGTGTTTGTTGTTGTTGCCTGAAAACATTGGAGACAGCCCAAATGTTTATCACTGGGAGCTGGTTAGATAAAATATGGGTCGTTGATATATGGAATACCAGGCAACACTTGCAGAGGAGGTCACTGCCTCCTGGTCTGAACTGTGGACCACCTATCATGACAGGGAGAAAAGGAGATTACAAAGTGGCACACTGAGTCCAGTGCCATATTTTAAGTAAGCGTTTATGTGTGCGTAAAACTGAAATAGGCCATATGTTTCATTTTAATCAGAGCAAGCAAGGGGAGCTGGGTGGACTGGATCATGGGTCCCTACAATGTAGGGAAAACTAAGTCTGCACTGTCCAGAACAGGAGCTGCTGGTCACCTGTGGCTATTTAAATTAACTAAAATAAAATTTTTAATTCAGTTTCTCAGTCACAGTAGCTGAATTTCAAATAATAGCTGCATGTAGCTAGCAGCTACCTATTAGATGGTGCAATTGTAGACCATGATCACAGAGTTCTCTTGGAGAACCCTGCTTTAAGGGATGCAAGGGGTCTGATGTCTGGCTGAGCACAGTGAGTTCCTAGAACTGGCCTTCAAGAGGAAAGTCAGCCTGGGCTCCTTGGAGCTGCGATTATGGAAAGAGCTCCCTGACTAGGGCTATCCACTCTGTGTATGAAAACATTCTATGATGGGTAATGGAGAGCTCATGTCTTCTCCCCCTCAGGCATCCTGGAAAGAAGGAACAGAGCCAGGGGCTGACAGGCTGCTCGCCTTCAGTTTTTCCATTTCCCAGCTGTACTGTCCTGGGCATATTGCTAACCTAACAGAGGTTTTTCTTCTCTGTGAAATGGCAATAATTACTTCCTGTGTTGAATTAACTAAGATATAAAACTCTAGAAAAACATCTACTTCTGCTTCATTGACTATAATAATGCCTTTGTGTGGATCACAACAAATTGTGGAAAATTCTTAAAGAGATGGGAATACCAGACCACCTGACCTGCTTTCCTGAGAAACCTGTACGCAGCTCAAGAGCAACAGTTAGAACTGGCCATGAAACAATGGAGTGGTTCCAAATTGGGAAAGGAGTACATCAAGGCTGTATATTGTCACCCTGCTTATTTAACTTATATGCAGAGTACATCATTTGAAATGCTGGGCTGGATGAAGCATAAGCTGGAATCAAGACTGCCGGGAGAAATACCAATAACCTCAGATATGCAGATAATACCACCCTTATGGCAGAAAGTGAAGAGGAACTAAAGAGCCTCTTGATGAAAGTAAAAGAGGAGAGTAAAGAAGCTGGCTTAAAACTCAACATATAAAAAACGAAGATCATGGCATCTGGTCCCCTTATTTCATGGCAAATAGATGGGGAAACAATAGAAACAATGACAGACTTTATTTCCTTGGGCTCCAAAATCACTACAGATGGTGATTGCAGCCATGAAATTAAAAGATGCTTGCTCCTTGCAAGAAAAGCTATGACCAA
Organism: Oreotragus oreotragus; assembly: GCA_006410675.1. Classification (NCBI taxonomy): domain Eukaryota; kingdom Metazoa; phylum Chordata; class Mammalia; order Artiodactyla; family Bovidae; genus Oreotragus; species Oreotragus oreotragus. Next base: position 288,284 of record SJYX01012459.1, on the reverse strand, counting down.
CCTAGATAGCATATTAACAAGCAGAGACATTGCTTTGCCAACAAAGGTCCGTCTAGTCAAAGCTATGGTTTTCCCAGTAGTCATGTATGGATGTGACAGTTGGACCATAAAGAAGGCTGAGTGTCGAAGAATTGATGCTTTTGAACTGTGGTGTTGGAGAAGACTCTTGAGAGTCCCTTGGACTGCAAGGATATCAAACCGGTCAATCCTAAAGATTAGTCCTGAATATTCATTGGAAGGACTGATGCTGAAGCTGAAACTCCAATATTTTGGCCGCCTTTTGCGAAGAGCCAACTTACCAGAAAAGACCCTGATGCTGGGAAAGATTGAAGGCAGAAGACGGGGACGACAGAGGATGAGATGGTTGGATGGCATCACTACTCAGTGGACATGAATTTGAGCAAATTCTGGGAGATAGTGAAGGACAGGGAAGTCTGACATGCTGCAGTCCACGGGGTGGCAAAGAGTTGGACACAAGTAAGCAATTGAACGACAGCCTGGCACCTAGAGGGTGCTTGGTAAGTAGCATTGTCATTATTTTCTAAAAAATAACTAAAAACATGTAAATTCATACTTGTAGTAAGTGCTACAAAGAAGAGTCATGTGCTCTGAGAGCATCAAGAGGGGATTTGACCTGGTTGGGCAAGTCAGGGAAGGTTACTGAAGGACAAGCAGGACTTAACAAGGCAAAAACACCAGGGAACTATGTTCCAGGTGGAGGAAGAGCAAGCTGCAAATTCTATGTGGCAGGAGGGACTGTGTCCATTGGCGGGACTGAAAGAAGGCCAGTAGTGCACAAAGTAGGGGTAGGGGAGCAAACTGGCCCCAAAAGATTTTGTTCTATTTTGAGGCCCATGGGGAGCCATTAAAGGGTTTGGAATAAAGGAGTGGATTTAGATTTGCATGCCTAAAGATCACACTGGCTTAAACAAACCAGAGAGGAACAGAAACAGATCCTGGGAGATTACTCAGTGGTCCAGGCAAGATGGAGGTAGCATGTGCCCCGATGGGGATGGAAACAGAAACGATGAATTTAAGGGAAATTGGGGAAGCAAAGGCAATAGAGCTTCTTGGTAGACTGGACTTGGGAGATGAGAGTAGGGGCAAAGGGATATAAGGATGATCCCCAGGTTTCTGTCTTGTGCAGCTGTCAGAAAACCACAGACGAGCAGCAGGTTTGAACCTGCTGAGACTTAAATTCAAATGAACCCAAGGTGATTGCATAGGTCTAGCGCTTAAGACTTATAAGGGCAGAGGTTTGGGAGTTCTTTGTTCTGTCAGTGCTTATCTCAAATTGTGGGTCATAGTGATCTGACCTGTGTAGTTTCCAGCAGGACTCAGATCTGTGACCTGGAACCCCAAGAGCCTATTAATACAATCTAAGATTAAATTATCTTTATTGTCACTCCATTATCCCGTTAACTCATTTTGTGAATGTCATCAACTGAGACCCAGGATCTTTATTTCACATGAACTGCCATCAAGATGGGTCTGCCTTTTCCAGTATTTGCAGTGAATTTTTTTGTTTTCATTCCAACCAAATTTGAACTCTTTGTTAAACATTTTCCTGGTGGCTGTGGCTCATTCTTCCAGGCCTCTGAGATCATTTACGCTCTTGGTTTGGCTCTCAAACAGTTCACACCTCTTGGGCTGTTTGCACACTTGATCAGTCTAATCCAGGGATTCTCTACCTGTGGCTTCCAGACCCAGGGATCCAAGACGTGGGAGGGTTTCCTAGAATTTCGGCAAGAAAAAAATTACACCTCTATTTTTATTATCCTCTAACTGAAACTTAGCATTTCCTCCAAGTGTGAAGATGTGTATAAGAGACAGGTAGAAGCCAGAGCTACATGGTCCCCCAAATTCCTGAAAGGCAAGTTTTATTGGGAAGATCCCCTGGAGAAGGAAATGGCTACCAAGTCCAGGATTCTGGCCTGGAGAATTCCATGAACTGTATAGTCCATGGGGTCGGAAAGAGTTGGACACCACTGAATGACTTTCACTTTCACTTTCAAGTTTTGTTATTCCCACTTTGCAGACTAGAAAATGGAAACTCATTGAGAATAAGAAATTTGTGGTTGTGATCAGATAGCTAGAAGGTCCTGGAACTGGGATTTGAAGTACATTTGCAAGTGACCAGGAATCAAAATGGTAAGACTAAAGCTTTGTTATACTTTGTAGCCAGCCCATGCATATTTTGTTGCTCTGTTTCTTGAGCAATGTTTAAAATCCTCAAAGAGTGACACAAAACTGGCAAAGCTTCTTTATGACAGATGTTAAATAAGGTTAAAGGACAAATTATCTTTTATTTTGGGGGGCTCCAAAATCACCACAGATGGTGACTGCACCCATGAAATTAAAAGACGCTTACTCCTTGGAAGGAAAGTTATGACCAACCTAGACAGCATATTAAAAAGCAGAGACTACTTTGCCAACGAAGGTCCATCTAGTCAAGGCTATGGTTTTTCCAGTAGTCATGTATGGATGTGAGAGTTGGACTATAAAGAAGGCTGAGAGCCGAAGCATTGATGCTTTTGAACTGTGGTGTTAGAGAAGACTCTTGAGAGTCCCTTGGACTGCAAGGAGATCCAACCAGTCCATCCTAAAGGAGATCAGTCCTGGGTCATCATTGGAAGGACTGATGTTGAAGCTGAAACTCCAATACTTTGGCCATCTGATGCGAAGAGCTGACTCATTTGAAAAGACCCTGAGGGTGGGAAAGATTGAGGGCAGGAGGAAAAGGGGACGACAGAGGATGAGATGGTTGGATGGCATCACCGAGTCAATGGACATGAGTTTGGGTGGACTCTGGGAGTTGGTGATGGACAGGGAGGCCTGGTGTGCTGCAGTTCGTGGGATCACAGAGTCGGACACGACTGAGCAACTGAACTGAACTGATAATCTGGGAAGAAATGGTGGATAAAATAGCCAAAATACAAAGAGCACTTATCGCTCAAAAGCAGTTAGAAAAAGAAACATTTACTGTCCATATAACAGACAGTAAATGGAATAAACACAAGTGCCTTGTAACCAAATGAAACTCTCAAAAGTGATTCTTTGCGACCCCATGGACTATACAGTCCATGGAATTCTCCAGGCCAGAATACTGGAGTGGGTAGCCTTTCCCTTCTCCAGGGGATCTTCCCAACCCAGGGATCAAACCCAGGTCTCCCACATTGCAGGGGGATTCTTTACCAGCTGAGCCACCAGGGAAGTCCAAGAAACTCTCACCTCCTCTCTTAATTGAAAGTGAAAGTGAAGTCACTCAGTCATGTCCAACTCTTTGCAACTGTATGGACTGTAGCCCCCCAGGCTCCTCCGTCCATGGGATTTTCCAGGCAAGAATACTGGAGTGGATTACCATTTACTTCTCCAGGGCATCTTCCCAACTCAGAGATCGAACTCAGGTCTCCCTAATTGCAGGCAGACTCTTTACTGTCTGAGCCACTGTTAATTAAGGAAAAGTAATTTAAATAAATAATGTCCAGTTAGCAATGATAGTAATAATGACAACCTCACTGTTGGCTTCAGTATACATGAGCACTTGACCATATTCATAATACTTTCATGAAAAGTTGACATAGGCATACCCTTCTGAGGTTAACTTGGCGGTATGTACCAATGGTTTTAATGATTATCCTTTGACCTAGCAACTCCCCATTAGGAAGGTAGCATACTGAACTTCTCCCACATGGGTAGAGAGATATACATGCAAAGATGTTTACTAAACTGTGTTTGTTGTTGTTGCCTGAAAACATTGGAGACAGCCCAAATGTTTATCACTGGGAGCTGGTTAGATAAAATATGGGTCGTTGATATATGGAATACCAGGCAACACTTGCAGAGGAGGTCACTGCCTCCTGGTCTGAACTGTGGACCACCTATCATGACAGGGAGAAAAGGAGATTACAAAGTGGCACACTGAGTCCAGTGCCATATTTTAAGTAAGCGTTTATGTGTGCGTAAAACTGAAATAGGCCATATGCTTCATTTTAATCAGAGCAAGCAAGGGGAGCTGGGTGGACTGGATCATGGGTCCCTACAATGTAGGGAAAACTAAGTCTGCACTGTCCAGAACAGGAGCTACTGGTCACCTGTGGCTATTTAAATTAACTAAAATAAAATTTTTAATTCAGTTTCTCAGTCACAGTAGCTGAATTTCAAATAATAGCTGCATGTAGCTAGCAGCTACCTATTAGATGGTGCAATTGTAGACCATGATCACAGAGTTCTCTTGGAGAACCCTGCTTTAAGGGATGCAAGGGGTCTGATGTCTGGCTGAGCACAGTGAGTTCCTAGAACTGGCCTTCAAGAGGAAAGTCAGCCTGGGCTCCTTGGAGCTGCGATTATGGAAAGAGCTCCCTGACTAGGGCTATCCACTCTGTGTATGAAAACATTCTATGATGGGTAATGGAGAGCTCATGTCTTCTCCCCCTCAGGCATCCTGGAAAGAAGGAACAGAGCCAGGGGCTGACAGGCTGCTCGCCTTCAGTTTTTCCATTTCCCAGCTGTACTGTCCTGGGCATATTGCTAACCTAACAGAGGTTTTTCTTCTCTGTGAAATGGCAATAATTACTTCCTGTGTTGAATTAACTAAGATATAAAACTCTAGAAAAACATCTACTTCTGCTTCATTGACTATAATAATGCCTTTGTGTGGATCACAACAAATTGTGGAAAATTCTTAAAGAGATGGGAATACCAGACCACCTGACCTGCTTTCCTGAGAAACCTGTACGCAGCTCAAGAGCAACAGTTAGAACTGGCCATGAAACAATGGAGTGGTTCCAAATTGGGAAAGGAGTACATCAAGGCTGTATATTGTCACCCTGCTTATTTAACTTATATGCAGAGTACATCATTTGAAATGCTGGGCTGGATGAAGCATAAGCTGGAATCAAGACTGCCGGGAGAAATACCAATAACCTCAGATATGCAGATAATACCACCCTTATGGCAGAAAGTGAAGAGGAACTAAAGAGCCTCTTGATGAAAGTAAAAGAGGAGAGTAAAGAAGCTGGCTTAAAACTCAACATATAAAAAACGAAGATCATGGCATCTGGTCCCCTTATTTCATGGCAAATAGATGGGGAAACAATAGAAACAATGACAGACTTTATTTCCTTGGGCTCCAAAATCACTACAGATGGTGATTGCAGCCATGAAATTAAAAGATGCTTGCTCCTTGCAAGAAAAGCTATGACCAACCTAGATAGCATATTAAAAAGCAGAGACATTGCTTTGCCAACAAAGGTCCGTCTAGTCAAAGCTATGGTTTTCCCAGTAGTCATGTATGGATGTGACAGTTGGACCATAAAGAAGGCTGAGTGTCGAAGAATTGATGCTTTTGAACTGTGGTGTTGGAGAAGACTCTTGAGAGTCCCTTGGACTGCAAGGATATCAAACCGGTCAATCCTAAAGGAGATTAGTCCTGAATATTCATTGGAAGGACTGATGCTGAAGCTGAAACTCCAATATTTTGGCCGCCTTTTGCGAAGAGCCAACTTACCAGAAAAGACCCTGATGCTGGGAAAGATTGAAGGCAGAAGACGGGGACGACAGAGGATGAGATGGTTGGATGGCATCACTACTCAGTGGACATGAATTTGAGCAAATTCTGGGAGATAGTGAAGGACAGGGAAGTCTGACATGCTGCAGTCCACGGGGTGGCAAAGAGTTGGACACAAGTAAGCAATTGAACGACAGCCTGGCACCTAGAGGGTGCTTGGTAAGTAGCATTGTCATTATTTTCTAAAAAATAACTAAAAACATGTAAATTCATACTTGTAGTAAGTGCTACAAAGAAGAGTCATGTGCTCTGAGAGCATCAAGAGGGGATTTGACCTGGTTGGGCAAGTCAGGGAAGGTTACTGAAGGACAAGCAGGACTTAACAAGGCAAAAACACCAGGGAACTATGTTCCAGGTGGAGGAAGAGCAAGCTGCAAATTCTATGTGGCAGGAGGGACTGTGTCCATTGGCGGGACTGAAAGAAGGCCAGTAGTGCACAAAGTAGGGGTAGGGGAGCAAACTGGCCCCAAAAGATTTTGTTCTATTTTGAGGCCCATGGGGAGCCATTAAAGGGTTTGGAATAAAGGAGTGGATTTAGATTTGCATGCCTAAAGATCACACTGGCTTAAACAAACCAGAGAGGAACAGAAACAGATCCTGGGAGATTACTCAGTGGTCCAGGCAAGATGGAGGTAGCATGTGCCCCGATGGGGATGGAAACAGAAACGATGAATTTAAGGGAAATTGGGGAAGCAAAGGCAATAGAGCTTCTTGGTAGACTGGACTTGGGAGATGAGAGTAGGGGCAAAGGGATATAAGGATGATCCCCAGGTTTCTGTCTTGTGCAGCTGTCAGAAAACCACAGACGAGCAGCAGGTTTGAACCTGCTGAGACTTAAATTCAAATGAACCCAAGGTGATTGCATAGGTCTAGCGCTTAAGACTTATAAGGGCAGAGGTTTGGGAGTTCTTTGTTCTGTCAGTGCTTATCTCAAATTGTGGGTCATAGTGATCTGACCTGTGTAGTTTCCAGCAGGACTCAGATCTGTGACCTGGAACCCCAAGAGCCTATTAATACAATCTAAGATTAAATTATCTTTATTGTCACTCCATTATCCCGTTAACTCATTTTGTGAATGTCATCAACTGAGACCCAGGATCTTTATTTCACATGAACTGCCATCAAGATGGGTCTGCCTTTTCCAGTATTTGCAGTGAATTTTTTTGTTTTCATTCCAACCAAATTTGAACTCTTTGTTAAACATTTTCCTGGTGGCTGTGGCTCATTCTTCCAGGCCTCTGAGATCATTTACGCTCTTGGTTTGGCTCTCAAACAGTTCACACCTCTTGGGCTGTTTGCACACTTGATCAGTCTAATCCAGGGATTCTCTACCTGTGGCTTCCAGACCCAGGGATCCAAGACGTGGGAGGGTTTCCTAGAATTTCGGCAAGAAAAAAATTACACCTCTATTTTTATTATCCTCTAACTGAAACTTAGCATTTCCTCCAAGTGTGACTGAGCAAAAGCCCCGGTATATTAGCAGTACCTGTGACTTGTCACTGATAGATACCATGGCTATTTTCATATCCCACTACAGCTGTAGAAATCTCAGAATATCATTTATGCTCATTACTTTTTTGAAAATATCAGTAATTGTTATACCTGCTGCTAGGTCTTAAGTATTTTTTAAGCAGCACACATTACTATATCTTTTATTAACACTTTGGTCAACTTTCAATTGCTTTCCTGTTTTATGTACATGTAGTCATAATTGTATATGTATATATATTCCATATATGTATGTACATATATATGTAACGTTTTTTAAGCAGGTTTTAAAACATAATTCTGAGGAAGAATCAGTAGACCTCTCCAGACTGCCAGTGGGGTCCATGGGTCAGACAAAGGGGTCCATGGGTCAGGCTTCCCTCTAGGCCTCCTGCAGACCTCCGTATTCACGTGGAACCTTAGGTCCCACAGGCAAGGGTCTAGCTTATGCAGAAACAGAACACTCTGCTGGGTAAAACACGTTAGGAAATGGAATAGGGAGAAGAAGAAAAAAAGAGGGAAGGAAGAAAGGAAATGGGTTGTGGGGGAGCGGGAGGCAGATTTTGACGAAACCCCAAGAAGCCCACTCGCAGCTGTGGAAAACTCAACCTTTATTATTACCTGCCTAGTGCAGGGGATTAAAATAGCATTGCGCTAGATCCATATATTAGTGTAAAAATCTGTGTCTCTCCCCCCCAAAAATGTACAAACCCCAAGTGATTATAGAAAAACCAATGTGGCAGCTACGATAGAGATGTCCAACCCCAGGGCCACAGGCCATTGCTCTCTGTTTCCCCCCTAATCCCAATACTTATTCCACAGAAACATACAGGCTTGGAGAAGTTCTAGCTACAACATGGCAGGTGGGAGGTGGGGAGGTGGAAGGGTGGGGGTAGGGATCACCCCCAAGTCCAGTGTTTCAGAGGATGGAGGCAGGAAAGGCCAAAGCTGAGGGCAATTCCAGGAGATACAAGGGAACCCCCGTCTCCCTTTCTTGTCCTCCTCACTTCCCAAATTCTCAGCCAGTGGGGTCCAGTGTGTGACGGAAAGAGAGAGGCTGGGGGCAGCAGCTTTCTCTCCAGGTACCAGTGTTGTCCAGTGGGGCCCAGGTGCGCCAGTGGGCCAGGTCCAGTGTCTGCCCTATATCATCTCCCAGCCTCCCCCAAGGGATGGCTCAAGGAGGTCAGAGAGGATCCCATCCACAGGGCCAGCTGGGTGGGCGGCAGGGGCTTCTAGGAGAGGAGCAGGAAGGAGGCATGAGAGCATGTCCGGGGAAGGGAGGGCATCAGCTCCCTGGCAGGCCCAGCCCACCTTTGGCCACACTGCCTCTCAGAGGTGAAGGGAGGTCGGGAGGGGGAATGGAGTGGGGGTGCCGTAAGCTCCTCTTGTTCAGTGCCATTGGCTCCCCTGAATCCTCCCCAAGGGGGGCGGCTGGGTGTTGTGAGTCACACTGTGTTGACCGCATCTTCTGCTAGGAACCGATGCAACTGGGAAAAGGGAGGTCGCTGCTCAGGCTCCCGGCTCCAGCACCGGAGCATCAGCTCATACAGGCTCAGTGGGCAGGCCGGGGGCCGGGACAGGTACACCTGCATTGTGGCAGCATGGATGAAACGCAGGCAAATGGTCTTTAGTCCCGAAGATGACAGGCTCTGGCCCTCCCAGCCCTTCAGACCCATCTTCCCTCCCCTCTGCTCTCACCTGCCGGCCCTGGTCCCGGAAGAACTCCCCTGCATTCTCGATGACTTGCTCATCGGTGAGCTGTCCAAAGGGCTGGGCCCTGCAGAGCATCAGCACCTCCCATAAGGTGACCCCAAAGGCCCACACGTCACTGGCAGTCGTGAACTTCCCCTGGTGCATGTTAAGGCAGAAGAGGCAGAGAAAGCCATCAGACAACAGAGACCCTCCTGCTCTCCCCACTGGGACCCCATGTCCACGCAGCGTCACCACCCCCCACACTCCCTCCCTCCAACCCCCAACACTCCACCCTCCTTAGCTGGCCCTCTTTCCCACCAAGCCCACTCCTCTCCTCTGGCTTTGCCTTCCTTCTGCTGCTCTAGCCCTCCCTCGCCTCACCTCTTCCTGTTCTATCCATCTTTCTTTCCATTTTCTGGTCCTGATTCCCAATCTGTCTCTAGCTTCTTTATCTTCCTTTCTCTCTGCTACCCTGACTCCNCCCACTCCTCTCCTCTGGCTTTGCCTTCCTTCTGCTGCTCTAGCCCTCCCTCGCCTCACCTCTTCCTGTTCTATCCATCTTTCTTTCCATTTTCTGGTCCTGATTCCCAATCTGTCTCTAGCTTCTTTATCTTCCTTTCTCTCTGCTACCCTGACTCCATCTCTCACACTCGATCTTGGCTCCTGGACTGCTTCCCATCACACCATAACTCCCTGCTTCCTCAAGTCCCTTGGGACCTTATAGAACATTAGCCCAAACTTTCACTTTAGTGATGAGGAAGACTGCAGTCCAGGGAAGGCAGGTGACTGAACGAGTTCCCAGAGCTCCGAGTGGCAGTCAGTGCTGCCCCAGCCTCCCCTCCCTGCCTGCCTCTCTAAGGGCCTCTCACCATGAGGATGCACTCCCAGGCCATCCAGCGGATAGGCAGCACCGCCCGGCCCTGCACACGGTAATAGTCCCCAGCGTAGAGGTTCCGGCTCATGCCAAAGTCAGCAATTTTGATGGTGAAATTTTCCCCAACCAGGCAGTTCCTCGTGGCCAAGTCCCGATGCACAAAGTTGAGTGTGGCCAGATAGCGCATGCCCGAGGCGATCTGGGCCGCCACGTGCAGCAGCATCGGGTAGCTGGGTATGGGAGCCGACAACAGAGGGTCATGGGGCAGCCCTAGACTCGTGCCCACCTCACAGATTGCTGGGAGATGAAGGAGAGCCCGCTTCCCAGGACTGGGTTCTCCCTCCTCCTGGGGCGGAGATGGAAAGTCCAGGTGGAGGCCCACTCAACCTTTCTCTACGCTCACCCGACCCCAAAGAGGCGCCATGTTTATTATGCTGCCCCGTCTGCACTCAGGGGCAGAGAGAGAGTGGGGGAGAGAGCGCAGAGGGCAGTTCCTGGCCTGCACCACCCTCACTCGTCGTCTCCGGCCTTCCTGCCCCTTGAGTTCCAGATGAACACGGCCACGTGTGTCTCATCCCAGGCCCCCTCCTGGAACCTTACCTGCCTGCCCACCCCATGCTTCCCCTTTCCCGCTAAGCTGGGGCGAGGGGAGCAGATGAGAACCCCTTGTGTGTGTACCTGATGGTGGGCCCCTGGGCCGCCTCCCCATCCCCGGCCCCCTCCATCGCCTTGTCCTCTAGCTGGTGGGCACTGAGGAACTGATTGAGGTCGCCGTTCTCCATGTAATCGGTTATCATGCAGAGCGGGTCATCCTGCACACACACGCCCAGCAGCCGGATGATGTTTGGGTCCTTCAGCCTTGACATGATCTTCACCTCCTTCAGGAAGTCATTCCTGGAGAAGCAGAGAGAAGGTAGCAGGACAGCGAGGGGCTGCCCTGCAGTTTCTAAACTAGCACCCCGCACCCCTGCTCACTAGCCCCAGCCACTCTCCCCACTCTTACAGGTTTCCTCTCAATCACTTCTCACTCTTCACTTTCCAGACGCCATCCCTGGTCCTCACCTGGCGTTCTTGGTGGCATCTGGCCGTAGGATCTTGACCGCTACCAACAAAGGATGTCCCTTGCGCACACTGAGGGGGAAGTCAAGACTGACTAGATCCTGAGGGCTCTCTACCTCACACAGGTGCACCTAGAGGAAGAAGGCGATTTGCTAGGAGCCTGGAGGTTCACCAAGGTGACAGGGCCAACTGGGACAACACAGCCACAGAGGACAGGCTCCTGGCCAAGGGGAGGCCTGGCTGTGGCATGCAGCCCCAGAGAGCGGCAGACACTGCAGACGGCTGGAAAGGAACCCTACTTACCTCCCCAAACTGGCCCTCGCCAAGCTTCTCCTTGAAGCGGAGCCTCGACCGAGGGAAATCCACTCTGGGGGGCCCATCCCCAGCCGCCCCTGGGGGCAGCGCGGGCACAGCGTAGGTGTTGCCCCCAGTGACGCCCTGCAGGGTGACAATGTCAGCCTCGGCATAATGGGGGACGCTGTTCTGGGGAGGTGGGGGCAGAAGCGGGGCACCTGGCTTCTCAGGCTCCATATAGTCCCCACTGCAGGCTGGAGGGGTAAGGGAAAGAAGACAGAAAGAGGCATCAAGAACAGCCCCTGAGAGCCAAGGTTCTCCACATCCTCCACCGCCCAGAGGCCCCATCCCCTGCCTCCCAGGTGGGTGAGAGACGGGGTCTACCCTCCACTTCCTGGTATTCCACCCAGCAGCCTCAAAACAGAGGAGGCGCTGGCACGGGATAAGAGCTGCTACAGAGCTTTCAAGACAGTGGAAATGGATAAGCAAAGAAGGTCATGAACTCATGTTCTCTAGGGATCCTAGCACAGTCCAGGACCATGAAAAAGTCTTGGCTGAAAATGGAATTCCTCTACCCACCACTGGAAGGATGGTCCCAGCCATCTGGTGACTCTCCAGTTTCCAAACCCTTGTCCCACTCACTGCCAGCCACTGCCATTCATGTGGCTGGGCTACCCGCTGCTTTCATCCTTTCATCCTCTCTGCCATGGTTGCCCAAACCCTCCCTGGCCCAACACACCAAGCTCAGAGACAAGGAGAGACAGGGGCACATGGAGGGAGAGAACAGTGCCTCCCAGCCCGCACGACATGGAGTCTACAGACAAGACAGGAAGCAGAGCTGTCCCCGCTTAGCCCTGGGGAAGGGGCGACAAGAAGGCAACACAGGGGAGAGGAGGAGCAGACGGAAGGGCGGGGGCGTGAGCAGAGAGGGGACACGTGGGGGAGAGGGCCTCCTTGCGGCTCTAGAGAGGGGAGAGTGAAGGAGGGGTTAGAGAGAGCCTGGAGCCACCGCAGTATCCTCCTCTCTGGCCCTGGGAGCTCAAGAGATGGGCGCGACAGGAGGAGGGGAGCCGAGCTGAGAACCAGGCAGCTTTCTACTCCTCAGCTCAAGAGGGCGGCCTTAAAAAGGAGCAAGCAGCAGCAGAAGAGCGCTATGGGCATGAGAGCTTCCTCCTTGGGAGCTCAGGAGAGCAGAAGAGGCCACGGTGGGGAGAGGACGGAGAGCAAGGTCAGGACTTTCCCTGCCCCAGTAGAGGTACCGGGAGCCTGGCAGAGCCTAGGGGTGGAGGGGCTTACCCTGGGTGTTGGTGGGTTTGGCCCAGGCGGGTGTGGGGGGGCCCGGGCCTCGAGGGGGGCGGGCGTAAGTGGCCAGAAGGAGACGGTAGGCCGGATTGGAGAGCAGCAACGCTGTCGGGAGAAGGAGGGGGGGAAACACGGGGAAGGGGTGAGACTCAAGGCTAGACAGAGGGCAGGCGTGGGGAGACAAGGGGGAGGGATGAGACTCAAGGCTAGACAGACAGGGAGACACAGAACAGGGCAAGACTAGGGCTGATGAGACCGAATGTACTGAGAGACGGTGTAAAACAAGGATCTGGAGAGTGCTGGATGACTGGACGGATAGGTGATGGATGGACGGATAGGTGATGGATGGGTGAATAGATGATGAGTGGATAGGTAGATGGATGGATGAATATATGTGGATGGATGAAGAGTGAGTGCATGGATAGATGACGAAAGAACAAACAGATGATGAATGGTTAATGAATGGATGATGGATGGACGAATGGATGCATGAGTATATATGGATGGATGGACAAACAGATGGAAAAATGACAGAATGGATATACAAATACAGATAGACGGACAGAATGAACATGGTGAGTCTAGGAGAGGAGGGGAGCCAGAAAGACACAATGAGGAGAGAGTGGGGGGTGTGGGGGACACAGTAACAGGGTAAGAGCGCTGGGAACCGTGGGAAATTCCGGAGGGAAATTATACGGTAGGGACACGAGTAACGCAGAGGGCTGGGACCAGGGACACAGAAATAAGAAAATGAGTTGAAACTGGGAAAGGAAAAGAAAGGAACGGTAAAGGAGAGAAGAAAGGATACACTAGGAAGACAGGCAGAGGATGGAGGTGGGACTGGAAAAAGGCAGGTCTTACCAGAGCTGTTGGGGACACCGGGAGCAGAGTGGGGTGGATTCCCACGAGGCCGCGGCTCCTGATAAGGGGGTGGCTCTTGGGGGCCTGGGCGGTTGTTGATGAGGATGGTATCCCCAGGGACAGAGAGATGAACCGTCAGCTCCTCTTCTAACACCCTACGCTCGGCCTTGTTGTGGGGAACAGGAAGTGTTAAGCGCAGCTACTGCTCCGCTGTTTGTTAAATGCTCTACCCTTGTGCCCTCCTTCAGTCCTCACTACAGGCCTGTATCGTGTCTACTATTGCTCCATCTCACCGGCAAAGAAACAGGCTCCAGTGCATTTAAGTCCCACAATGGGGTTCCAACCCAAATACTACCAGTTCATAACTATCAACTTTAATGCGTTATCACCACCACTGGACTCTCACCCAGAAGATGTGGGCAGGGGTGGGGGTGTGCCCCACTTCTTCCAGTTGCCCCTCTAGCTCCACGCGCCACCTTTTCCCACTGGGCTTCTGCCCCAAGAGGTTGATGTGTGGGCCACATCAACGGGCTGAGTCTGGGTTGGCCAGAGAGGGGCCCCAGCAGGATTTTGGAGAACAGGCAGGAAGTGAGGTCATGGTGGGTAGCCTCCCAGCCTCGCCCCAAGGGATGGACCCAGGTGAGCTGCCTGCCTCCTGGCACCCATGTCCATTGCCCGTCTCAGGCGCCCTCTCCACCCTCCTCTCAGATTCCTCCTGGGTTCCATCATGCCTCTTCCTCTCACCCACAGGCCCAGGGATGGGGGCAGCGCTGTGTTGAGCAGGCCCTAGGAACTGCACTACTTCTGATTTACATACCCCCTGCCCATGTCTCTCCACGTGGGCTTCTTACTAAGCCTCCCTCTAATTATTCTCATCCGGCTGCACTCTGTGGTCCCTGCTGGACCCCGAACTAACACGGGAGCCCCGCTCTCTGCCCCTGCGTCCCACCCGTCCCCCCACTGCCCACCTTGCTGAGAAGCCGGCGCCAGTGCAGCCGCCAGAGCATGAGGGCAATGATGAGCAGCAGCAGCAGGATGATGGCCACCAGGCAGCCGATGAGGATGGCAGTTGGGCTGCCCTCGGCCTTGGCCACAGGCTGCTGGCCCCTGGGCTCCAGCTCTGGTGGGGGAGCACAAGGGTCAGGACCANGAAATAAGAAAATGAGTTGAAACTGGGAAAGGAAAAGAAAGGAACGGTAAAGGAGAGAAGAAAGGATACACTAGGAAGACAGGCAGAGGATGGAGGTGGGACTGGAAAAAGGCAGGTCTTACCAGAGCTGTTGGGGACACCGGGAGCAGAGTGGGGTGGATTCCCACGAGGCCGCGGCTCCTGATAAGGGGGTGGCTCTCGGGGGCCTGGGCGGTTGTTGATGAGGATGGTATCCCCAGGGACAGAGAGATGAACCGTCAGCTCCTCTTCTAACACCCTACGCTCGGCCTTGTTGTGGGGAACAGGAAGTGTTAAGCGCAGCTACTGCTCTGCTGTTTGTTAAATGCTCTACCCTTGTGCCCTCCTTCAGTCCTCACTACAGGCCTGTATCGTGTCTACTATTGCTCCATCTCACCGGCAAAGAAACAGGCTCCAGTGCATTTAAGTCCCACAATGGGGTTCCAACCCAAATACTACCAGTTCATAACTATCAACTTTAATGCGTTATCACCACCACTGGACTCTCACCCAGAAGATGTGGGCAGGGGTGGGGGTGTGCCCCACTTCTTCCAGTTGCCCCTCTAGCTCCACGCGCCACCTTTTCCCACTGGGCTTCTGCCCCAAGAGGTTGATGTGTGGGCCACATCAACGGGCTGAGTCTGGGTTGGCCAGAGAGGGGCCCCAGCAGGATTTTGGAGAACAGGCAGGAAGTGAGGTCATGGTGGGTAGCCTCCCAGCCTCGCCCCAAGGGATGGACCCAGGTGAGCTGCCTGCCTCCTGGCACCCATGTCCGTTGCCCGTCTCAGGCGCCCTCTCCACCCTCCTCCCAGATTCCTCCTGGGTTCCATCATGCCTCTTCCTCTCACCCACAGGCCCAGGGATGGGGGCAGCGCTGTGTTGAGCAGGCCCTAGGAACTGCACTACTTCTGATTTACATACCCCCTGCCCATGTCTCTCCACGTGGGCTTCTTACTAAGCCTCCCTCTAATTATTCTCATCCGGCTGCACTCTGTGGTCCCTGCTGGACCCCGAACTAACACGGGAGCCCGGCTCTCTGCCCCTGCGTCCCACCCGTCCCCCCACTGCCCACCTTGCTGAGAAGCCGGCGCCAGTGCAGCCGCCAGAGCATGAGGGCAATGATGAGCAGCAGCAGCAGGATGATGGCCACCAGGCAGCCGATGAGGATGGCAGTTGGGCTGCCCTCGGCCTTGGCCACAGGCTGCTGGCCCCTGGGCTCCAGCTCTGGTGGGGGAGCACAAGGGTCAGGACCACCGGAGAACCCCCCCACCATGCTGTGGGGGCCCCAGGGACGACTGGTGCCACAGGACCCACACGCCTTTAAGGGGGCCCGAGGGCAGCTCACCCAAGCTGCTGAAGTTTGTGGGAGGGGGGCCGGGTGGCCACCAGGGGGCTGGTGGGAAGGTGCCGCCCAAAGCCAGGGAGGAGTCATTCACAACATCTGGGGAGAAGGGAAAAAAAAGAGGGAGTCAGATAAGGGGGCAACCAAAGGGAGGCCCACATGCACGAGAGCCAAGGAATGATCTGCTGTTTGGTTAGAAGCGGGAGCAGGGCTTCCCTGGTGGCTCAGCAGTAAAGAGTCCGCCTGCCATGCCCGAGACCAGGGTTTGATCCCTGGGTCAGAAGAACCACTGGAGAAGAGAATGGCAACCCACTCCAGTATTCTTGCCTGGGAAATCCCATAGACAGAGGAGCCTGGTGGGCTGCAGTCCACGGGGTCTCAAGAACCAGACACGACTGAACGACTAAACAGGCAGCAGGGCTGATCATCAGTGTACACAGCAGCCCACTGGGAAGCGGGCAGAATAGGATCCTGGAGGGTTGTGGCTGCGGTAGGTGTTAACCTTTTAGTTGCTGGATTGTGGGGAGAAGCTGGTGCCAAGAATGACTATTTGGGGTCACTACGGGTTAGCAATCCCAGGGGCCTGAAACTGGGCAGAGACCAGGGGCTTACCGGAAACGAAGGAGATTTCGCTGAAGAGTAGCCAGGGCCCCGCAAAGAGGAAGCGGCACTGCAGGAAGCGGCCCATGCGGCCGCCCAGGGGCACTGACACAGTCCGGGCTCTGGGGTCCCCTAGGCTGCCCCCCAGAGCATGGCGCACGGGCTCCCCCTCCCAGGCCATGGCCGGGCCCCTCTTGAAGCGGCACTCCACCCCACCGGGCAGGCGGGCTCCCAGCGTGTGCATGTTGTTACAGTGGACCTGGGGGAAAGGGAGGAGGGACACAAGGTCAAGGCCAGGAGAGCCCGAGCGAGCACCCTGGGGCACCTAGCCTGGTCTCAGAGCCCTTCCTGGGAGCTGGCCGCACCCACCTGCATGGCCTGGAAGGCCCTCAGCCGGTCAAACTCAAACTCCATCTCCACGTAGCCACTGGGGAAGCTGTGGTTGCTCCAGCCCACATAGTCGTAGCCCGGCCAGACCCGTAGCTCCTGGCTCTTCCTAAAGTCATCCAGCCCCACTACACCGTCTGCCAGTTGGCCCAGCCCTCCGTACTGCAGCCTGGCAAGCAGGGGGCCGAGGAAGAAGAGGTTGAAAGAGAAGAAAGTGTCACCTGTCTGGGTGCTCTACAGCCCTGCCTCCCAGTGGTCTGGCCAGCCTGGCCCAGCAACCCCCAACTCCGTCCCAAGCTCACAAGCTCTCTCCTCTCCACACCCGGTGAGGCGGGCGGGGTGGAGCACCTTGCAGTCACATGCTACACGAAGGCCCCGCCTCTAAGGGACACCGCCCAGCCCACAATGTGTGTATTTACTGTGACAATTTACAATGGAGCTAAGTGTCTTCACCGTTTCCTAATTCACACCAAGTATCACATGAGCTAGTGGTCACCCTGCTACCCCTCAATCCTGGTCCTGTCCCTGGAGGC
>SJYX01012459.1:240839-270827 GCA_006410675.1 Oreotragus oreotragus | reverse complement strand
GTGCGTGGTATATCCATCGTAGGTGGAGTCATTGAGGTGCACGGCCTCAGATAAGTACATCGTCTGCCCCACAGGGGCCGTGTAAGACAGGAGTCCATCTGGGGTGGGGGTAGGAGGGGCGTTAGGGGCACAGAGCCTCTAGCCTCCCTCCCCCACCCGTGTCAGGCCTGGGTGGGTTTCAGGCTCCTCTCAAGTGCTGCCATAGGCCACTGGCATGGCAGAGGCAATGCTTGCCTGTCCCTTCCCCACTCATAGGGACAGCTTCCCAACAGGAGAGAGGATCCTGGACGCCTCGTTCCCCCATCCCCGCTCCCCCATCCCCAGGACAGGAATGAATCCTCGGGGTCTGAACACTCACCCTTCCAGAGGCAGCCATAGAGCTCCACCCGCAGACACACGCTCATGACCCGGTCCGCCCGGGGATAGAAGCGAACCAGTCGGGCCACCATGGGGGGCCCAAGGTCCTTCAGCACCACTCCCCCAGGATCCTCATTACCTAAGATCACCTGTGGGCCAGGGCATGGGATAGATGGGAGAAGAAGGCTCCAGATCAGATCTAACTTCCCAGCCACCAGCGGCTTCCTGGCCCAGCCTACAGTGGCCACAGAGAGACCCACAAAGGGTGGGACGGAGCATCTGGGGCCGTGGAGCACAGCCAGGCCTTCAGTAAGACAAGGGGCTGCAGCAGAGCCCTCTGACACCCCTCCCAGCCTGACCCTCTGTCCTGACCTCCAGCGTCAGCTCTCCCACCCCTTCCCTGCCTGGCTCCGCTCATCCTGTTGTGCCCGGATTCTACCCAGGCCCTTGCAGCTCTGTACCCCTGCTCTGGCTTCCCTCTTCCTTCACCCTAATCCCTCTGTTCACTCAGCAGCCACTGGCTGAGCACTCACTCTGCACCAGCCAGGCACAGCCTCCAGGGGGTGAGCATCCATCCTTCCCCTGTAGGACTGAGGGTCCAGGAGGAGAGACAGCTATACAAGCAAGAGGCAGCAGGAGGTGGGGAGTCGAAAAAGGCTCTGAGGAGGTGATATCTTGGGGGAGAACTGAATGGAGGGAGGAAAGTCTGGGCACAGCTGGGAAGGGAGAGTTTTCCAGGCACAGAGACTGGCAAGTGAAGTTGTCTTGAGACTGTGGGGTGAACCCTAGAGTGTTCCAGGAACAGCAAGAAAACCAGCATGGCCTGCATGAACAGGGAGAGGACTAAGGGGTGTGGACAAGAGCCAGCCTGGGCTGAGCTTCTGCACCCAGGAGGGAGCTCAGCTTTTGTGCTGGCGGGGAGGAAGCCAGCAGAGGGAGTGAGACAGGCATGAGGCATCTGCTTGGCATTTTCTCAGGCACCCTGGATGTGGCCTCCAGGTGAAGATGACTTCAGGAGAGAAAGAAGCAAGGAGAGCCATTTGGAGGCTACTGCATTCGTCTAAGCAGGGGATGGTGGGGCCTGGCCTGGGGCAGTAGAGATGAAGGTGCTAAGAAATGAGTAGATTTCAGGAAATATCATGGAGGCAGAACAGACTTGCCTTGCTGATGCTTTAAAGTAGGAGGTGGGAAGAAAAGAGGAATCGGGGATAGCATCTTAGCTTACAGTGGTACCATTTCCTGAGTTGGAGAATGCTGGGGGCGGAGCAGGTTTGGAGTGGAAATGGGGATCAAGTTCAGCCTGAGAAGTTTATGGTAAGTTTGAGAAGCCTATTACATCTAGGTGGGAAGTGGTCAGGTTGGCAACACTTGATGGAGCTCAGGGGAGATGCCCAGGCTAGAGAGGGCACACACTGCAGAGTCATTAGTGTACAGCACACAGCTGGGGCACAGAGGGGACCCAGCCTTCCGGGGCTGTCCCCACCAGCCTCACCTCCTGGCCCCAGCGGTCCCTCCAGTCCATCCAGCGGTGGCCGTCCCGGGAGTAACGCAGTCGGTAGCTGGGAGAGAACTCCTTGCCCAGGCCCCCCGCGTGCCGTCCCTGGGTGCCCACCAGCGCCACGAGGTGCAGCCGCCGCAGGTCCACCTGGAGATATTCCTCCTCCTTGGGGAACACCGGCCCTGCAGGGCACCAGGCGCCATCTCCGTCGCTGCTTTCAAGCCTGGGAGCGGGCAGGAGGTCACAGGGGATACCTGGCCCTAGGTCTGCCTCTGTCTCCAGTATTTAATCCCCACCCCGACACTTGAAACTGGGGGCGGTTGCCATTGGCATTGGCCCTCTCAGAAGCCTCTTGACTTGGTCAGAGGGCTGGAGGCACAAGCAGCCCCAGGGTTTCCCTCCAGGACAGCCCCAGGTGTGCCGGGTACCTGCTGTGGCGAGCGGCAGTGGAGTCTGACCAGGAGCTGGAGGCAGAGATGTCACCATCTGGGATGGTCCTGTCCTGCATGCCCAGCGCATAGCGGCACTTGGCTGGGTGAACAAAGGCGCATGGAGGGTCAAGGCCACCGACTCAGTCTCCCAAGCCCCATCCATCAGGGACCCAACAGCCAGTCTCCTCACCAGGGTCAAAATGTCCCTTCATGTCAGCATCTCCAGTTGCCACCAAGAGCAGCAGCAGTAGAAATGAAAGGGCCCCTGGTCCCATTGCTCCAGATCCCTTGGGCCTATGGGGGCGGGGGCAGCATCTCTGCAAGGGACATAAGCGGAGGGGAGGTTAGTGTGAGGGCAAACAGGGAGACTGGCTCACGGCCAACAACACGAGAGAGACAGGAGACAGAATGGACTGCTCTGGGGATAACTGCAGCAAAATGATCACAACAGTCGCTGTTTAACAGCATCAGCGGTATTTTTAGAATGCTCCCTGTGTGCCAGACACAGAGCTAAACCCTGGTTTCCCTCCCCACTTAGGAGACCAGAATTCTCAAACAAGTGGGGGACCCCAGCATCTCCCAATCTCAGTGCCCGCCACAGCCCTGCTGGCCCCAGACCCAGCAGCTTCAGCAACATCTGGGCGCTTGGGCGAAATACAGACTCTCAGACCCACACAATCAGAATCTGCATTTTAACGCAATCCCCAGGTGACCTGGGCCTAACAGCTGTAATACAGCTCAAGGATCCTGGCTCTTCCTCTCTGGGCCCCAGGCAGCTTGCCCCACCCCACCCCTGAAAACCATTTCAACTACAACTCCTTATGAACCCAGGTACCTACCCTCCCCAGCCTCAGTCCCAGGCCCAGAGCCAGACCAAACTATCTTGACCTGTCTTCTTCCCAGCAGAGGTCAGCACTCAGTTCTCCAGGCTGTGGAATTCTTTGGGACTCCTAGCGCCACCCTTCCGACCTTTACCTTCTCTGCCATCAGGCCCCAATCCTCCTATCCCCTCTGCCTGCTCTGCCTTCCCTTCCTAAGATCTTGAATCCTATTCCCCCAGTTCCCAGTTTCTGAAGAGGGCTGCCTCAGAAGGAAGAGCCCAGGGCAGAGGGAAAGGCTGAGTTGCCTTGGAGATGAGGGCGGTTCTAAAGACAGGGAAGCCAGGTCACCCCAGGAGGTAGGAGGAGTGGGGGGACACTCCCCCATCCCTTTGTCCTCCTCCAGCTGCTCCCACAATGCTCTAGGGCAGGAATGTAAGAGGCAGCTGAGACCCCACAGCTCCGCTGTAGCAGCAGCTGAGGGGCTACTGAGTTGTGGGGGGACCCAGCTATCAAAGGAGAGCTGGAACCAGAAGCATCACACCTAGTCCCTTGGGGGTCGGGGAGCCAACACCCAGAGCAGACTGCCCGAGCCCCAGACAGGCAGCCTGGCGTTCCTGGGTGCTGCTCTCCACCCCCCACCTCCCCAGGGAACAGCGGGGCCCTTGTTCCCCTGAGTAACCTTCATGCCTACCCCAGATGAGTCATCGCAGCCAGACGGAGCAAGCAAGAGGAGCCTGGGGCAGAGATACAAAGACAGAGGGAAGAAGGCAGGGGGAGACAGGGCGAGAAACACAAAGCAAGAGGTAAACAGAGCAGGCTTCGGAGCGCAGGGCACAGAGCCAAGCAGAGAAATGCACAGAGGCGTCTGGGGCAATCTGTTCTCTGACACCCTGTCACCCCACTTCTCTCCACTGGGTCAGAAGCACCGAGGACAGGCCCAGAAGACCTTTCCCAACCCCGTCACAACCAATTACAAGCCAGGGGCTGGAACACTCTGCTGCAAGCCCATCACCCTCTTCTCCCAACCCCCAACCCCCACTGCAGACAACACCCACAGAGCTTTGTACACACACACACACATATACACACGTGGTCACTCAAACTTACAGGGCCAGATGTAAACACCGGGGTTAGATGTAGGGTACGCGCACACACATACACAAAACTCTGTCTCACAGACTTTCAGAGACAGTCTCATAAATCCATTACACACATAGACATCCCCCCCAACCCCAGGGCAAACACAGACACTTGTGCACACATCAGCTCCATCCACACCTCTGCATTCTTACAAGTCCGCTTAGTGACTAGCCATCCTCCAACCTCTGTGAACCTGACATGATAGACACGTTCCTATGATCAGAGGACAGTGTGAGACACACACTCAGGTCCTCGGGCACAGGATCCCAAGAGAACTGGAGCCCACCCACGAATACTCAAGGTGACCATAAGGAAGTCAAGAGACTGGGGAACAGAAGGAAACTTGGGTGGCTCGAGTGACAATAAGAAAAAGCCATTTCTCTACTTTCCCATAGGCTCAGCTTTCACCTGTCTCCACTGTACCACTCAATTCCGGGCCTATTTGCCATCAGCAACAGTGAATCTGGCTGGGGGTGGAGGTGCTGGAAAGGAAAGTCCACCCAGCAGGGGACCTGTAGGGTGAAGGCTGGAGAGGAGGGAGTAGGGGAGGGACACTGAGGATGGTGCTCACTGAGCAATGACAGTATCTCCTGGCAGAACCAACTGACCATGCAGCGTGAATGAGCGCCTGTCGCTGGCAGGTTAGGGTGTCAGGCCCTCTCTCTGCTGGGCTGAGGCCAGGCTGCCCAACTGGGAGCTGGCTGGGTGAGCAGGCTTAACAGTGAGTAGATGCCCGCAGAGACTGGCCCAGTAGGAGGACAGGCCCACTTCTCCAGGAAGCTTGGAGATGATGGGGGGTGGGGGTGGGGACACCTGTTTTCCTGGGGTGCAGTTCCTTCCAGACTGAGTTAGGAGGTCCTTCCTCAAGACTGGAACACACTTTCTCGGAGGTCAGGGGTCCCACCCCCCGCCCGCATTTTCAGGCAGTAAGCCAGAGCGCTGGAGAGGCGGGCAGGGACTGACTTAGCAACGCTGGACAACCAAGTCCAGCCTGGGAACGTCCTGCCTCCGGGCCATGCCCTCATCCTCGGGCCACCGCGCGCCCCCGGAGTCCCGGGCCGCCGCCCTCGCCCCTCCACCCCGCCAGGGTCCTCCCGCCGCTCTTCCTACCTCTCATCGCTCTTCGCCGCAGACCCGGGCGTCCGACCCCGAAGCGGGGCCTCCTCGGCGGCGGCGGCGGCGGGGCGCGGGGAGGGGGAGGTGGAGGGAGCCAAGAGCCGGGAGCGCGAGGCGCCGGCGGGGCTCGGGTGTCGGGAGGCGGCTCCCGCGAGCAGCTGTCGGGGGCCTGTTCCGGGGAGAGGAGCCAGGGCTGGGGCGGCTCGAGCCCAGGCGCCGCCTCCCCCTCCCCGCGCCCCCGCTCCGCCGGCTCTCCGCGCGCACGGGCCGCGGCCCTCCCTTCCCCCGCCCGGGCCGGACAGTCCCCGCCCGCCGCTCCCACGCCCGGCGCCGCCCTCCCGGCCCCGCGCTCCCCTCCGCCCCGCCACGCCCACCCGCATTCCCCCGCGCGCCGCGGCCTCCCCTCCCACGACGGGATGGCTCCCCCTTCCCACCCCCCACCCCCCCTTTTCTGGGCCCAGTTCCTAGAGAGGGAGGTGAAGGGGAGCAGCCCCAGGGCACAGGGAAGGAGCGCGTTCCCACAGGCCCGGCGCTGCGCCGGAGTTTGAATGGGGGAAGGGAGCGGGGCTCACCTATCCAACCTGGCCTCCTAGACCTACTCTTTTCACATCACCAGCCTCGGCTTCTCTCTGACCGCTCGGCGTCTCCGGTCCTCTACACCCCAGCCCAGCCTGAGGGCCGGCTCCCCCTCTCTCAGCCCCTTCCTCGACTTCAACCCTCCAGTTCCTCCCCACAAGCCAGCAAGGCCCTTCCCAGTCTCTCTCAAGGACCCTAGCGTCCAGACTCTGAGGCCCTAGTTCCCCTGGCTACCTGCTCAAAGCCTCGGCGTCCTCCTCAGGGCAGGGCCCCCTCAGGGCCAGGCAGCTCTGACCCTGGTGGGGTCAGAGGGTCTGATCGCTGGCAGGGACAGGCCTGGACAGGTGAGCAGCGGGGGTAAGGAGGAGGACAAGGAGGCAAAGAGAAAATCACAGTCAGAAAGGAGCAGTGCAGAGAAGCTGGGTGCCGAGTGTGAGAAAGAGCAGAGAGCTGCTGGGTGAGGGGGCAGGAGAGAAGAGCTGTGCGGGGAGGTGTTCCACCCCGCTCAGGGGCTACCGGGGGCCCACCGCCTCTCTCCACACCGACACCTGCCAATCGCCTGCAGGGTAGGGCAGGGCCCCACGCCACTGCAGATCTCTGCCCCATTGCACCTCACGGCAGGTAGATAGAAACTCACCCTACGTGCAGACCCAGACAACAGTCCCAAGAAACACGACGTCCCGGATAAGTACACAAGGGCACTACCAGGAAGAGACGGGCCCTTGGGAGACGTGAAGGCACACGTTGGCACGTCCTCCAACCCCGGGTCAACCCACAAGCCTTCGGGAACCCCAACTGCTCAATACCAGACAGCCCCGTAGGACTGCCTCTCCGTCCCCTCCCACCAAAGCCCCAGGGTTCCCCGGCATACCTTCCCCCTCCAGAGTCGGCCGCAGGGGAATCTGGGCCCGGAGAGGCCGGGCCGGGGGTGGGGCCCGCCGGGGTGGGGCCAAGGTTTCCCCAGTAACCTCACCTGGGTGGACTCTCCGGCCCCTCCTTCCCAGGGCTGTTACTCCCGGGAAGCCCCGGGCGGGCAGCCGGGCTGAGCTGCCGCCAGATCCCTCAGGGAGGGAGCCGCAGCCCCTCACACCCCAGTGGGACATTCCACACCCCAGGCGCACGCTGACCCCTGGCCAGGTGGCATGGCGGTGCCAGACCGAGGAGTCCACTGCAGAGAGTCAAAGAAACCATAGACTCCTGGAACCCTTGCTCCCTCTTGTCCCCAGGAGACATTCCTAGTTGGTGATGCCCACCTCATCCCAGCCCAGAGTAGAGGAGTGGGAGGGATTCGGGACTGGGGCCCAGTGGAGTCAAGTGACAGCGCAGAGGGGGCTGGAGCCGGCTGGAATGCAAGGCTCAGAGCCGAGACTCTCAGGGGCCAGAGAGGGAAGTCCCTGCCATCCAGGCCCCCAGAGTAGTACCCAGGACCGAGTGTATCCACACACCTAGCATATCCACACAGCGGTCGGTGGTCCCCAGAGCCCGCCCACATCTCACGAATCACTCCCAACTCCAGTAGCCGCCACCCCCCATGTCCTCCTCAGCCCCCAGAGGACCCTCTACCCCTCCTCCCTCCATGTCCTTCCATTCCGGGCTTCCCTCCCCTTCAAGCCAATGGCCTCCTGCTGCCCAGGAAAGAGGAGAACAGCTGGGGAAAATGTGAGGCGAGGCACGTAGGAGAGAGCAGCCCCAGCCCGCAGACCACCGGGCCACTACAGGGAAGCCCAGCAGGACCAGTGAGAGAGGATGGGCCCTCCACACAAGTCGCTGTCCCCTTCCTGGGAGAGGCAGCTGCCTCTGGGACAAGCAGGCTGGGTCAGCAGCTGGGGAGAACAAGAATCCTCTGGGGGTGGGGGAGCAGGGTGGGGGGGTGGAGAAGGCCCCAAGTGTGAGACAGGCCTTGATGCCACCAAGTCCACTTGGGAAACTGAGGCCCGAGAGGAGGAGGAAGAGATGATAAAGCACAGGGAGAAAGATGAGACAGAGCTCAGCTGTGGGCAGCCTGGGGGATGCAAAGAGATGAGGCCGGCGAGAGAACTCTGAGAGCAGGGGATAAACTAGGCTGCGGTAGAGGGGAGCTGGGGATCAGAGAGAGGAAAGGGAGAATGAAGACAGAGGGCGCACAGCAGAAGATGGGGAGACCAGAGTTTGGGGAGAAGGGCTGGGCAAGCAAGAGAACTGGAGTAGAGGCAGGAAAGGGAAGGAGGGATGCTCAGAGAGGAGGACAGAGAAAAGAGGGGGCCTCAAAAGGGGAGCAGATACACCAAGGGGAAAAGAGGCGGCTGGAACCCAGAGATGGGAGAAGAGGAAGATGGAAGCATAGGGACTGAAAGGAAGGGACCTGGGAGAAGAGAAGAGTAAGGGGCTGCAATGGGAAGGGAAAACTAAGGGACAGACTAGGGGGACAGGGGCCCCAATTCCAAAGGTTGGAGCGAATCTGCCTCTGGGTGTCAGGGCACGAGGGTCCCAGAATTCCCCTTGGAAACAGCCGTGCCCTAGCCCATCTGCCACACCTCGGCCCCAACTCTGTTCCCCATCCTTTCCCCCTTCTCCACCCCATGGGCTCGGCCGCACTCCCCTCCTCCCGCCACACCTCCAGCCTGAACCTCCGGGTCCCTCCCTGAGAAGGGAGGGCCCAGCGCCAGTCCCCACTCCTGCCCTCCCGGTTGGGCTCTGGCTTCCTCCCTCTCACCTCCAGCTCAAGGTTCTCCTGAGTCGCAGTGCCCCCCTATCTCAGGGCTTTGGGGTTCCGGCTCTGGGGCTGCCAAGGCCGCCTGGCTTTGTCCGCCCATCCGGAGCCCCAGGAGCAGCTGCCCGGGCCAGCTGCGGCTGGCTTCGATGTGACCATGGCAACCCAGCCCGCTCCCCCTCGCCGAGCCTCCCAGCCCCCGCAGAGAGGGAGGGAGCAGCCAGGCTGGGGAGAAAGGGAGGGGAGGCCTAGGACTGTGGACCGCAGGGACCACAGACAAAGACCCCAGACAAAGGGAGGCGAAGGGAGGCCGCGAGGCAGTGAGACAGCGAGGGAGAAAGCAGCGGCAGCAGCCTGAGGCTGAGGCAACAGGCATTAGGTCCTGCCGTGGGGGAGAATCCAGGAGGACAAACAGAGGGGAGGTGGGAGAGATTAACAGTGGTCCTTCCAAGGCCTCCTTCTGGGTCCCTAGCAATTCATTTCCTTCCCTCAGGAATTCTCTCTTCCCTTCTGGGGAGAACGAGAATACCAGCATCCTAGTTGGCTGCCCCCAAAGTATTATACGGTGAGTGTCCCCCACCAGTTACACCAAAGCATGAGAAGCACCCAGGCCCTATAGGCACACTCAAGTTTTCAAGAACAATCCCACTTTCAGACATATTCTGACCAGTCATCTTTGACGTATAAACACCAAAGTCAGTCAACGTGTACTCTGATTCTTGACCTGTAAAATATGCTCCCCAAAGCCAAAGGGGCCTGATTAGGCCTGGAGGGAGTGGAGCCAGGAGGGAACAGTGACGAGGTCTCACGTGAGAGGAAGCAAAGTACCAAACGGGAAGGCAAGAAAGCCAGGCTTTGCTGCTGAGAAGCAAGGATCGAACCTGCCATCAGCCACCTAGCTCCTCTGGCTGAATCCTACAGCCTCCCAGTCTCCTCATCAGAAAGATGGCATTAAGTACCCGCTCCCGGGGTCTGCTGGGATGATAATGTGGGATGGCATACAGGAGGCAAGATCAAGGACAACATCATGGATGAGCTGGAGCTTGAAGTGGGTTTTAAATCAGACAAAGATCTGCAGAAATGAGTCCAGGCCATCCCTGGCCAAAGAGGCTGAGGGAACAATAGCAGAGAGACCTAAAAGTGGGTTATGTGAAAATGCAGCTGTGACTGGAAGACAGAATCTGCCCGTGTAAATCCAGGGAGGTAGAGTGAGGTGGGTAATCTCAGTAGCAGTTTGATTTCCTCTGAGGAGGCAGGGCGTTGGGCTTCTGAGCTGGAACACTGCATGGCATGATTAGATGTGAGGTATGTGGTTTCTGGCAACATGTCGGATACACAGCGCGGAGTAATGACTGCGAAGGAGGAGGGAGGAATTAACACCTTTTTCTTGTCCACTTCCATTTGGGGTCTCCCCCGACCAGCCCCCCAGCCAGGAATGCCGTGCGCAAATGGTGAGATCCTACAGAAAAACACATGCTAGGCACTCTCCCTGCGTCTTCACCGATCACTTGGTAGTCCCCTTGGGGCCCCTGAGGTGCATCGAGCAGAGCGCTTCATGAAAAGGCAACCTGGCCCGGAGAGGTTGTAACTTGCCTTAGATCTGTGGTGAGTTGCTGCTTCTCACCCAGGATTTCTAGATTCCTCCGCCTCTCTTCCAAGAGCGGCCGGGGCGGGGGCCAGGAGGGAGGTGCCAATGGCTCCCAGGTAGGCAAAGGCCGGAGCCGCTGGAGTCCTGCCTGCCTTGGAAACCCCACCTTCCTTCAGTCTTCTGTGGACCCCACGGTCCCAGCAATGAACAGGAAAACCACGGGAGGGCGCTCGCCGCACAGGTGACCAACACGAATAATTGTGAAAGCCTAGAGGGAAGGAGTTTCAAGCCTGGCGCGGAATCCGGCGGGCTGAGCTCTGGACAGGCAGCCAAGGAGGAGAAAAGACAAAGGCTGAGAGGAAGCGCAGGGTAGCTTGCAGGGCTCATTAGGGCGAAATATCTTCACAGTCACATAGCAGAAATATTGTTATTTATAGTCAGAATCTTAGAATCTTCACTTTCTCTTTGCTATCATCCTTTGCCAAAGCCTGTGGCATTCTCAGCAACCCCTGGCCTCTTCCTGATAAGAGCTGATTCCTGAGCCTTGCTAGGTAGGTGCCAGGCTCTGCCTTCAGCACCTGCCAGAATCATCTCTCTTGGCCCTCACCGCAGCTCTGTGATGTGGCATTTTTCAGATACTCACAGTTTTACAGGGGCCGAAACAGGATCAGAGAAGTTGGGAACTTGCCCACAGACATATACATGGCAACTGGCAGATCTAGAGTTCAAACCCAAGTGCTTTTGACTGCAAAGTCAAAACTGGATTGGAGTGTCTCACCTATCATTCAACTCTAGGGATCTGTCATAAACCCTTACCCCTTCCTTTATCGCCCTTGAAGACCCTGGGACATTGTCTTAACTTCTCTATAACTTTCTTCATCTCCCAAGAATGTTTCTATTCTTGGGGCCCAAATTATTCTCATTTGTGCACAAACAGCGTGCAGAGATTGAACAATGGCTAACAATTTGCTCAAGGTCATACTGGAAGTCAAGGTCAGCCATAGGATAGTGTTTCTCAAACTGAGATCCCATGAACTGTCTGTGAAAATTATTAAATCCCATATTTTCCTCTCATTGGTAATTTTGGGGAAAGTGTTTTAAGCATGTTCTGGATACTACGTAACTGATCTAGGGCCCTGCGTGCTAGTACCTGCATTTACCTGCTGATGGTCAAGTAAGCACCTCTTTAATTGTCTGGGTTGCGTTTGTACCAAGTGAAGTCCAGGGGGCATGTACTGACAAAAATTTCTTAGTTATTTGAATAAACACAAGTAGGGGGAGAACTGAGTCATGCTGGGCACACAGTGGAATATCATGTCAGCTGCAAAAGAACCAGTTAGGCAGTACCTGAACGTGTTCATGTTGCCAACAGTAACTTCATTTCAGAAAAACACCGTTCATCACATCATATTTCTATGCTGTGCTTAGTCGCTCAGTCGCTTCTGACTCTTTGCGACCCCATAGACTGTAGTCCACCAGGCTCCTCTGTCCATGGAATTCTCCAGGCAAGATACTGGAGTGGGTAGCTGTTCCTGTCTCCAGGGTATCTTCCCAACCCAGGAACTGAACCAGGGTCTTTTGCATTGCAGGCAGATTCTTTACCATCTGAGCTATCAGGAAAGCCTCCATCCCATTAAATTACTTTTATTTTAATTTATCTTTCTACTTGTGTTTGTATTTATTGCAGCTTAGTTTTGGGTTTATGACTGTTTAAGTCCTGAAGCATGAAGGGTTCATAGTTAGCTGCATTTGCACATAATTGTAATAAAAATAACTTAAGTTCATGAGAATTATAGTTCTTCCCAAAAGGTCCCTCAGAGCAGGGCTAAACTTGACCTGGCCCTTCAGGAGTCTCCAAAGGAAAGCTATAGCTTTGGAATCTCTGTTAAAGTCCAAACCCTCCCCTCCCCTGAAGATCCAGAGCAAGGAAGTTAGAGCCTGGGACCTCTGGACTTCTGAGAATTGAGGGGAGAACCTGAAGGTGTGAGAGAGACCACCACAGGCTTTAAGTAGAAGGAAAGGTGAATCGTGAAAGATGATGCTGGGTAAACAAAAAAAAACAAAAACAAAAGAAAAGGTTCTGAGTTAAAAAGTTTCCCAAAGAAAAGAGCTCTCAGTTAACATAGTGGCTTTATAGTATCATCAAAGACCAGCTTTTTTCCAGCTGTCTGCTTTCCCATCCTCAGTGTGTCAGGGCTCAGCATCATAGACTTTGGTTGCCCACGTCAACTGTAGATACTGCATCCTCAGCAATGTCCAGAGGGCTTCCCTGGTGGTTCAGTGGTTAAGAATCCACATGCCAGTGCAGGGGACACAGGTTCGATCCCTGGTCCGGGCAGATCCGTCATGCTGAGGAACAACTAAGTCCTCGAGTTGCAGCTACTGAGCCCACTTCCTTAGAGCCTGTGCTCCAGAAGAGAAGCCAGTGCAGTGAGAAGCCCACGCACTTCATGAAGCGTAGGTCCTGCTTGCTGCAGCCAGAGGAGGCTTGCTTGCCGCACCAAAGACCTAGCACAGCCAAAAAAATTAACAATTAAAATTAAAAAAAAATAATGTCCAGAGGCATAAAATCTTTCCTGGAAGTGCCCCAGCCAACTCCCTACTGGATATCCACCATGTCACACTGGGTCCAGAACCCTGCACCTAAATCCATTCTGGCAAGAGGAATGGCGTGGCTGGCTTACAGCCATCATAGTGATATAGCTCTTTTGGCTGTGAAGAGACCGCCTTCTCTGAATATATGGAAGGACAACGCTGAACCAGTAAATAAAATTTCTAAAAGGTTTGCCAGCAAGAAATTAGGGTGGCCGTTTTGTGAGTGCCAAAATTGTCCTCTGCAAAACGTGTTCATGAGACTGGACAGGCTTTCTTGAAAGGATTTGCCCACCACACCTAGCGATTTGGATCTTATCCAGTAGGTTCTGGAAAGCGTTTTTAAGAGTTGAGTCTGGACATGATCAGATTTGCATAATGATAAGTTGCTTCAGTTGTGTCTGACTCTTTGTGACCCTATGAGCTGTAGACCGCCAAGTTCCTCTGTCCATGGGATTCTCCAGGCAAGAATACTGGAGTGGGTTGCCATGCCCTCCTCCNTAAGAGTTGAGTCTGGACATGATCAGATTTGCATAATGATAAGTTGCTTCAGTTGTGTCTGACTCTTTGTGACCCTATGAGCTGTAGACCGCCAAGTTCCTCTGTCCATGGGATTCTCCAGGCAAGAATACTGGAGTGGGTTGCCATGCCCTCCTCCAGGGGATCTTTCTGACCCAGGGATCGAACTTGTGTCTCTCATGTCTCCTGTACTGGCACACAGGTTCTTGACCACTAGCACCAGCTGAGAAGCCCCCATTGCATAATGTTATAAAGAATAAAGGGACTTCCCAGGTGGTGCAATTGGTAAAAAACTTGCCTCCTGATGTAAGAGATAAAGTTTCAATCCCTGGGTCAGGAGAAGGAAACGGCAGCCCACTCCAGTATTCTTGCCTGGGTAATCCTATGGACAGAGAAGCTGCGCAGGCTACAATCCATAGAGTCAAAAAGAGTCAGATATGACTGAAGCAACTTAGCAGGCATGCATTAAGAATAAAATAAAGGCAAAGTGGAACTAGAGGCAGAGTTGCCAGTAATAAGGCTATTTTTTTATGTGCTTCTAATTCTAAATTATACACACACCAGGAAACAAGAACTGGCAGATGGATGGATAGCTCATCATGCCCTCTGGGTCACAAGGGCAGCAAAAACTGCCCCTGTTGGAGACCTTCCACAGTGAACTTCACAGCTCTTCAGCCATGGGAGAGGCTAAGCTGAGTACAAACAGCGGACCCCCAGTGCCCGACTAGGACCCAGAACCACCCTGTGCGTGTGGAGTCAATCAGAGGTTGGGGTGGGAGGGAGCCTGTAATGTTTTAATCAAAGGAGGCTCACACAAGTGCTAAATTGTGCCACTATGCTCCTGAAACAGACCACTGTGTCCCATTGAGGGTGCTAAAAGTGATACCCTGAGACTCCGAACTGTCTAATTTAAAGCATCATGTCATAAAGTACACTCCCATCTGTGACATATTCATGGGCCAAGGGGCATCTCATGCTCCTATCACCAAGATTCCAGAGAGCCCACTGGCAAGGGCTTCACAATGACCTGCGCCCTGAATGGAGGGCTGCTGCTAAGTAGCTTCAGTCGTGTCCGACTCTGTGCAACCCCAGAGACGACAGCCCACCAGGCTCCCCCGTCCCTAAGATTCTCCAGGCAAGAACATTGGAGTGGGTTGCCGTTTCCTTCTCCAGAATGGAGGGCAAGTAGTGGTATAGACAAAGCGGCCTATGTCATCCTCTGGGCTGGCTGACTCCCTCCGTCCATCAGATAAACAGTCTGCCTCCACCACACAACCCCGTGACCATCAGCTGAGGCTTGAAGTTCACACAGCTCTGGAAAATAGCATTCAAACTTTGCCTGTCCACTTGCCACTGCCTACAACCGGCGGCCAGATGCAGTGTATTAGTCACCTTCTGGAGGCTTCCTCCAGCCTCAGCAAGGCTCCCACCTGGAGTGAGGCTTGGGCTTCCTGAAAACCCCAGTCTGAGGAGTTTGGAGGTGGGAGGTGGAAGAAGAAAGTTTTCTGCAGCCATCTATCCTCTCCATCACAGAATAAGCCTTTTAATTTATTGAACCGACATTATAACATCAGTTCCAGAATATTCTACTTGCCGACACAGTGAAAACTTTCAAAATGTGAAAGAATCTCACACTTGATAAAAGAATCATGGGATCCCATTAAGCAGTATCTTCTCTTAATGTTTCCATAGTGTGTGTTTTCACATCCATAGACACTTCACAGAGGGAGGGACTGAAAGTTTCTGTATTCCAAGCAACAGAACAATTAGAAAGTAAGCAAATGAAAATGAAAATCTGAAATTCTAATTGTTAACAAAAAAAAAATTTATGTAGTTGGTTTTCCTGGACAGGAAGCTAAATTCCGGGGTTGGTATTTAACTCTGGATGACCTTCAAATGGAGCAGGAACCTCAGCTGGGTGTCTCTGGGATGCACAGCTGGAGGGGGCTGAGCAGTGGGGAAGGCCCAGGACAGGATAAGAGACAGGCAAGGGGCTGGGTCCTGCTGTGTGCTTGCTGGGGTGTCCTTTCCTCGCCTGGGCAAGTGGGGCAAGAACACATTTCCTTTAGGTGTCATTTGGGAGCTGAGGAGACTCTTCACCTTCACAGAAAACCCCGAGGAAGGATGGTTCTAAAGGTTTTCAAGGCCAGATCCAAACAGTACCAAGTCTCTGGGGTTCACACCCGCTGCCCAGGCCTTGGGGTTATCTCTGTTCTGAGTGCCAGATGATATTCTGATACGGTTTTCTCACCGTCGAGATACAGACAAATCCCTTCCTTTTTTTCCAAATCCCTTTCTTCATCTTAAAATTCCTAAAATGGGCCTCCTAATTAACTTATATGCAGAGTACATTATGAGAAACGCTGGACTGGAAGAAACACAAGCTGGAGTCAAGATTGCCGGGAGAAATATCAATAACCTCAGATATGCAAATGACACCACCCTTATGGCAGAAAGTGAGGAGGAGCTAAAAAGCCTCTTGATGAAAGTGAAAGAGGAGAGCGAAAAAGTTGTCTTAAAGCTCAACATTCAGAAAACGAAGATCATGGCATCCGGTCCCATCACTTCATGGGAAATAGATGGGGAAACAGTGGAAACAGTGTCAGACTTTATTTTTANCTAAAAAGCCTCTTGATAAAAGTGAAAGAGGAGAGTGAAAAAGTTGGCTTAAAGCTCAACATTCAGAAAACGAAGATCATGGCATCTGGTCCCATCACTTCATGGGAAATAGATGGGGAAACAGTGGAAACAGTGTCAGACTTTATTTTTTGGGGCTCCAAAATCACTGCAGATGGTGACTGCAGCCATGAAATTAAAAGACGCTTACTCCTTGGAAGAAAAGTTATGACTAACCTAGATAGCATATTCAAAAGCAGAGACATTACTTTGCCAACAAAGGTCTGTCTAGTCAAGGCTATGGTTTTTCCTGTGGTCATGTATGGATGTGAGAGTTGGACTGTGAAGAAAGCTGAGCGCCGAAGAATTGATGCTTTTGAACTATGGTGTTGGAGAAGACTCTTGAGAGTCCCTTGGACTGCAAGAAGATCCAACCAGTCCATCCTAAAGGAGATCAGTCCTGGATATTCACTGGAAGGACTGATGCTAAAGCTGAAACTCCAGTACTTTGGCCACCTCATGTGAAGAGCTGACTCACTGAAAAGACCCTGATGCTGGGAGGGATTGGGGGCAGGAGGAGAAGGGGATGACAGAGGATGAGATGGCTGGATGGCACCACCGACTCGATGGACATGGGTTTGGGTGAACTCCGGGAGTTGGTGATGGACAGGGAGACCTGGTGAGCTGTGATTCATGGGGTCGCAGAGTCAGACATGACTGAGCCACTGAACTGAACTCAAGTTTTAGTACATACATTAAAACTAACTCTACTCCTAGATATGTGCCCTAGAAAAACTTGTGCAAAATTCTCCAGGGTTGAAAACATTCATAGTGGCATTGCTCCTAATAGGAAAAAAAAAAACAAACCAAACTCAGATGCTCCCTAAATGTCCATCAAGAAGTGAGATAAATCCATGTAGGCATATCCGTACAAGGTAATGAACTACAAATGCATGCATCCATGTGGATTTATTTCAATGAACATGAACTTGAGCAAACTCTAGGAGATGGTAAGGGACAGGGAAACCCAGCATGCTACAGTCCATGGGGTCATGAAGAGTTGGACATGACTTCGCGACTGAATGACAACAATATACCATTAACTGAAAAAAAATAATCATTAAAATTCAAAATCAGCCCATGTTAAAAAATATATTATTTGGGAGTAAAACAGACATGTTAAGCTTTAAACAAAAGGAAGGGGGCCATTTTCCCAAACCTCAGGATTAAAGTAACCTCTGGGGAGAAGGAGGGAATGTGAGATGAGAGGGGCACACAGCAGGCATCTAAGTGCTGGGGCTTCTGAAGTTCTTTTTATCCTAAGAAATGTTTGCATAGCTCTTTGCTTTACGATCCTCTTTGAAATGAGAATCTGCTTTACGTGCTTGTTGTTATAGGATCTACTTTTCCAATGAAATACTTTTGTATTTGTCATTTGGTTTAAGGGAGCTGAATAGAAGATTTTGAATATTTTAAGGAAGCAATTCCCAAAAGCCAGCTGTGGAGCTGTTACATCAGAATCTTGTGATGCACATCAGACTGCCAGCCCCCACTTAGGTGACAGAATCTGAATGTCCAGGGTGGGGCTGAGAATGAGAGTCATTTTGACCAGGTAATTTTGTGTTGAGCCACCCCAGAGCACTTCAGTTCAGTCGTTCAGTCATGTCCTGCTCTTTGCAACCCCATGGACTGCAGCACGCCAGGCTTCCCTATTCATCACCAACTCCCGAAGTTTGCTCAAACTCATTTCCATCGAGTCAGTGATGCCATCCAACCATCTCGTCATCTATCGTCCCTTTCTCCTCCTGCCTTCAGTCTTTCCCAGCATCAGGGTATTTTCCAATGAGTCAGTTCTTTGCATCAGGTGGACAAGGACTGGAGTTTCAACTTCAGCATTAGTCCTTCCAATGATACTCAGGACTGATTTCCTTCAGGCACTTCAGTTCAGTTCAGTTCAGTCACTCAGTCGTGTCCAACTCTTTGTGACCCCAAGAATAGCAGCATTCCAGGCCTCCCTGTCCATCACCAACTCCCGGGTTCACCCAAACCCATGTCCATTGAGTCGGTGATGCCATTTAGCCATCTCATCCTCTGTCGTCCCCTTCTCCTCCTGCCCCCAATCCCGCCCAGAATCAGGGTCTTTTCAGTGAGTCAGCTCTTCACATGAGGTGGTCAAAGTATTGGAATTTCAGCTTTAGCATCAGTCCTTCCAATGAATATCCAGGACTGATCTCTTTTAGGATGGACTGGTTGGATCTCCTTGCAGTCCAAGGGACTCTCAAGAGTCTTCTCCAACACCATAGTTCAAAAGCATCAATTCTTCGGCACTCAGCCTTCTTCACAGTCCAACTCTCACATCCATACATGACCACAGGAAAAACCATAGCCTTGACTAGGCGGACCTTAGTTGGCAAAGTAATGTCTCTGCTTTTGAATATGCTTTCTAGGTTGGTCATAACTTTCCTTCCAAGAAGTAAGCGTCTTTTAATTTCATGGCTGCAGTCACCATCTGCTGTGATTTTGGAGCCCAGAAAAATAAAGTCTGACACTGTTTCCACTGTTTGCCCATCTATTAGTCCTCTGCAAAACCTAAGGGTGTCTGTGGCTCCCTACTGCCCTCTTGTGGCCAGTTTTCCCACCCACCCTGAACAGAGGAGCCAGCCACAATGAGCAAGGGACCACTTCTGCCCTGGTTTGGTGGTGGCTCTGAGAACTTTGCACAGTTGGGCTAGATGCCAAAACATGGCACCTGGAACCCACAAGCTTGTCTAATATTTATGTTGAAGCCTTAAGTGCTCTCGCCTGACTTACTTTCCTGAATCTTATCTGTGCTCTCCTTCTGACAGTGATGATCTCAGGGCTCCTGACACTCTTGCCCTATGCTCTGATTCTGGATCCCACCTCCCACCTGGACCCACCTTTCATACACACATCTGTCTTATGTTACATCTGTCTTATCTTACTATTCTGCCTGAACAGGTGTCTGTGGTCTAACCAGACCCTTGTGCTGTACTCGCCTGCAGGATCCTCTCCTGCCTGTGACTTTCACAAGACCAGGGTTGTAAAGAGGGTAAGACCCAAAGCCACAGAGAACTTCAGCCCTGAGGCAGAGGAAGCCTCTGAGGCTGAAATGAACATGCCCAGTGCCTGCTGCTTCTCCCACCTCCAACATCCTTCCACCTCCTTTTTCTCTCTTCCTTCCTCAAATGGTCAGAGTGTCTGATTCCTGATATTGAGCTTGGAATGGGCAGGTTGGCTCAGAAAAAAAATCATGGTGTTGGAATAAGTCAAATGAAGATCCTGGACCAGACACCAAGGGAAGATTTTAAGTGTGTGGAGTCCCCACTCATTTTGCTCCCCTTTTGTCCCCAGCTTAGACTTGATATTGCTCTATTCCTGTGTTCCATCCCCACCCACATACCCCAGGCCTCTCGCCCTACCCTCAACTTTGACTTGCTTACTCAACGCTGTCCTGGCTGGTCAAGACTCGGTGGGGAGCACAGACCACTCCCTGTTACCTCCTGCTTGAAGACAGCAACCCCAGGGCCACCTCAACAGCTCATTCCTGTGGACTGTGACGTTGACTAGAATTCATGCCCAAAGCAACTTTTGCCTGATTCACTGGGGACGTTCCCTTAAGCTATCCCTCTATTTTCCAAGACATAGAACCTGGAGAGTTACTGAGAGTACTGTGACCTCACTCGCCATCCATTTAATCATAAAACAAACTCTTTATTCATAATTAGACACTGGGGAAAATGAAAACCTCACAGTAATCGTAAGACCTAAGTTATGAGCCCAACTCTGCCCTCCTTGGCTTCATGATCTTGCTAAGAATTATTTTCTCCCCTATGGATGCTTCACCTGTGGATAAAGACTGAACTGGATGGTCTCACAGATCTCTTCCAGCTCTGATGGGTCAAAACCAGGTTCACTGTTGCACAGGAAAGTCATCTGAACTCTTCGTGCATTGGCGCCCTTCTGAGAAACTCCAGGTGTTGAGCCAACATGTCTGTCTGCTTCATTTCTCAGTGAATGTCAAGGATAGGTCCTTGACTCAGTTCAATTCAGTTCAGTCGCTCAGTCATTTCCGATTCTTTGTGACCCCATGGACTGCAGCACACCAGGCCTCCCTNAGGTCTGGCGTGCTACGATTCATGGGGTCGCAAAGAGTCGGACACGACTGAGCGACTGAACTGAACTGAATCCTATTTAGACCTGGGTTTTTCTTCCCTGTTTGTGTATAGAAAGCTCCAGGAGTAAGAATTGGAAATGGGTTGACTATATCTGCATCTGACATTTACTTCCCTTTGCTATGAACTCCTCACTATTGAGTCATTGAATCTCCAAGTGGGTGAAGAGACCAATGGGGAATTAGTGCTAATCTTAACATTATTGGACTAAAACGTGTATCCCACCTGTGAAGAGAGGTCCTGAGAGTCCTGTGGGAGTCTGAGGACAAATACAGTTGATCCCTGGGTGTTAGGCTGTCCCTTCTGGTTGCATCCGGGTATGACTTGGTGCTTGTGGGGTTTGGAGTCCGAGGTCTCTGAGGCTGAGGGGGTGGGAGGAGGAGGGGGCATGAGAGCGGTTATGGCAAGAGGGAACTGAGAAAGTAAAAACATGCAGGGCTTGTTTTGTGCTTCTGTACACTTTCGACCCTGGGGAATCTTCAAGGACTTTTTCTAATATTTACCTTAGATGGATGGAGTCACTCATTCAATAAATATCCCAAACACTGTGTAGGAGTTGGGAATAAACAGTACATGAGATGAAGCTCCAGTCTTCAAGGGGCTTTCTAAGTTTGATTTTTAGCCCCCCAAGGACAAGATTGAAATCTCAGGAGAAGAGGTTTCACTGAGGCCCCGGAGACCACCTAACATCCAGATGTGTGGATGGAGACACAGCTCCAGCCAAAGCAAAATTCCTTTAAAACTCTGCTGATTGTGAGCAGTAAGTCAAAATAGGAAACCTGCAGGATAACATCCTAACTCATTTATTTCTTCTTTCTTTCATTTCATTTTTGCCTTGATGCACAGCTTGCAGGGTCTCAATTCCCCAACCAGGGATTGAACCCAGCCACCGCAGTAGAAGTGCGGAATCCTAACCACCGGGAAACTCCCACTGGATCACTTCTTATACAAAGGAAACCATTGAGTGCTGAAGAAAGGAGACAGTAACACAATGGGAACCAAGTGGCAAAAATGTAAATTGCTCCCCGCCGATTGCTAATATCTTGATGATCTGATAAACTGGTGTATAAAGGCAGAGCAAACACACCCTTGTGATAAAGCTGGAAATTTCATCCACAGTGAAAGATGCTAGAGGCAGTGCCAGGGTGGGTTGGAGAAAATCAAGACTGGTGTCTGGAAAAATATTTGAGAGGCTATTGAAACTGTCCCAGTGAGCAGTGTTGAACGCTTGAGTAAAGACAGACGCCAAAGGCAGGTGGGGACAGATGGGAGACAGACTTCCAGGCAGTTAAGACCTGTGTAGGGGAGACGGAGGAAGAGGATTACAGAGAAAACCTAAGGCCCGTGTTCTTTCCTCACATACCATGTTGTCTTGTCATGGAATGAGGACCTGACTTCAGTCCAAATTTTCCACTTTATAACAAAAGGAGGACATTAAAACCCAGGAAATGGAAACTCATCTATGACTGAACTGCAGGTTGAGGGAGGGGTCCCAGTGGAAGCCAGGTCTCCTTCCCTGATCCCACCCCTTCTGCAGGTGCCCTTTAGAGCCAGCCGGGCCCTCTTTCCACACCCCTCCAGCAAATTGGAATCCCAGGGCTGGGAGCACGGACTATCCCAGGGCAGTGCACAAGCCTCTCTTCTAGTGCTGTGACCTTGATAACTGCA
The DNA here is from genome assembly GCA_006410675.1 of Oreotragus oreotragus. Taxonomy (NCBI): domain Eukaryota; kingdom Metazoa; phylum Chordata; class Mammalia; order Artiodactyla; family Bovidae; genus Oreotragus; species Oreotragus oreotragus. Next base: position 249,023 of record SJYX01012459.1, on the reverse strand, counting down.
TTCTGCCTGGACCACACTCTCTCTGTTTCATAACTGCAATACATGATTGCAGTACATTACATGTTCCTACTGATAATTAGAAAGGCGCTGAGTGTTTGGATGAAGAACTGTATGCAAACAAAATCCTTCTTTGTAGGCCCATTAGTGGTAATAAACTGGAATTAATTTGCAAACATCTCATTGAAACTGCAGGAGAGGGAGGACTTTGGAGGCCGCCCGCCAATAAGCGAGGGTTAATGGACTATCGTTGTTTGGTCAGCAGTTACTCTGGTAAAATTTGTAATCTTTTATGAGCTTATTTTAGTAAAAATAAAGAATGCTTTTTAAAGATAAAAAAATAAAATCTTAAAAAATTTTAACTGTGGTAAAATACACATAACATGAAATTTACCACCTTCACCATTTTTAAATGTAGTGTTAGATTTGTTCACATTGCTGTAGACCATCATCACACCTTTCTCCAGAACTCTTTTCATCTTTCATGACAGGTTCTGTACCCATGAAACAACCCCTCATTCCCCACTTCCCCTAGTACCCACCATCCTACTTTCTGTCTCTACAAATTTGACTACTTCTTATAAGTGGAATCTTAAGTATTTGTCTTTTAGAGGCAGCTTATTTCACTGAACATAATATCCTCAAGGTTCATCCATGTTGTAGCATGTGTGTTAGAATTTCCTTTCCTTGTAAGGTTGAATAATATTCTACTTTATGTACAGACCACATTCTGATTATTCATTCATTCACAGATAGACTCAAGCTGCTTTCATCTTTTGGTTATTGTGAATAATAATGCTATGAATATGGGTGTGTAAATATCTCTCTGAGACTCTGCTTTCAATTATTTCGGGTATGTCCCCAGAAGTGGAATTGCTGGATCATATGGTAATTCTGTTTTAATTTCTTAAGGAAGCACTACTTTGTTCTCCACAGCGGCTCCATGATTTTACATTCCCACCAACAGTGCAAAGGTTCTAATTGCTTCATATGTTCATCAACACTTGTTATTTCTGTTTTAAAAGTAGCCATCCTAATGGTGAAGTGGCATAAAACCTTTTCAGGACATAGGTTTACTAAAGATTTTGATCTCTCCTATCCCAACTTTGCAAAAAATCCTAAATTCTTTAATCACAACGTTTTCATTCAAGGAGATTTTTAGGAACATAACCCCCATGGTTAGAGAAGGAATACTATATTGTCATCTTAAAGTCTTTATCAACTAGAAAGGAAAACTTTGATTTCTATTTTAATTTTCTTTCATTATTAGTGAAGTTGAACTTTTCACTAAATTGTTAGTTATGGTTTCTCTGTTGTGATTTGTTTGTGTCTGAATTTCTTACATGGTACAAAATGAAATGGAAATAGCTCTTGGATGCTATGTGATAACTTCTGTTCTAAGAGCTTCACACAAAGTAACTGAGTAGTTACTGGGTCAGTTAATCTGACCCACCATGAGGCAGGTGCAATTATTACTTAATGGAGGAAACAGAAGCACAGAGAGGTCAATGAACTTGCCCAAGGTCCTACCCAGGAAGTCTGGATTCAGAGACTGTGTCCTTACTTATAATAGGGCCAGTAGTTTCTTAAGTTTTTTGTTTGTTTTCAATTTTTTTCCATAAACTATAAAAACAAAAACAAAATTGTGGTTAAATTCATCACCGTACTCCTTTTTTTAAAAACTGGACCATTTAACCTTTTAACCAGCTTACAACATCCTCTCCTTTTCAGATAATAGAAAATATTTGGATTTTTGGTATATTAGATGTTTCACATATGTATGTATTTTCCCAAATAATCATTTCTCCCCACATAGTTATTAAATTGTATTTTTTCTTCCATTGTTTTGTGATGGTACTTTTCTGCTAGTCTTTATTTCCTAATTGCTGTGTGTTTTTTTTCAAATGAACATTATGTGTTCAATCATTTCTTTGAGGATACTGAAGTCTCTTTCTGGTTGTTCTACTCTTTTCATCGGCATGAATCTGTCTCTGGAGTGTTGATGTTGCTGGCTGCCTTCCTCAGTGTGAGTTTTCATGTATTCTGGAATTTTCGTTTATAAGTTCATTTCCAGGTGTTCTCTCTCCCTTCTCTGGTTCCCTAGACCAGCAGAAAATAGGCCTCCAAAACTGCCCTCAGTTTTTCCCATACCTCCTTCTTCAACTTGACCCCTCTCTCTGTACAAATTCCCCTTCATTTACCTTCTCTCAAGGTCTTACACCTCCCCGTGCCTGGTTTGCGCTGACTTGACCCCTCTTACCCCAGGATTAGAAAATCTTTGGCCTCCTTTTATATTTTTGAAGTTATCACAGTGGCCTGACTAGTCTCTTAAGCAGTTTTACTGCAGGGAGTAGAGAGTTTCAGATACTTACAGCACAGTAAGGGTTAACCTCCAGCGTTGGGCCCCAGGGGCTTCCTGTGACAGCCGGTGAGGACTGCTGCTGCCTTAGGTAAGGCGCTGTCAGCGTCTATTTGCTTGAGGGTTGACAGGCTTCTTGCACAGAACTCAGCCAAGCAGAAGCAACAGCCAAGTACAATGAACTTGACCCAATAATAACAAAAGCTTGAATGTTACATTTTAAGTGCTTTTTTTTTGAGGGGTGGGGGGTGTTTGGATCAGTTTTGCATCAGGCTGAAAGCTCCTTGGTTTCAGAGACCACATTTATCTTGTTCACCATGTGACTAGCGGGGACGAGGAATTCAGGAAATTTCTGGTGACTAACAGAGTCAGTGGATGTTTGACAGCATCCCTACTCCAGGGATGCATCCCAGGCAGAAAGCAGGCTGAACGGCAACCTGGAAGCTGTTGTCCTACAAGCTCTGCAAGATCCTGGAGCCTACAGGCATTGCAGAGACACTGCACTAATGGAGTGGATCACAGGAGGAAAAGCATCTCCCCTCTAGGCATAGACACCCCCACCTCCTGCAGATTTGGCATCTTAAGGGCTCCAGTTCAGTGAGTGATGCTCAGCGGGAGATGGAGACAGTTACGGTATACTGACTGGATGACTAGATTTGTGAGACCTGTGACACCTCACTCAGACCCCCAGAAATACTTAGAGAAGGGGACTTTGCAAGGGTTGAAAAGAGAAGCTAAAATTTGGCTTATTATCTTAAAATGACCCTATTTGCATATCCCAAGTGGCTCAGTGGTAAAGAATCCATCTGCCAATGCAGGAGACATGGGTTCAGTCCTTGGATCAGGAAGATACCCTAGTTGAGGAAATGGTAGCCCACTCCAATATTCTTGCCTGGACAACCCCATGGACAGAGGAGCCTGGTGGGCTATAGTCCATGGGGTCGCAAAGAGTCGAACACGGCTAAGTGACTGAACACTTACCCCACCCATAGGCTAGTGAGACCCAGGGAAACTCAGGCTGCATGTCTTAACTCAACCTTGAAATCCTGCTTGCACCACAGACTAGAGTGAGAGAGTCCCTTGTTCTGTCGGGGATAGTGGCAGTGGCGGAGTCCTGCTGCAGGCGGCCTTGGGTAAAGTGGGCTGGAAGTTCAAACAGAAGGAGAACAGAATGCAGTTTCACTAGAGCTTCTGGACATGTTCATTTCTCCAGGATGCCCTGGAAGATAAGAGGTAAGTGGGTGGGGGGTGGTGTTTGGAAAGTAAACAGACAAGACAAATGAGCTCTTATTCAAGACAAATGAGCTTCAAAACAAAAAATTTGAATGTCTTCCTCAATAAGAAGGGAATCTTGAGGAAGGGGCCAGAGCCCTTTACATTGTTGAGCCGGGAATGTCTCCGTAAAGCTGGAACCATTGGTGGGAGAAGAAAGAGGGTAGCTCTTCAGTCTCTTGAGGAAATCTGAGACAGGCCTTTCCTTCCCTTCAAGCCCAGGGAAAGGGGCTTCATAGTATCCTTCAGAGAATTTACTGTGTGTTCCCTGCAGTGTGGAGGACAGGGTGAACTGGTGGCTGGCTCAATCTGAAAACCATAAAAAACAGACTGGCTAGCTGCCCTGATGGTGGAACAAGAGAGGTTGCTGGGCTGAGAGGCTGCCAGCCTTCCCAGATTCCAGCACTGAATTTATGACGTTTCCTGTGGACCAGATGTGAAGCCTGATGCAGTATGATGTTAGATGCTGTCCAAAAGCGTTACCCAGAGGGGTTTGGTGAGCCTGATGGAGTCCTGCCCAAGTCCTAGAGACTGGAGAAAGAAATATAGTTTACTAGCCTGAGCAGGGCACTTGCCCACATTGAACAATCAGGGAGTGAGAAACCCTAGCAAAGGGAAGGAGTTGTCTCCGAAAGAATCCACAGAACTGCCTAATGAAAGGAAGGATCAGCTCTGCCTAAAAACGTAGGCCATCTCACTGGAGTTCTAGCCAAATAAGTCCTCTTCTGGTCCCTTTCAGCTTCTCCCTCTCACCACTCAACGCTGCTGGGGTCCAAGGTAAGCTAGCAAGATGATGCAGGAAAGACAGAAGCATGCATCCAGGATGAACTGAATAGTTAGTATACAAGTGCAGCTGCTGGGGGCAAAAACTTCTGTTAAAAAGAGACAAAAGTTGAAGTATTTTTCGTGGAATGCTTCTGACATAAGGACTCCTGGGCTGCATATGTTAATTCCACCAGGTTGGGGACGGTGGATCCTTCTGTCTGCCCGTTCTGCCATTCGCTAAAATGCTGTTCTCACCTGAAAGGCTGAAATGAGCCATCACCACATCTGCTGGGTCCTTGTCCCAGCCAGCAGGAAAGAGGGAAAGAGGAAGGGGAGCACTACCCCCACCGCAGTACAAAGCATTACCAAAAAGTCCCTCACGCACTTTATGTGCTTATGTGCTCGGTCACTCAGGCATGTCTGACTCTGCGACCCCATGCACTGTAGCCCGCCAGGCTCCTCTGTCCATGGGATTCCCCAGGCAAGAATACTGGAGTGGATTGCCCTCCTCCAGGGCTTCTTCCCATCACTCACTTTACTCAGACATCTTTTGCCCAGAAGTTAGTCACATGGTCACACCTAGCTTCAAAGGATGCTGGGAAATACAGTCTTTATTCAGGGTGGCTACATGTCTACCAAAAATTTGGGAGTCTTAGTAGTAAGGAAGAAGTGAATGCACATTGAGGGACGATAGCAGTTTCTGCCGCAAAGCAAGAAACAGGAAGCGAGAGATCAGTTCAGTTCCAGGTGACAGCAGCTGGTCTGTTTGTGGCACAAAGAGAGGAAGAAGCCTTGAATTTAAACAAAGTTTAAAGTTTTTACTATTACATGAAACCAGACCATTTAATTACTGGCTTTGGGGGGAAATGAAACCAAGTGACCTTTGATTACATAGGTGGAATCTGTTTGTTTCTTTTTTAAGAATTTTTTTTTGGCTGTGCCGGCTGTTTGTTGCTGTCCACGGGCTTTCTCTAGTTGCAGCAAGCAGGGGCTACTCTCTAGTTAAAAGGTGCGGGCTTCTCCCTGTGGTGGCTTCTCTTGTCGGAAACCACAGGCTGTAGGCACTCAGGCTTCAGTAGATGTGGCGCATGGGCTTAGTTACTCCACAGCCTGCGGGATCTTCCTGGACCAGGGATCGAACCAGTGTCCCCTGCACTGACGGGCAGATTCTTAACCACTAGACCACCAGGGAAGCCTGAAACCTGTTTTAAGTGTCCATCAAGGAGCAGAAGCAGAATGAGTCCCACCAAATGGGTTTAAAGGGACAAAGACAAATGAAAATAAAATAGTTTTGTCATCCTCCCTTCTATTAGTTAGAGTAGACTAGGCTGTGGTAGTAAAAAAAAAAAAAAGCACTTAAAGTTAATATAATACTAGATTTTTCTTATATAACAGACTTGAGAAGGTTTGCATTCCAAGAGCAGCTGCCCTCCTCGTGGTCTATCAGGCACTTGGATTGATAGTGGCTCTGCCAATTTCAACTTACGGCTTCCAAGGTCACCTTGGGTGTCAAACTCCCAGTCAGCCATAAAGGGGAGAGAAAGGAGGAGAATGTGGGAGATTTTTTAACAGAGCAGGCCTGGAGGTTGGTATGTACACGTCTGCTCACATTCCATTGGAGATTACTTGGTCTCCATTGGCGATCTCTTGATCGCATACCAAAACTGTTTGGAAGGGTGTCTGGGAAATGTAGTCTGTGTGCCCCAAGAAGAGAGGAGTTTGTTGTGAAGCTGATGGTCTCCACCTTTATGCCCCATGATTTTTCTTACCTAGTGTATAGTTGTAACAATGTAAATGGTTATCATGAGTCACCAAAAATCCAAAGCCTTTGGACCAAAGATGATTTCTGGTTGTACTATGCCAGGTCTAGAGAATAAAGCATTTAATACGCTGGCTAGAACTTTCCTCTAAGACACTGGAGGAGAAGCAGCATCATAGGAGAAAGAGAAGGGGACTGGTACAAAGCTTACGGGTGCTGCACCAACAGTATCCGTGGGCTCAGGGGCAGGATGCTTGGGGTGGCACCTACACAAGGTTTAGAATCGTGGACAGCTCCAGAAGCATGCCAGTAAATTTCACAGCAAATGTTGGAATGGAAGGAGAATATCACATGTAGGTGTTAGAGACCTCTTGACAGAGAGAGGGGGGAAAAGGGACCCTTGGAAAGTTCCCTGGTGGCCTGGTGATTAGGATTCCAGGCTTTTACTGCCATTTTCCCAAGCTCAATCCCTGGCAAGAGAACTGAGATTCTACAAGCTGTACAGCCAAAAAGGAAAAAAGACAGGGACCCACCCATGAAAAGATGGCAGTTCTGGTTCACCCCCTCAAATCAGGAACAGTGGGCAAGACCCACTCCTATGATTAGTGACGCCAAAGAGGAGAGAACGAAAAGAGGAAGCCTAAAACATTTGCGAGAATGGCCAGGAACTCGAGCCAGGGGTGTAGTGTAAAGCCGAGGACCCAATGCCTCAGTGACATCCAGGCAGTGACTTTAAAGTCCGCCGCTGCTAGTGGGGCACCAGGTCCACTAGGGGAGCACTGGACCCACTGTCTAATTACTGCTGCGGTCAGGCTTGCCTTTTCCTGGCAGAGTATAACAATGCCATGAACAACTGAGAAAACGCTGCTTCTCGTGGTGGCGGCTTCTCTTCTTGCCGAGCAGGGGCTCTAGGGCATGCGGGCTTCAGTAGTTGTGGCATGAGGTCTCGGGAGGTGTAAAGTTTTTGCTGGAATATATATAATCTTGAACATCACTCCCTCCCTCCAGTTCTTATCAAAAACTCAGCTAAGGGAAACAAAATTCATGTAGGGTTCCTCAAAGAGTACACAGTCCCTCCAGTTCTGTGGACTGTACAATTACAGACGTTCATTGCACTATGAATTTGGATTGCAATGTTACAAACCTTTACGAAATCTCTTATAATGAACTTTGGTTTGGCAAGATGCTGTCAGCTTCTAGGGACGCAATACAAGTTGGGCATAATGCTGAAGAATTTATAGATGAAATGCTATGACGTTTGGAATTTGTTTTAAAAGATCCCTGGGTGGGGTTGGGATGGGGGCAAGTAGTATGGGTAGATTAAATGAGTATGACCAAATTTTGACAGTTGTTGAATCTTCGGGAAGGATACAAGACTCATTGTGCTCTTACTGTTTTTGTGTAGGTTTGAAAATTATCATCAAAAGCAGAGTGTTTTGTTTTTTTTTTAACACGGCTCGTCTCAGGACTTAATGAAGCTCAGGTTCTTTATGTCTCAGCACAGAAGGAATCCAGCGAGAGGCAAAATGATAGGTAAGTAGACTTAGTAATATTTTTTATAAAGGGGTTGCAGGAAAGTGGGGCACAAGAGGATGGTCATGTCCCAGGACTCCAGCGAGTTCCTGGGATGGGCCACCAAATGTGGGTCCTTGGCTTTGAGCAGGAAACAATTCAAGATCAGAGCCATAGAAAAGTGAGAGCAGAGATGCACAGTCCATAGAGAGTGGTCCGTCTCAGAAGGTACACGGGGCCTCTAAATGGCGTGGTTAGTTTTTATGGGCTGGATAATTTCGTTGGCTAATAAGTGGAAGGATTATTTCAATTATTTTAAGGGAAGAGGCGGGAAGTCTCAAGCCCACTTTTCAGCTTTTTATGATCAGCCTCGGAACTGTCATGGCAACTGTGGGTGTCATTGTGTTACTGAAAGTAGGCTTCAGCCAGGCTGCTCGCCTCTCTAAAGACAACACTAGAGGGGCAAGGTTGGTGGGAAGTTTGCTTTATTTTGGAGGCCAGCAATGGGGGGAGGGGGAGG
>SJYX01012459.1:209697-236385 GCA_006410675.1 Oreotragus oreotragus | reverse complement strand
GGGGGGGGGGCGGGGGGAGCGGCAGGCAGATGCCTGTCCTTGAGGAGAAACTAAAGGTCCTTGACTTTGCTTAATGACTAAACTGTTATTGCTTTGTCCAGTTTGACTACTTTGCTTTGCTTTCTTACTTCTCTGATTAAACTGATTCTTTGGCTAAAGTTTAACAAAAGGCAGACTGCGGACATGGGGTGGGGGCTGGGGTAGGGAAGAACCCTGTATTACAATGAGCATGTAGTGAAGCTCAAGGTCTATTGGAAGTTGAATCTTGCTGCCATCTTGGTCCTAGCAGGCTCTAACCAGATTTTGTCATAGCCTCAGTGGCTATGGCATTCTTTTAAATGTTGTGCCCCGTCCCCTTCCCTCCTGTCTCAACGACAGTATACTTTTGATGAGAAACTAAGGGCAATTTTAAGTCTTAGATAAAATAATATTTATCTGAATCCAGTGCCTAGCACCGAGTAATCATTTAGCAAGCAACAGCTGTTTATTGTATGATGATTTTATCAGAATTGATTTGTATTAGTAGCCTGACCTACTTGGAATTTGGAGATTTCCTTTGATATTGGACGAAGAACAAAGGGGGAAAATATCTTCTTTCTGAGAGGTTAGTCATAAGAGGTTTTCTGGGAGCTGACTGGATATATAGAATTTCTGGAAGAAATTTTAAGGTTTCCAGAGTCTCGATCCAGAAGATGAAATTTTAGTATGAAAGATTTTAACCAAAACTGCAAGGATAGCTTAATATTTTAAAATATATACAAATTTATCATATCTGTAAGCCAAAGGAGATAAAATCACAAGATCATCTAGATTATTGATAGCCAATAAAACTGAACAATTAATACTATAAGTATACAAAAAAAGAATTCTTAGAACCTAGGAATAAAAAGACATTTTTAAAAATCATGCTAAAGAATCAACAACCCATATTATATATACTGCAACATTCCTATGATTATGTAAATTTCCCACTATAGCCACTATCATTAGCAATTATTTACATTTCCTAGACAAACATATCCCAAACAATAAGATAATATAAAATTAAAGAGCTTGAATGTATATTAGATATACAGGAAAGGATGAAAAAATCAAAGTATTCTTACTCTCAGCCTTGATTATATTCCTAGAAAATCAGAGTATCAACTGTAAAACTAAATGCAAATATGTGAACAATTGCAAAATAATATATAAAAGAAATAGATTTTCTATTTATCAACAACAACCTGTTGGAAAACATAATTCAGAAAATTCTTGTTCATAATATTGATATATAAAATACATAAGAAACACTCAAGAGAAATGCATCCATTCACATCCCTGGAAAGAAGATTAAACATTTTTGAAGGACCATAAACATTCATATGAATACCCCAAGTTCTTGAATGTGAATCCTCAATATTGAAAATACATCAATTGTCCCCAAGTTATCTTTGAATATAAGATAACTACAATAGTAAGAGGACTTTTAATGTAATAAATTTTCAAGAGATTTTGAGAAAAAAAAAAAAAAAGGAATGAAAGGGTGTCAGACCTACTAGATGTTAAAACACACTGGAAAGACCTGATAGTTAAAATCAAGTCTTGCTGGTATTAAAACTGCTTAACCAATGAAGCTGACTAAAGTCCACAAAGAGATCTAAGTTGTATGTAAAAATTTGATATATTGGGACTTCCCTGGGTGCCCAATGGTTAGAAATCCACCCTACAATGCAAAGGACATGGGTTCAGTTCCTGGTCTGGGAAGATCCTATATGCTGCAGGGCAACTAAGTCCACGTGCCGCAATTACTGAGCCTGTGCTCTAGAGCCAGCAAGACACGACTGCTGAACCTTCACACCCTAGAGCCTGGTGCTCCCCAGCGAGAGAAGTCATCACAGTGAAAAGCCTGCACAACCCAACTAGAGAGTAGGCCCCACCTGCGGCAACCGGAGTAAGCCTGTGCAGCAACAAGGACCCAGTGCCGTCAATACATTAATTAATTAATTGAAATTTTAAAAAATAGAATTTGATATGTAAAAACTGATAAATGGAAACCTCAATTAAAATAGTCAAGAGGCCAGAAGGGGGAGCTCTCACACCCCATGACAATAGCAAAACCCAGCAGGAGGAAGAAAGACTTCCTCTTCTTCCTGGCAAGAGTTCAGCCAATGAGAAGCCGTCACAACTCAGCCAATGTCAAGCCACTATACTCTGAACTCTCGATCTCTCCACTGGACTCTCTATTTACTACAGCCCCCCAACATCCTTTTCCCCTTTTAAAAAGAGTTTTCCTCTCCTTCCTGCTCAAGGACTTGCATTCAGCTTGCTGTGGTTACAGGCTTTGAATTGCAACTTTTTGCTGATCCAGAGTAAACTTACCTTTGCTCTGGAAGTAACTGTCAGTTTATTTGTTTTAGGTCAACAGGTATATAGTAAAATATACATTTCAAACTACTGGGAAAAGACAGTTTTATATTACATAACATAATTGATATTTTGTTTCTAACCATATGAAATACATTAACAATTAGGATTTTCTCTATACTCAAAATCAATTCCATATGAATGTTAACGTGGAAAATGAAAATGTGGAATTGTATAAGGGAGAAAGCCAACTGTACTACATGCTTCCTGGGTTAATCTTTAATCTTGTTCCATCCCTAAGAGAAGGCAAAGAATAACTAAACTGTGACACTCTTACATGTTTGTATCTTGACATAGTCCTCAGCTTCCCTCATCTTTTAGAATACTAGTTCCCTTACAATGGCTGGACCTTTATTACATCCAGTTTCAATTTCTACAATAACTGGAAGCTTGGATCCTATGCTTCTGTGATAAGACACTTGCACTTGGTTGATTTCTTTTCATAATTCATTTGCTAAACACTCGTTTTTGTGATAGACTTCTCAAAATATGTCAGCATCTCTCATTTCTATTTTATAATGGAGTCATACCACAGTAGCTGCACCCACAAGGGGTCCCAAAATCTGATGATGCTTAAGTCCCATAGCCAGCTCTCTGTATTTGCCAGTTCCACATCCACAGATTCAACCAACCTCTGGGGGTAAACATATCATGTGATCCACAGCTGGTTGAATCTGCGGATGCAGAAACTGAAGTAATGGAGGGCCAACTATGTTACTATACAGCCTATGTGTGTGCTAAGTCACTTTAGTTGTATCTGACTCTTTTCGACTTCATGGACTGCTGTAGCCCACCAGGCTCCTCTGTCCATGGGATTCTCCAGGCAAGAGTACTGGAGTGGGTTGCCACTCCCTTCTCCAAGGGATCTTCCCAACCCAGGGACTGAACCTGGGGTCTCCTGCATTGCAGGCAGATTCTTTACCGTTTGAGCCAAGGTTGGGGACACCAATGGAAGAGTGTCCAAAAATCAGAGGAAGAATTTTATGTGCTCTGACATGGAAAGATACCCAGAGGAAGTAGTTACATTTTTAAAAAAGAAGGAGCGGGCTAAATATAATATGCTTTTTTGTGTAAGAAAGAAGAAAACAGGGCTTCCTTGATGGCTCGGTGGTAAAGATTCTGTCTGCCAGTATAGGAGACACAGGTTTGATCCCTGGTCTGGGAGGATCCCACGTGCTTCGGGGTCTGTGCTCCACAACTATTGAGCCTGTGCTCTAGAGCCCGTGAGCCACAGCTGCTGAACCCGCAGGCCACAAGTATTGAAGCCCATGGACCCTAGAGTCCGTGTTCCACAGCAAGTGAAGCCACCACTATGAGAAGCCCACACACCACAACTAGAGTAGCCCCTACAGAAAAGCCTGTGCAGCAAGAAAGCCCCAGCACAGCCAAAAAAAAAAAAAGGGTTTAAAAAAAGAAAGAAAGTACATTTGCACAAAGAAACTTTGGAAGGATAAAAAAGTCACTATTATATTAAAAATGGTTACTTACAGGGGCAAAGTGAGAGAAAACAGAGAGAAGGACCTAAATGGGAGTGATAATTCTCATGTACCTTTTGATATGTGTTTCATTTTAAACTACATAGATGTAATCTCTTTAAGAAGATTGGAAAATTTAAAAATCCATACATGATTTGTTAAAATCAAAGAATCCAGAGACCAGATGTTCAGTAAGTGACAAACAAAGGACATGCAGCAAAACTATTTGGGTTTTACTTTTCTGAGCAAGCCCCTCCTCTGTTTCCATGCCCTTTTAATTTAAATAATTAAATAAATCCAAACCTTGGAGACGTTTCACGAAAATCCTGCCAAGGAAAATACCAAGAATTCAATGGCCAGAGGAGCCCTCAATGCAATAAAGAAAAAGCCATGAAATGTTCCAGATGGCTTGAGAAGCATGTTACATTTATCATTTTTGGTTACAAAGTGTGCATGAAATATCACATTCCTCATTTTTTTTCTCAATTAAATGGAATCTGCTCTGTGTCCCAAACTGCCAGACTGCAAGGAAATTCAACCCTAGTCATTAGTGGGGCTCCCTCCTCCCTTAAGGAGACTGTAAAACATCAGGGGTTCAAGCAGTGCCAGAAGAGCTGAGAGCAAGTCCCTGGACTTGCTAACTAGGGTAGCTGGCAGCTCAGGCTGCTGCAACAAAATACCACAGACAAGGTGGCTTAAGCAACACAGGTCTCTTTCTCACAGTTCTAGAGGCTGGGGAGTCCGGGTGCTGGGAGCTTCAGTGTCTGGTAAGAGTTCTCTTCCTGGCTTGCAGATGGCCACTTTTCTCTCTGTGTCCTCACATGGCACGGTGTTGAGGTGGGGTGTGCTCTGGTCTCTTCCTCTTTTTATATGGGCTCCACCCTCATGACCTCATCTAGACCTGATTACCTCCCACCCAGTAAAATACCATCACACTGGGGATAGGGCTTCAACACATGACTCTGGGGATGACACAAACATTCAGTCCATATCAGCAGCCATTGTTTCTGCTGTTCTCTCTGATTTCAGAGGTTGCTGTCAACCCTGGAGCCCCCTGCGTCAGGTCCAGCATTGGCCCTTACAGATGTCCATATCACTGACTGCAGAGTCTCCCCTGGGGACCCTGGCCTATGTACTCCAGCCTGGGAGAAACCATTTCTTCCTCTCTGAGCATTCCCCAGCCATTGTCCAGTCTGGGTGTGCTCTGGGCACAGTTAGGGATCTAGGACTCCGCTACTCATTTTGGGGAGGGCACCACTCTTCCAGATCCCAGAGATTCTCAGCCTCTGCTGCTCAGCACATACCCACAGCCCACTTCTGTCTCTCTCGGCCTAGGTGTTTGCACATAATCCAAATGCCAACACCCACCCACTCTCTCTGTACCCAAAACAGCAGCTCAGAATTGAGAGCAAAAGCTTCATAACTTTCTCAGTGGGGGAAACATACATACCACAATAAGAATAGAACAAAACATAATTCCACAATAAATTATTCTGCCACAAGCCTGGCAACAAAAAGAATTCTAATGGACTGAAGAGATGGCAAGTTCTGTAGTATCCACATTGGCAAAATGAGTCAAGGAGATGGATTCTTACAAAACCAAGGACGTGGAGGCTCTGGTCCAGGTAGCAATTCAGATGTTTCAGTTACCTATTGTTGCATAATTGCACCAAACCTAGTGACTTAAAACAGCCTCGCTCATGATTTTACCTGTCATTTCAGCAATTCTACTCCTATCAATGTGGACTGGGATCACTCTCAGTTGGCAGATGAGCCAGTCCAAAGTGTTCAAGACAGCTTACCTCACATTTCTGTCTCCTTGGGGGGACCACAGTGCTGGGCATGGCTGCTCCAGCATGCAGCCTCATGGAGTCTGGACTTCCTGCCTGGTGGCTTGGGTTCCCAGAGAGTGTTCCAAGAGACCGGAAACGCAGGTTGCCTAGGTCTAGAAAGTGGCTCAGCATCGCCTCCACCAACTTCTGTTGATCAAAAAGTCCCAGAACCCACTCAGATTCAAGAAGACCCCATTTCTCAATGGGAGAAATGGCCAAAAGCATTTGTGGCCATCTTTAATCGCAAGCAGTGGATAGAATTAGTCCCCTTCCTCCAGGTGAATCCAGGTGAGTTGAGACTTGCCTGCTGCAACGAAACTGGGGGTGTTGGAGACGATATCAGAAGACCAGGAAATGATATCAAGGAGACCCTCAGCTTAATCAACAGTGTCTGCCTGCTTGATGTGAGTAGCCCACCAGTCATGCTGCTGGATTTACAGATGCTGGTGCTCATATACTGGAGGTCCGGCTAGTATTTTATGAAGGAGGAAGCAAATTGTAGGCTCACAATAACACAAACCCCATTTTATCCATTTTAGTTTTCGCCAGAGCTGAAAAATGCATGAGATCAATTCAGGATGCCATTAAACAGTTGGTCAAATATATATATATATTGATTCACAGAAGATGTCAAAAATGAAGAGTAAAAGTCCTTCACGATTTAAATTCTTCCCTGCCTCCCCTCCTTTTGATAAGATGGGAGCAAAGATCCTAGAAGGAGGGCTTGGAGCACAATGGGTACTGAAATAATAGAAAAGTATTCCACCTCCTCACTCCATTCTGGAGTCTCATGTTTTTGCACTTAAATTCAAAAAAAAAAATGTTTTACACAAATATAACATCTGTTTAGAAAGGCACAACAAATCCCAGTGAACTTTCACACACCGAGCAAGCACATCTATGCCACCAGCACCTAGAGTAAGGAACAGAACATTCCCCAAGTGCCAGAGGCCTCCCTCAGGCCTCCTTTTAGTCACTCCCCTCCCCTGAGGGTAACTATTCTTCAGGCCTCTACAATTTTGTCTGGACTTGAGCTTTTTATAAATGGAATCATACCCTATGTGCCTTTTCAGATCTGGCTTATTCCATTGGATATTTTGTCTGCAGATTCACTGCTTTGTCACATGGGGCTATAGGGTGATATGTTGTCTTCCCTGAGAAGTATCCACTGCACAAATCTGCTACAACTTTCCTTTCCATGCTCCCTGGGGGACACAGCGCTTTTGTGTGGGGAGCAGCTCTCCTGCCTCTAGCTGGGGCTAAGGGCTCTGCTGTGAGGCAGCTGGGGTTCTGGCCTGCGGGCAGCTCTACATGCTGCTTTCTCTTCAGTAACTGCAGGCTCCAAGAAGCCAGACTGAGGTCTCCTTACTGTTACAGACCTTTCTGCCATCTCTGCCCCTTTCCCAGGGCTCAGCCCAAAGACCCTCATCTTCTAGGACCCACAATGTCCACAGCCTCATAGAAATCCCTCACTCTCACTCCAAGGGAATCCCTTCACTTCAGGAGTCAGAGGGTGGCTCTTAGTCTCTAAGTGCCGGGCTTATGTCCTGAATCCATCCATTTCCCTCAGGAGGACTAGTGTTTGAAACATAGGAGCCAGAGAGGATCAGCAGGCCCTACCTTCTGCCTCCTCTCTCCACCTCAGTCTCTCCCCACCTCAATCTCTCCCCCCCTCTTACCATCTCTTACCTACAACGTGGGCAGGACTATGTCGGGCATGGTTCTTTTTCTAGAAGGGCCTGGCCTCTTCTCAGCCTGCAGCAAAGAATAATAAGGCCCCCAAGACCCTGAAATTCCTCAGACTTACTCGATGGCTTCTAACAGCACCACCCTTCAGTGTTGTGACCCAGCCAGGGAGCGTGAGGTGCTTTACAGGGAGCCAGAATCCCACTGTGACGTTCATGTTGAAAAGGTCCCATTGGCTCCATCTCACCCTGCGGAGTCCCTCTTTTCAGCTCCCTCGCCAGTGACCCTCCTATACACCCGAAGCTGGGTCAGCCACTGCCCTCCTCAGATGCAGCCACACTCTCTTTTCACCCAGGCAGATTCTTCCCTGAGCCTCCCTGAACGACTCATGGCCCCACCTGCATCCTCCAGAGTATCCAAAAAGAGCAGGAAGGATTTGCCAGCAGCCAGGGCTCTCCATCCTAGCAAAGGTGCCTGCTGGAGGGCCGTGCAGCAAATCTAGGCGCCCTCCCTGCATTGATGTCCCTCTCCACCTTCTGCTGGGGCCACTATAGCTTCAGGATGATCTCAAGACCTTGGTTGCCAGGTGAGGTGGACCTGGCAGGGGTGGGGATTTGGGGAGTGACGGCACATGCAGCCCCTCTTGTTTCTCTCCGAGCCCACACTGTGATGTGTGATTTCAACATTACATAACTACATCGAAGTAAGTTAGAACCTGAACCATGGCAGGAGACGAGCTTGACTCATAAATTAGGGAAATGGAGGCACGACTCAATATGGTCATCACGTAGAAACTCAGGTGTGCGCACACCAGCACATCCAAGATGTGGAAAGGGCGCCCCCTGGTGGCCCTCCCAGAAGTTCCCCGCTGCAAGTCCTGGCTCAGGCACAAAGCCCACGCCCAACAACCTGCAGTCTCCGGCCAGACTGGCCGACTTCACTTGCCGCAAGGCCAAGTTATGACTCCTGATATTCTCTGTCCTGAGATGACACCCAGTTCCAGGAAGAACGTGTTTCTGGGGCAGACTTGCACAGGCATCTCAAGAGACAGTGGCAGAAAGGGAGCCAGGGCCTCTGGGTGGGGCAGAGGCTGGTGCTTCCTGCCCCTGACTTCATAGCCATGAGGCCCTCAAGCTGAAGATCTAGTTCTGTTTATGCTGCAAAAGAGGCACCACTTTGCATGCAGCTCTGTGTTTCAGTCACCTTGCTATGGCATGAGAAATATTCTGGTGCAGCAGGAGAGAGGGAGGGACCTGGGGCCATGGATGTGCCCTGCCTCCAGTGTGGAATGTTGGACAATTTACTCAAGAGGTCCTAAGGACATGGTGCACAATGCCTCAGGTACATCCCGGCTGCTGTATACACCATTATTTTCTGCAGGAATCCCTCAGATTCTAAACTGGTTGTCCATCTAGGAACCATGTCAAGCCAGTAATGTTCACTCTGCTATACTCCCTGGTGCTGGATCTAGCCTGACTGGAGACCCTTGGTGACATGTTGGCATGGAACTCTCAAGGAGAAACCTTCCTGCTGTTTCAGAAGAGCAACCCCAGGGCTCCACTGATGCGTCCTCACATTGGGTGAGGGGACAGCACCATTTCCTCCTCTCTCATGTCAGATTACTGGTGTAAAGCTTCCTACCTGATCCAGACTGGAGAAAACAACCAGGACATGATTGGAGGAACTGGTGAGATAGGCTCCTTAACTCATAGCAGAGAGCTACAATGAAAAAATAAGAGAGAGAAAGCAACAATGAATGTTTGTACATAAAGACACAGACACACAAGTGAGGTAGAATAGAGAACCCAAGGCTTCCAGTACAAAGCAATGGTGGATAAACTGTAAGATAAAATAAAAAATCCATTTTTAACAAGGGGAGATTATCCTCATGGGTATTCCCAGAACTGAATATAAAAGCACAAAAGATGAACAAGGCTGATGCTGTAGCTTTTTGGAGTCTGGATACAGTCAAGGGCAGCTGGTAATTCAAGTCCTGTCAAGTGATGATCAGTTCAGTTCAGTTCAGTTCAGTCACTCAGTCATGTCCGACTCTTTGTGACCCCATGAATCGCAGCACGCCAGGCCTCCCTGTTCATCACCATCTCCCGGAGTTCTCTCAGACTCAAGTCCATCGAGTCAGTGATGCCATCCAGCCATCTCATCCTCGGTTGTCCCCTTCTCCTCCTGCCCCCAATCCCTCCCAGCCTCAGAGTCTTTTCCAATGAGTCAACTCTTCGCATGAGGTGGCCAAAGTACTGGAGTTTCAGCTTTAGCATCATTCCTTCCAAAGTGATGATAAAGAATTGAATTGCTCACTTGAGCTGGGGGACCAGAGTAGTCAATTCATATCAAAAATTCAGGAGCTGTGATTGGTCTCTTCCCATCATCTAAAAAAAAAAAAAAAAAAAAGATTGAAATAAGTTGCTACTGACTTTGCCTGGGACTGTGGCCTACAGAGCATACAGTGCTGCACACGCCTGTAGCCCAGCCTCCTTCGGCCGCGGGGCTGGACTTGAATCATCGGCAGGTCAGTCCAGGGCAGGAGCCCCGGCTGCCGAAGAAGACGCACTGGACAGGGCCCTGGGGAGGCAACGGCTCAGTCGCTGGATAAGGAATGAGGAATCGGAGAAGAACGAAGGAAAACCTGGAAATGACCTGGAAACTAAAACTTCAGAACACACAGAAACTAACACTAAGGAAAGCAACCAGCAGCATCAGTACTCCAGAGGCAGAGTCACGCCAGATGAAGTGAAAAAAACAGAATGACCAGGAGACTTGAGGATCCTCAGAGATGACTGAACATACAACATTATTAAACAAACAGCGATTAGGAGATAAAGACCAGCAGAAAGGTACCATCACGAAACGATGGAACAAAAAGTATAATTCAATAAGTGGTTTCAGAGAGAAGATTCTTTGGAAAATACATACAGGGGCTTCCTCGCAGTCCAGCGGTTGAGACTTTACCTTCCAATGCAGGGGATGGGAGTTCGAACCTCGGTTGGGGAGCTGAGATCTCACGTGTTCCAAGGCCAGAAAAAGAACCAAAACTTAAAACAGAAACAATATTGTAACAAATTAAAGACTTTAAAAATGGTTCACATAATAGTCCACAAAAAAATGAAAAAGAAAGGAAAGAAAATGCATATTAATACACATATAAACATTTAACATAAATTTTTTCTATTATCTGAAAAGGACAGAATGTTCTAGACTGGCTGAAAGAAAAAAAAATGTACTGGGAATTCTCTAGTGGTCCAGTGGTTAGGACTGTGCTTTCACTGGCAAGGGCATGGCCCCCCAAAAAAAGTGGTAACAAAAGAAAGGCATAGGCTGATAATTATTTTTTAATTTTATAGATAATAGAAAAAAAATCAAGCAGGTTGGGAAAATATTGGCCATTCTGCAGCTAAGGGCACAGACTCTGAATCCAGGCTTCCTGGGTAGGACCTTGGACAAGTTCCCTGATCTCTCCATTCTACTGTCTCCTCCATAAAAATGAGATTAATCGTTGTACCTGCCTCATGGTGGGTCGGGATTAACTGCACTACTACATGTGAAATTCTTAGAACAGTAGCTGGCACACAGAAAACATTCAGTAGTTATTCCTGCTTTATATTGTACCATGTAAGAAATTCAGACCCAATTCAGAGCAGAGAAATCATAACTAATTAACAATTACAGGGAAAAGTTCAACTTCATTCATAATGAAAGAAAATTAAAATAGAATTCAAATTTTTACCTTTATATTTGGTAAAGACTGTTCAAATGACATAGAATATCCTTTCTCTAACCANGTAGTTATTCCTGCTTTATATTGTACCATGTAAGAAATTCAGACCCAATTCAGAGCAGAGAAATCATAACTAATTAACAATTACAGGGAAAAGTTCAACTTCATTCATAATGAAAGAAAATTAAAATAGAATTCAAATTTTTACCTTTATATTTGGTAAAGACTGTTCAAATGACATAGAATATCCTTTCTCTAACCATGGGGGGGCATCGTTTCCTAAAAATATTCTTCGATAAAAACATTGTGGTTAGGGAATTTAGGACTTTATGCAAAGTTAGGAGTTTGGGAGATCAAAATTATCAGAAAACCTGTGTTTGAAAAGGTTTTACACCACCTCACCATTAGGATGGCTACTATCAAAATAGAAAATAACAAGTGCCTGTGAGGATATGAAGCAATTAAAACGCTTATGCACTGTTGGTAGGAATGTAAAATCATGGAGCCGCTGTGGAAAACACAGTGGTTCCTTAAGAAATTAAAAACAGAGTTACCATATGATCCAGCAATTCCACTTCTGGGGACATACCCAAAATAACCAAAAGCAGAATTTCAAAGAGATATTTATATACCCGCGTTCATAGCAGCACTATGCACAACAGCTAAAAGGTGAAAGGTGAAAGCAGTCCAAGTGTCCATCAGTGAATAAATGAGTAAACATACATGGTCTACACGTATGATGGGATATTACTCAACTTTAAAAGAAAACAACTACTGAGCCTGTGCTCTAGAGCGCATGCTCGACAAAAAAGCAGCTCCCACAGTGAGAAGCCCATTCACGGCAACTAGAGAGTAGCCCCCACTGGACACAACTAGAGAAAGCCCCTGGGGGTAGCGCGGAGACCCGTCGCAGGGTTTAAATAATTAAAAATAATAAAGGAAGAAGGAAATGCAAGTTCTAACACATGCTACAACATGGATGAACCTTGAGGATATTACTTTCAGTGAAATAAACCAGCCACGAAAAGACAAACACTGTTAAGATTCCACTTATAAGAAGCAGTCAAATCTGTAGAGACAGAAAGTAAGGTGGTGGTTGCCAGTGGCTAGAGGAAGAGGGGAATGGGAAGTTGTTTCATGGGTACAGAGCTTGTCATACGAGATGAAAAGAGTTCTGGAGAGGATGGTGGTGATGGTCCCACAGCAAAGTGCGATGTATTCGCCTGTTGAGCAGTGAACAGTAGGAGCTTGGACTCAGTAATGATCTTTTTTTTAAATTGAAGTATAGTTGATTTACTATGTTGTGTCAATCTCTGTTGTACAGCAAAGTGACTCAGTTATACACTTATAGACATTTTTATATTCATTTCCATTATGGTTTATCACAGGATATTGAATAGAGTTCCCTGTGCTACACAGTATGACCTTCTTGTTTATTAAGACATTCTTTTCTGTATTCTTTTCCATTATGGTTTATCATAGGATATTGACTATAGCTCCCTGTGCTGTACAGTAGAACCTTGTTTATACTCGGTAACAGACTTGATTTCCTCCGATTGTCTTTGGTAACATCTTTCACTGTAGATGAAATTTCTGGCTTTAACACAAGGGTGTGTTTGCTCTGCCTTATGTGCCATTTTATCAGATCATCAAGATCTTAGCAATCACCAGGGATCAATTTACATTTTTGCAGCATGGTTATGCTGCTTTCTCTTGCTTTCTTCAGCAAACACTCAATGTTTTCCTTTATATAAGAAATGGTTTAGGGTATTTTCCTGAAGGTTTGCCATTTTGACTTATTCCTCACATTCAGCAGTTTTCAAGAAAACCTGCTTTTGCTGGGAGCTGTGTCTCCATCCACACATCTGGACCCTGGATGTTTCCTGGGGTGTCAAAGCACCTCTCCTGGGATTTCCATGTTGTCCTCATGGGGCTAAAAACAAACTTAGGAAGCTCCTTGAAGGGAAATTCCCTGGCAGTCCGGTGGTTAGGGCTAGGTGCTTTCACTGCTGGGGCCCGGGGTTCAATCCCTGGTTGGGGAAGTAGGATTCCACAGGTTGCTCAGCACAGCCAAACTGGAAAAAAAAAAAAAAGAAGAAGAAGCTCCCTGAAGCCTGGAACTCTGCAGCATTTACTGTTCATTCCCAACCCCTACATAGTTCCTGGAATATGTATCAAATGAATGATTCCATCCATCTAAGATAAATATTAGAAAAAGTCCTTTAAAATTCCCCAGGGTCGAAAGTGTACAGAAACAGAAAACAAACCCTGCATGGTTTTACTTTCTCAGTTCCCTCTTGCCATAACTGCTCTCATGCCCCCTCCTCCTCCCAACTCCTCAGCCTCAGAGACCTCGGACTCCAAACCCCACAAGCACCAAGTCATACCCAGAGGCAGCCAGCAGGGACAGGCTAACACTCAGGGATCAACTGCACTCATCCTCAGACTCCCATAGGACTCAGCACTTCTCTTCACAGGTGGGATTCATGTTTTAGTCCAATAATGTTAAGATTAGCACTAATTCCTCATTGATCTCTTCACCCACTTGGAGATTCAATGGCTCAATAACGAGGCGTTTACAGCAACAGGAAGTACATGTCAGATGCGGTATAGGCAACCCTTTCTTGCTCTCAGGGGGCTTTCTACACACACACACACACACATGCACACACACGGGAGGGGAAGAAAACTCAGGAGGCCCATCTTAGGAATTTTAAGGTTAAGATGTCTTCATGGAGAGGAAACCATATTAAAATATCAACTTAGAACAGACACTTAGAATGTGATTTCTTGTCGGCATTTTCAGCAATGATTATCTAATAGTGTTTGGTTGGGATTGTTTAGGGTGGCTGCCTTCCCTCTTCCTTTAAAAAATGCACTCAGTTTGCCCTCTGGTGGCCAAATAAATTAGAAACACAAAATTACACAGTTGGTGAGCTGCGGCCTTTGCAGTTGCTGGGAAAAAAGTGTGCATGCGTCATTTTCGAGTAATTCCCTTTTGTCTTTTACTTTCCCCCCATATTCCCGCTAGAATTATCATTCACTTTGTTAAATGGCAGGGTGTTGAACTTGATGGTGTCCAGATCACTGAAGGAAATGATAAGGAATTTTGCTCTTGGTAGGAGGGGAAGCTGGTTCCAACAAAAGGAAAAAGGACATGCTAGGAGTTGGTCCCTTTGCTGGCCAAATGTGTCAAATTTCCAGATGATAGAGGAAGAGCAGAATCTTTTTAGTGCATCCAGCTTCTCAGTTAGAAGCATGGCATTAGAATAGAAGAGGGTAGAAAAATGTGGTAAGCAGAATTCAGAAACAAACACCTAAGAAAGAACGTAAGAGAAAATATAGCTGTTCTAAATGTGTTCAAACTCGCTAGTCTGGATGGATTCCACTCCAGAGCTCTCTCAAAAAAAAAAAAAAGCGATTAACTCAGAGTGTCACCAACTCACTGCCAACAGTCTCTGAGGAACCACAGACAGGCAGAGAGAGGTTACAAAGAATGTAACTCTGATTTCCTAAGATGGAAAAGAAGGTGAATGTTAAAAACTACTCATCAGTGACCTTGAAAATGACCTTTGAGTCATTTGAGGAAAAATCCTCAAATGAGATACAAAGGTGTTTTATGAGCCTTTAGGAGAAGCAAACGTGGCTGCTAGGGCCTCATGGGGGCTCAGCAAGGGCAGGTGATGCTAGACTCTCCTCACATCATGTTCTCTTGTCAGGATTATAGACCGATAGAATGAGGGCAGTATAATAGACCAGGGTCTGCATTTGATTAAGGTATCTCATGACATCTCAAATCACATCCTTCTGGAATAAGTGATTGTACAGTTAGGAGAAACTGGAGCTGATTAAGTGATAGTAACCCAAGGTAAAGAACCTTCCTGCCAATGTAGGAGACGAAAGAGATGTGGGTTCAATCTCTGTGTTGGAAAGACCCCCTGGAGAAGGAAATGGCAACCCACCCCAGTATTCTTGCCTGGAAAATTCCTTGGATAAAGGAACCCGGAGGGCTACAGTCCATGGGGTCACAAAGAGTCAGATATAACTGAGCACGTAGCACTACCTAAGGTGCCGGAAGGTTCTCACCACAGTCCTGCCCTGTTCAATATTTGTGTCGTGTCTTGCATGTTATGTAAAACACACAAGTGTGTGTTTAGCAAATATGTGGATGGAGCAAAGTTTTAAGACATAGAAAACTCACTGGACTTCAGAATCAGTACCCAAAATCCATCTGGACAGGCCAAACAGATTCTCATGGGATGAAGTGGATCTTTCCTGTCTATCCCAGATCCCATTCTCTTGTTTAATGAGTTTTGCACAAGGCTTTTCCTCTGTTTACAGCTGTGCTAAAATTTGCCTCCCCCAGATCCTCTCTCACTGTGGGAGAAGGCATCTCATCCACTTTAACCTCAAGGATTCCTCCTTCCGTCTCTCCAGTACAGAGTCATCACCCAGTGCTGAAACTAAAGCCATTGGCAGTGTGTGCCTTGACCAACTCCCAAGCGCTCCACATCAACCCATCAGCATGTCCTCAGCCTCAGTCTCAGGTACCGGGCAACATGTCCCTCTTATTCTGGGCCAATCACTTTTTAGCCTTAAAGTTCACCCTCCCTCTTCTCCCAAGGCCTTGCTCGGTCAACCCTCCTGTCTCTTGCCAGTGTCTTCATGCAATTCTTCTCCCCTGGATCCTTCCCACTCTGAAGACAAGTGAACAGAAAGGGGAAAAAAGAAACCTTCATTTTTGGTTTTACTCTCTTCTTTTACCTTCCCTTGTTTCCATCACTCTCTGTGGGCAGTTGGGCTCTCCAGAAACAGAAGCCAAGGTGGAGTTTGAGATGCAAGATGTCATTTTAGGAGCAATACCAGTGAAAGCAGAACAGGGCAGAGGGAGGAGAGAAACCAAGCTTCGGTCCCGGCAATGCTTCCTCAGATAGCTCTGTGGAGTGCTTGGAGCAGGTATTCCCAATCGGAGCAAACCAAAATAGGCTGAAACAGCCAGGCCTTTCCGCCTGGCCCCGCTCAGTCACCACGTGCGGCTGCTGGGGAAGGAGGAGACTGTAAGAGAGACAGTTAGTGACCTCTACGTCTGCCGCGCTCTTCTTATCTCTTATTCCTCTCGGCACCTGGAAAATTCACCTTCTGTCTCCACTTTTGTTCCCCTCATCTCATCCTTTGCCCCACTCCAAATCCAATGGACACATTTTGATTCTTACAGCAGGAAGTCTGCGCTGCATCACTGGGGCTGATTCTCTCTTTTTCCCTCCCTCCTCAGTCTCAACTCCCTTGGCTTCCGTAAAACTCCCTCCCTCCCTTCTTCCTAGCATCTCTGCGGTCCCTTCCCAGCCTCCTCAGGGGTCTTGTCCTCCTTTCATCATCTGAGTGTTGGGACTCCATCCTCAGTCCACCCTCCTCCTCTCACCCTCCCAGGGTGACCTTGCCCACTGTCAGCTCTTTAATTCCCGTTAACATGCCAGTGACTCTGAAATCTACTCTCCAGCCTGTTGTCTCTCTCCCCCTGGTCCCATCTCGGTGCTAACACTGTCAGAACAGGGAGGTCCTGCGTCTCCTTTCCTACTGTGTTCCCACCCTGGAGAAAGCTCTTTTTTCCTTTGCAAGGACTGGGGGATCCTTTGAACCTGCTCCATCACATTCCTTTTCTAGACAGCTAACCTTGGTCAGCCGTGTTTGGGCATGTGTATGAAACTACTTTGAACAATATCAAGAATTCTACATATGGAAACTTGCGTCACTGATATATAAACAGCTGATGCTGGGTGCAGAAACTAAAAAAACATTCATCACTTCTTCCTTGACCACACCCAGGACTTACCTAATCAGGTGTGAACCTCTGACTCAACAGGTCCCCAGAAAAGAGTTATTCAGAATTTCTTTATTACAGGAAATGAGAGGTGGTAGTGATTTATTTTATAGCTTGTGTTTCTCCTGAAGAAAAGAGTTCTCCGAGCAGGTGAATTCTAGCCAAGCTTTTTATTTCCTATCCTATATCTGAGTGGCAGGGGTTTCCCAGGTGGAACAGTGGTAAAGAATCTGCTTGCCAATGCAAGAGGCGCAAAAGACATGGGTTCGATCCCTGGGTCAGGAAGATCCCCTGGAGTAGGAAATGGTAACCCACTCCAGTATTCTTGCCTGGAGAATCACATGGACTCAGGAGCCTGGCAGACTATAGTCCATGGGGTGGCAAAGAGTTGGACACGACTGAGCTACTGAGCATGTACACACTTGTGTGGCAGAGGCATANATCCCTGGGTCAGGAAGATCCCCTGGAGTAGGAAATGGTAACCCACTCCAGTATTCTTGCCTGGAGAATCACATGGACTCAGGAGCCTGGCAGACTATAGTCCATGGGGTGGCAAAGAGTTGGACACGACTGAGCTACTGAGCATGTACACACTTGTGTGGCAGAGGCATACGTAGGAGGCCTTTCTCAAGAAAAAGTAGGAAATGATCTTTTCTTTCTTTCAGTGTATCATGTTTGCTGTATGTCTGTCCTTTCTTCCCAAATTGGAACTTCCGACTGAATTTAGTGAAACTTCTCAAGCAAGTACACTGTGCCAAGGGCAGGCCTCTGTACAAGACAATTCCTGCCTTAAGGAATCTGAAGGGTGGTGCAGGCAATAAGTCTAATGCAAGCACACGCCAGTTTGCTGATGATCTCAGAAGCCATGGAAACTGAGGGCTATGGGGTTCCGGAGAAAGGAAGCATCTCTATCCAATTGGCCTCATAAAGGCATCCAAGACAGACTTGAAGGATAGATCACATTTCAGGAGTGAGCACAAAACAGAAGTAAGCAAGAAAAAATGATGACATCCAGGAATAGGTAGAAAACAGGGACAGATGGCAAAAGGCCATTAGCAGAGTACCTTCAGAGAACTGCAAGGCAAACAACAGTAAGGAAGTTGTCTCAGCTTGTCTCATGTTGTAGTTTAGTCACTAAGTTGTGTCTGACTCTTCTGCAACCGCATGTACTGTAGCCCACTAGGCTTCTCTGTCCATGGGATTTTCCCAGCAAGAATACTGGAGTGGGTTGCCATTTCCTTCTCCAGGGGATCTTCCCGACTCAGAGATCGAACCAGCATCTCCTGCATTGGCAAGCGGATTCCTCACCACTGAACCACCAGGGAAGCAAGTTGTCTCATATCTAAGGNGTCCATGGGATTTTCCCAGCAAGAATACTGGAGTGGGTTGCCATTTCCTTCTCCAGGGGATCTTCCCGACTCAGAGATCGAACCAGCATCTCCTGCATTGGCAAGCGGATTCCTCACCACTGAACCACCAGGGAAGCAAGTTGTCTCATATCTAAGGCCAAAAACTGAGATGACAGACGTACCCTGGGAGATAGAGAGAGGCAAGGTCATGGGAGGACGATTATGAAAATATTGTTATTAAAAGAGGTGAACAGGAGAGGCAAAACCACTGTCCATTACCCTTCATAGGTCCCCACTCAGGCCAACCTCTTTGGAACTTCCCTTTCTCACCGTCATGGGTTTATGGGCGTAAGGGGTTCCGCCTCCATCGAGCTCCCCAAGGACAGCACTCACTAAGCAAGAGATCACTCCTGTATCGCCCCATCTCTCCTGGTTTGGTAGAACGTTGTCCGTAGTACCGCCCCAGGCCCACCTATTCCATGTGTAACTCGGTGAGAATACTCTAGTTCTCGATCTTTTTTTTAAATCTGTCTGGCTGTGTTGGGTCTTAGTTGTGGCAAGTGAGCTGCAGAGCATGTGGGTTCAGTAGTTATGGCATGGGGGGTTAGTTGCTCCTAGGCATATGGGATCTAAGGTCCCCAATCAGGGATCAAACCCACATCCCCTGCATTGCAAGGTGGGTTCTTAACCCCTGGACCACCAGGGAAGTCCCTAGTTCTCAATCTTAAATGAAGGACATGAAACTTCATGAAGGCAAGAATGATCTGGGCCTGGGGACCTCCCAAGGTGAACTTGGCAGCAAATGTTCCCAACTCCCTTTGGAAAGACCCTGAAAAAACAACAGAGGAGGGAGGAATACTGATGGTTATAATTGCTAACGAGGTTGGGGCTTTTAACATACTATGCTGGTTAAGTAATTACCAATTCCTCAGTTTACAGAGGAGGAAACTGGAACATAAAAATGCTATGTCCAGGGCTTCCCTGGTGGTCCAGTGATTAAGAATTCATTTGCCAATGCAGGAAACATGGGTTCAATCCCTGGTTTGAAAAGATTACATATACCATGGGGCAACTAAGGCCCTACGCCACAACTAGAGAAAGTGTGTGGCAAGGAAGACCCAAGGAAGCCAATTTTTTTTAATGCTATGTCCTATCCCCTTCAGAGAAGCAGAGGCTGAGTCCCAGGGGCCTTGGCAGCTCCTGAGGGAGTTGGTAACTTGGGCATCTCTTGGATATATTTATGGATTTTGCATCTGGGAAGCATCACTGAAAGGCAGGAACACATCAGACACTGTTTACTCTAGCTCCAAACAAAACTACATAGGGAGAGGGTATCCTGGTTAAAGTTATATTCGGCTTAATCAAAAAGGAGTTTATTTTTCTGATATAATATTCAAGAAGACTGGAACAGACAGTCCAGATGCAGCTGCTCAAAGAAGTTACCAAGAGAAAAATAAATGACCCAATCCAAAAATGGACCAAAGAACTAAACAGACATTTCTCCAAAGAAGACATACAGATGGCCAACAAATTCATGAAAAGATGTTCAACATCACTCATTATCAGTTCAGTTCAGTTCAGTCGCTCAGTCGTGTCCCTTTGCGACCCCATGGACTGCAGCACGCCAGGCTTCTCTGTCCATCACCAACTCCCAGAGCTTACTCAAATTCATGTCCATTGAGACAGTGATGCCATCCAACCATCTCATCCTCTGTCGTCCCCTTCTCCTCCAGCCTTCGATCTTTCCCAGTGTCAGGGTCTTTTCAAAGGAGTCAGTTCTTCACATCAGGTGGCCAAAGTATTGGAGTTTCAGCTATAGCATCAGTCCTTCCAATGAATATTCAGGACTAATTTCCTTTAGGATGGACTGGTTGGATCTCCCTGCAGTCCAAGGGACTCTCAAGAGTCTTCTTCAACACCACAGTTCAAAAGCATCAGTGCTTCGGCACTCAGCTTTCTTTATAGCCTAACTCTTACATCCATACATGACAATGGGAAAACCAAAGCTTTAAGTAGATGGACCTTTGTTGGCAAAGTAATATCTCTGCTTTTTAATATGTTGTCTAGGTTGGTCATAACTTCTCTTCCAAGAAGCAAGTGTCTTTTCATTTCGTGGCTGCAGTCACCATCCACAGTGATTTNCGGCACTCAGCTTTCTTTATAGCCTAACTCTTACATCCATACATGACAATGGGAAAACCAAAGCTTTAAGTAGATGGACCTTTGTTGGCAAAGTAATATCTCTGCTTTTTAATATGTTGTCTAGGTTGGTCATAACTTCTCTTCCAAGAAGCAAGTGTCTTTTCATTTCGTGGCTGCAGTCACCATCCACAGTGATTTTGGAGCCCAAAAAAGTAAAGTCTGTCACTGTTTCCATTGTTTCCCCATCTATTTGCCATGAAGTGATGGGACCAGATGCCATGATCTTAGTTTTTTGAATGTTGAGTTCAAACCAACCTTTTCACTCTTCTCTTTCACTTTCATCAAGAGCCTCTTTAGTTCTTTGTTTTCTGCCGTAAGTGTGGTATCATCTGCATATCTGAAGTTATTGATATTTCTCCCGGCAATCTTGATTACAGCTTGTGCTTCATCGAGCCCAGCATTTTGCATGATGTACTCTGCATATAAGTTAAATAAGCAGGGTGACAATATACAGCCTTGAATGATTCATGTCAACGTATGGCAAAAACCACCACAACATTGTAATTAGCTTCTAATTAAAACAAATAAATTAATTAAAAACAAAGAAACAAAAGAGAAAAACGCAAGTACAGTATATTAACGCATATATATAGAATTTAGAAAGATGGTAACGATGACCCGATATGCAAGACAGTGAAAAAGACACAGATGTAAAGAACAGACTTTGGCCTTTGTGAGAAAAGGCGAGGGTGGGATGATTAGAGACTAGCACTGAAACGTGTATATTACCATATGTGAAACAGGCGACCTGTCCAAGTACAATGCATGGGACCGGGGCACTGAGACAACCCAGAGGGATGGGATGGGGAGGGGAGTGATCAGGACGGGGAGACACATGGACACCCTCGGCTGATTCATGTCAAAGTATGGCAAAAATCGCCACTATATTATAAAGTAATTAGCCTTTAACTAAAGTGAATAATTTTTTTTAAGTCACCAAGAATCCATTCTCCTGCTACATATCCCTCTGTCTATCTTTCTGCCTCATGGGTGCAGGGTGGCTGCTCCACCCTCAGGCATCACCTCCACATTTCAGGTAGAAAGGAAGAGAAAAGGATAAAAGGCATGTCACACCTGAATCTACTTTTCAAATTTTTTCCCCTACCTTTTAAAAAAGTCAATCAGAGAAGCAACTGAATTCCTGAAAGCACACTTTTAATGATTTATTAGTCAAGTAGCCTTGTGGCTACCCCTAGAAGCAAGGGAGTCTAAAGAAATGTTTTTAAGCATACTGACACCCAGGTAAAATTGAGGCCCCATTGCAGGAGAAGAGGATAATGGAGTTTGAAGAGGCCATCAGCTCCACCCCCACCCCCACCCCAGAGTATATCAGGATCCATGGGCAAATGAAAAGATGGAGGCTGCTGAAAAAGGACATTCCGAGTAGGTGAGGAGGAGATCTTTTGGAGTAATACCCCATTTAAGCTCCAGGCATCTGCCTGACTTGTTCTGCGTTGCTGTGGGTGACATGAGGTTGACATGAGAGAAAGATTGTTTCACTCGCCCCAGGCCTCTCAAAGAATTAGTAGAAAAGCAAGAACTCATGCCATTTCCCAGCTCCAAGCCTGGGTTCTTTCCACTGCCTTGCACTCACGCAAACGATGTTCCACAGACCCTTAGAGAGACAGAGAGGTGACTGAAGGGGCTCTGATGAGTATCTAGGCAGGTACACCGTGGGCAGGGCTCCTCTCTGCCCTCCTCACCCAAAGACTCTCCCCCTTCACATTTTTGTTATACAGAAAACTTCTCTATGAGATTTAATTTGATACACAGGCTAATCTGTCATTTAAAAGTCTGCCCCGTAACTCTTAATATTCTGTACTCTCCTTATTCACTGAGTATTTTAAGAGCCAATTATTTCATACATTTACAGGTTCTCCAAGTTGGAAGGTGTGGCCCGTGCACATGGGGCTCCAGAAACAGCTCATCCCAGTTTGGTGCTAACATCAGCAGGTGTCACTCTCTAAAATAGAATTAAGATGAGGGAGGCTGAGGTCAGACACCCGCAAGGCGATTTCGAAACAAGCTGTGAGCTAGGCTAGGATATCCCTTGACCTCCAGTGGACCTCCACAGCACAGGCAGCATCCCACGTGAGCTCGGCTGCATTTTGCTGAGGGCAGCGCATGGCATGACATCCAGTAGTCCAACACTGACTCGGTGGAAGAAAGAAAGGAGAGAAGGGGTGAGCGGTGGACAGTGACAACTCACCCATCTCTCTGGCTTTCAGAACAAGCAGGGGCAAAATCTACTGACCTCGGTACAGGTGAGGAGGCTGCAGCCAGCCCACAGGGAGACTTCGGGTACATTTTGAAGACTTCCTCTGGCGATTTAAATAGGAAAGGGCCCTTCCTCTGGGCACAGGCAGCTGATAAGCATACACCCATGGCAATGAAGGGCACATTTTGCATAAACCAGAAAAAGGGACCCTTCTGGGCAAGCAGTCCAAGTCTTGTGCCAGAGTGAGAGACCAAGAGAGCTGAACACAGGCTGGAGTTCAGCCCTCCTCATCACCTTTGTGAGCTCACAGGCTGGGACCCCCAACTCTGTGCACATCTCCAGTTACCTGTTGGGGTGCACAAGCCTGCCTTTTGCATAGCAAAGAGTTTTCAGTTCCCGACAACATCACCCTAGGAAAGGAGAATGGAGAGGCTAACACCCTCCTCTTTTTTGTGATGTGTGGACACAGGTTTGTGCACTCACACATGCACACTTGTACGCACATACCCAGTCAGGGACCTGTAGGGTAGAACTTAAGCCGCTGAGTGTTTCAAAAAGAATAAGTGAAATCGAAAGTTGCTGAGTCGGGTCTGACTCTTTGTGACCCCATGGACTACACAGTCTTTATAACTCTCCAGGCCAGAATATTGGAGTGGGTAGCCTTTCCCTTCTCCTGGGGATCTTCCCAACTCAGGGATGGAACCTAGGTCTCCCGAACTGCAGGCGGATTCTTTACCAGCTGAGCCAATGGTGCCTAAAAATAGAACAACTGACAGATTTGGGGGAGGGGGTTCTTACTACTCATACTTCCTGGAATTATGTGTAATTACATCTTAGAAGCTCAACAAATAATCAGTAAGTACAAAATTAAGGAATCACCATGTGGTGAAGTTCAAGGAAGCTGATGTTACTCATAAGAGTAAGTAAAGTAGCAAGTCTAGGGCCAAGGGTCATGGTGAAGAGTCCCGTGTCTCTGGAGCTCCTAGCATTCAGAGAGGGGATCCATTCTCCCATTCCTCCTTCTAGAGACCCTAGTTTTATTTTGCTTATTAATATTCCTGTGCTATAAACAAATTTTTTATCAACCTGCCATTCAACAGGAGTGACCGTGTGACATTTCTGGCTAAGGCAGTGTTAGTCTAAGTCACGAAATGGACCTGCAGAAGAGTTCTTCTGGAGCTGACACTCTAGGCTTCGGTCCCCTTTTGCCCTTTACTTTCCTACTTCTTCCTTCCAGAAACACAAACTCAGGGGGTGATCTGAGTTCCAACAGCCACGCTGAGAGCATTTATTCATTTACTCAACAAACACTCACTGTTTTCCATGCTGGGGATTCAGAATGAAGAAAACTGACATTGGTCTGGACCCCCGGTGAACTTACAGTCTGGTGGGGGAGACAGATTGTAAACAAACAGTCAGGATGTGTAAGTGGCAAAAGGAAATAAGTTAGGAAAAGAGGTACTAAATATAGGACAGAGTCAGCCTTGTAGATGGTGGCTCAGGAAGCTAGAGGGAGGCCAAGTCCCTAGTAGGAGACCTGTTCTCCCCTTGAAAGTTATTTAAAACTTTTATTATGTTTATTTTATTTATTTAGCTGCATCATGTCTTAGTTGCGGGATCTTCGTTGCTTCATGCGGGATCTTTCAGTGAGGTGCACGTGGACTCTGCTTCGCAGCATGTAGGATCTTAGTTCTTAGGCCTCCAACCCAAATCCCCTGGGTTGCAAGCCAGATTTTTAACCACTGGACCACCAGGGGAATCCCAAGAGTTATTTTAAATGCAGAAAAATAGAACCTTTAATTTGTCATTGTTTTTCAGGTTTCTGCTACTATCCTCGGATTGCCATCCCCCAGCTGATAATAACCCTAAAAGAAGGCTCTTTGGCCTGGCTCAGCGAGAGTTTCTCAGATTTCACCCTTATGAGTAGCTTGTTAGCTGATGATACAAATAAATTCTTATGTTTTCTTAAACTGAAGTATAATTGATTTACAGCGTTGTGCCAGCTAGATTCTTGATAAAGTGACTGCTCTCATTTTCTTTCACACATGAAACTATTGCAGAAACACAATGGTTTTGAAAACCATTTCTGAAGACTGTTTCTAAAGATTGAAGATCAGAACAGTTTCAGTAGTGGTCCTGAAGTTATTCAATGTCATAGCAATGCATTAAATACTAATCTTCACATGAACAAAAGGTGGGAGGAGAGTGTACAATGGAGAAAGAAAAAGGGAGAGAGGGAGAGAAAGCGAGCAGGAGGCCTGAGTCTTTGTTACCGCAAAGGCTGCAAGCTCAGCCTCCTCAGGGTCAGAGCAGGAAATGCAAACGATGACAAAGCATTCCCAGGCTGAGAAAAACAAGACTCCTGCTGTTTCTTTGTTTTCCCACTCTGGAGTAAACAAGTGGGTAAGGACTGAACTTTTTCTGCTACAGGGAAAACAGCTGCTCAAGCTAAATGGTAAATGCTGCTCAAGCTAAATGGTAAATGCCAGCTGACATTTTCCCTCAGTGTTAGGGAGGCCAGGGGACACCAAGTAGACTCTGCTGACCTGAGATGGGAGCTCCATTGTTACCAGCAATGGACGTGGGCCCCTTCATGCCAGATAGCCTGAATTGTTAAAATCCAAAAATCTGGATTTTTATGTGCAATCTCCCACTTTTAAATGTTGGGAATGCATTCAATATTTTTTGTAAACACGCTGTTAGCAAATTGCATGTTTCTACAGACATTCAGGCAGCAGACCATCAGTTGGCACCCTCGAGCTTATTGAATGGTTGGGATGAGAAGCTATTGCAAAGAGAAGTAGGGGGAAAGCAAGGAGCTGTCTGAAAGTAGGTAAGGAAGCGGAGGGATGGAAAAGAAAAGATCAAAGATGGTAGAAACAAGGAACATGGGTCATCAACAAAACTGGGTCACTGAATGCTTCACACCTTTCCACCCCCACCCCCACCCCCTGGAAGCATTTTCTGCCCCACCTCCAAGCAGAGCCTGCCTTCCAGGGTGTCTGCACAGCCTCTCCAGCTTGAACCACTCTCTGAACAGGTCTTTAGTTTACTCTTTCTTCCTGACGCCCCAAAGATCATAAATCTCTTGAATTGCTGGAAAAACACTGGGCAGAAATCAGAGTCCAGGAAAGAAAAACAGACAGTAAAATGAAAACAAATGCAGAGAGCTGAAAAGATGTTTATTTTGATCCATGTCCAGTTTTGGCAAATTTCAAAAAGAATAAAACATCCAGGAAAAGGCAAGCTGAAGGGTGACTGGGGGAGGGAGCTAATAAGATCAAATTTGAGATTACAGATGAAAAAAAAGTCAAGGTTCATTTATCATAGCATACAAAAGGATAAATTCCATACAGAATTTTTTTTTAGGTGAAACCATTTAAGTACAGGTTAGTGGAGGGGGAAATGAGTGAATTTCTCTATTATTTGG
The DNA here is from genome assembly GCA_006410675.1 of Oreotragus oreotragus. NCBI lineage: Eukaryota > Metazoa > Chordata > Mammalia > Artiodactyla > Bovidae > Oreotragus > Oreotragus oreotragus. Next base: position 210,236 of record SJYX01012459.1, on the reverse strand, counting down.
GAGTGGAGAATACTTACATAACTAGGACTAAAAATCCAGCTGCTATTGAGGGAAAAGATTGATATGTTCGGCTACGAAAAAATGTAACAGCAAAAAATTTCACAAGAGAAAACATTATCATAAGCAAAGTAAAATGACAAACATTTCACAGATGAATGGCTAACATCCTTAAAATATAAACAGCTTCTAAAAATAAAGGGAAAAGAACCGACCAGTTGAAGGGGAGAAAAATAGGCCACTCCAAAATGTGCAACTGTGGCATATGGACCATTGACCTGAAGGTGATGAAGATCCAGCAGACTCAGGAAAAGGTTTGTACCTTTCCCTTAACTGCCTAAATAATTTAGGCAGGGGACCTGGCCCAGCTGCTGCTGCTGCTAAGTCACTTCAGTCGTGTCCGACTCTGTGCGACCCCATAGATGGCAGCCCACCAGGCTCTGCCGTCCCTGGGATTCTCCAGGCAAGAATACTGGAGTAGGTTGCCATTTCCTTCTCCAATGCGTGAAAGTGAAGTCTCTCAGTCGTGTCTGACTCTTCAC